>JAKJMR010000291.1:0-45643 GCA_024449315.1 Daboia siamensis
ATGGTTTGATCTTTTTGCAAGTCCACCAAATGTTGGAGATGTGGTGGTGAAGATGCAACGTATTTTCATATATGGTGGACTTGCAAAAAGATCAAACCATTTTGGATTAAAATTTGGTGGAATATGCAGAAGATATTCAAGAAAAGGATAAAGTTTTGTCCGCAATTGTTTTTACTGGGCATTATTACTGATACTATTGTGTTGGACATTAATTTGATGTTGAATTTAATTACGGCAGCGAGACTCTTAATAGGGCAATATTGGAAGAAGGAAGAACTGCCGACTATAGAGGAATGGACTTTAAAAGTTTCCAACCTGGCGGAAATGGCAAAGATCTCAGCATATTTGAAAGATCATTCTCAACAACGATATATTGTGGAGTGGAAGAAATGGATTGATTACATCCAGAATAAATATGGGACTAAAAAGTTTCATCTAGCATTTGAATAAGTATATTGCTTGTAGTCAATTTATAAGAGCTAAAGTGCGAGAGATTTAATAGTTTATTGTTGTTAGCATATGAGAGTTTATGATTGGTTATTTTATTTTTATACCTTGTATCTAGCTCTGGGAAGTCCGGGGGGGGGAGGGGGGAAGGGGAGGGTGAGAGGGTGGGATAGGGTTGGGGAGGGTTGGGGGATGGGATGTAATAATTAAAATGTATTGAAAAACTTTTCAATAAAAAAAAAAAAAAAAAAAGATCAGAGCTGGCTAAGATTGTCATGTTGGTTCCTTTAATTTGAAAAAGTAAGGCTAGACTTAGGAAAAGCCCATAAAAAAAGACTTTATGGTTTTCTGCAAGTCTGACATAGAAACCCATGTTCAAAACCTTTCTCTCAGCTTCTCACAATTACATTTCCTCAGGAACAAAGGAAAGGCATTGGAAACCAGATAATGCAGCCTTAAATCATTTCTCAGAGATTTGGCTTTGTAATGAAATCACATTGAAGAGAAGAGAGCTTAAACATGATACCTATAATGTTTAGTATAGAACACAAATGAAAGCACAGATTTTTTTTAAAAATATCATTTTTTAACAGCAGAGAGGACTTATTGTGTTTTGAAATTTTGAATAACTAAAGAGAAAATAACCTTATATAGATTAAACTCAAAGGTGCAGCTGGTAAAATAAACTCTTAATATTGAAGAAGTAAGCAACATATATCCAGACTCACCATTGGATTTCCAAGATTATAAATTATATCATCATTAGTATCTCAGTTTTGAATATCTCAGTTAACTTGCACTAAAGGGAGAGCTATGTTCTTGGCACAATACACAGCAATATGTAACTTTTCTTATGATTTCATTATTTAAATTGTGTTATTGTCTACCCACTAGTCATTTTTTATTTATGTATTGTAAAATTTGTATTAATTTTTACATACAATTCAATAGTACTTATTCAACAATGTATTGTCTGAGTTTATCATTCACAAAAGGCAGGGCTAGATGAAAGAAAAGTTGGAATTAAGATTGCTGGGAGAAATATCAACAACCTAAGATATGCAGATGATACCATTCTAATGGCAGAAAGTGAAGAAGAACTAAAGAGCCTCTTGATGCGGGTGAAGAAGGAGAGTGCAAAAGTGGGCTTGAAACTCAACATTAAGAAAACCAAGATCATGGCATCCGGCCCTCAGTTTCTGGCAAATAGATGGGGAAGAAATGGAGGTAGTGACAGATTTTATGACAACGCTGCTAACATCGAATGTTATTGCTTGACAAGAGATGAAGAAGTAGCTATTTCATTTGTTAAACTTGTGTATTGCTTTAAGACTTGTGTATTGTTTTAGTTTAAGGTTAGGAGGGGGGATGAGTAGGATTGCACTTTTCAAGGCCATCTCTTAGTTAAAGAAAAGGCTTTGGCAGATCTTCTAACTGAAGGGAAACTGATTCTTTAAATTAATTGAAGAACATGATTAATGACAAAATTAGAAAGGTGGAGAATTGTGTTTTAATATATTGTTCAAGGGGTGGAGATTTCAGATTTCAGCTTCCTTTGAGCAAGCATTTGCCGTTGTATTAGGCTAATAAAGGACTTTTAAGCTAAACAATCCCTCAGAGTCACCTGAAAAGCCCATACATCGGAAACTTGACATGTAGCTGGAATCCACACTATTTTCTAAACTAATTAGGGAGTCCCGAACTCCCATCGCTTCGGAGGCAGTCTGGCAAAGAGTTGGGGAAGATCCCATAATGGAGGGAGTAAAATTGCCTGAAGCCAGCTCTCCGGCACCAGCAGCCACCCCAGTGGGGGAAGGGCCAGCGAAGATGCTGGCAGGGAAAGAGTTTCAACAATCCTCCCAGCTAGGAGCTAGACCCAAACAACCAGGAGAATTTGTCTGGTCATCAGTGGATTAAGCCCAGCAGAGACTCCAGGAGCCTTGGAGCAGCCAGGCCAGCTGAGGTTGAATACTCAGGTGAGTGGAAAATCCTGTTTGGAGATCAGATTGCTTGTCAGACCCAGAGTCCCCTCCCAAGCCCTCCAGACCCATAGAGACAGAGGACCCCAGCCTGGAGCCTCTGCAGCAATGGGAGTTTGGGGAGCCCCCATAAGTGAAAGGCCAACAACCTCTGAGCTTGCCCCAGCTAATAGAAGCCTTGCAACAGCTGGGGGTGGTGCAGAAGCCTGGAGATCAGGAGCTGGTGGGAGGACAACAGCAAGGGTGACAGCAGCAGGACCCAAACGTGCAAGCCCTGAATGTGCAGCAAAACCAGAGGGGCCAGCAGCAGGGGGGCTCTGGCAGCCATTAAATCAGCAACCAGAGTGGGGCCAGCAGCCACTGGAGACACAACAACAGCAGTGGGGGCCCTGGCAGCCAGTGAATCAACAACCAGGAGGGGGGCAGCAGCAGTGGGGATCCCAGCAACCATTGATCCAACAACCAAGGGGGGGAAAGCAGCAATGGGGGCCCCAGCAGCCGTTGAACCAACAACTAGGGTGGGGCCAGCAGCAATGGGGTCCCCAGCAAGAAATGATGAGCCCACCCTTCAGAGCAACCTTTGATGGGGACCCAGAGAAATGGATTCTTTTTCTCAACCAAGTACACTCTCACTTGAATCTCTGGGGTCACTCTTACCCAGACCTGGGTGCGATGGTTGATGTGATTGCATCCAACCTAGGCAGGGAAGCATCTGAATGGTTGAACAATTTATATAACGAACAGGCCCCTGAACTGGAAGACCCCCACCTTTTCCTCCTGGGGCTGAGAAAGGTTTGAGGACCCATCCATTGGCCTCAAAGCAGAAGAACAAATCCATAAGATAAAGCAAGCTGGCCAGCCTCCCCTAGAGTATGTGTGGGAGTTTTGAAAGATGGCAGATCAGATAGAGAGATGGCCTGAGCAATCAATGATTCATCTTTTTAGAGAATAGTTAGATGACCACCTTTCTCAGGCATGTATCTACCGAGCTGTACCCGACCAGCTGTATGAATGGTACCAGGCAGTGGTGAAATTAGATGTCCAGCTTGCCCGCTATAAAAAGCCTCCCCCACCTGAAGCTGTTCCAAAACCAGTATCCAGATAGCTACCACCACCCCGAAAACCCCCAACAACTGTTACTGCTGAAAGACCTAGACCACCTACAGGTCTGCCAATCAAGTGCTTTTAATGTCGACAGTAGGGACATCGAGCAGCAAACTGCCCAGTTCCTTACCCGCAACAGCAGAGTAGACCAGATCCAATAATGAGGAAGAAACCCGCACAGAGCCATCAAGAGAAAAGTCCAACTGGGCCACCCAGGAGCCCGTTACCCAGGTTATGTCCCCCACCCAAGAGGACGCTGGCCCACCGACTGGACCTACCCCCACTTTACCCGGTTTTGACAGTGATGATGAAGGGCAGAATGACCCAATGGTCAGTTGATGCATCCTATCTTTTTTATTGCCTGCTAAATTCATAATCCCTAAGTCAGGGACACAATTAGAGCCTTGGTGGAGCAGTGGGCTAATGCCTCCTTAAGTAACACCAGCTGCCTGCAATTAGTGCAGGTTTGCATCCCACCAGGCTCAAGGTTGACTCAGCCTTCCATCCTTCCGAGGTAGGTAAAATGAGGACCCAGATTGTTGGGGGCAATAAGCTGACTTTGTAATAATGCCGCTTGGGGGGGGGGGGGCGAAAGCCTAATAAGCAGGTATATACATAGAATGAAGACTATTGCTAAGCACATTGTTTTGTGCTTTAAATTGTAAGCCGCCCTGAGTCTTCAGAGAAGGGTGGGATATAAATAGGAATAATAATAATAAACAATTAGACCTGAAAGTGCTACTCGATACCAGCTGCTCCCGATGCATCATTAGCCTGTCATGTGCCTTAAGACTGGACATACGGGCTAAGCCGCTCTTCAAACCTGTGAGGTTTGAGCAAGCTGATTGCTCCCTAATGGGAGGGACTTTAGTCATGCAATTAATGGAGCCCTTACACCTGGAAATAGGTGAGCACTGGGAGTTTATTTGTTTCCTGGTAGCTCCAAAGATGTCTGAGACTGTGATCCTAGGACTAGCCTGGCTAGACAAATGGAAGCCATTTATCTGGTGGAAAAAAGGAATGAGAACTGTGAGATTATCCATAGGGCCCGATCTCTCCATTGATTCAACAGATGTTACAGGGGATTTTAGCCCACCCAATGAGCAAACGCACATGGCTGCCTTACGGCCACCTGGTGAGCTGCTCATCCCCAGCGAGTACCAGGACCTAGCAGAGGTGTTTAGTGAGAAAGAATGCGATACCTTGCCTCCTCACCGTCCCAATGATTGTTCCATTGAACTGTTACCAGGGGCCAAACTCCCCCAACCAAGAATGTACGCTATGTCCCCCTTGAAATGGAGGAGTTGCAGCAATATGTGGATACAAACCTAGCGAGGGGATTCATTGAACAGGCCAAGTCTACTGTGGGAGCCCCTGTGTTGTTCAAGGAGAAAAAAGATGGGTCTCTACATCTCTGCGTGGACTATAAAGGCCTAAACGCTGTGAGTGTGGAAAATAAATACCCTCTCCTCCGCCTGAAAGAATTGCTAACCCACCTGGCGAAGGGAAGCATCTTCACCAAGTTAGACCTGAGAGAAGCATATTACCGGGTAAGAATAAAGGAGGGGGATGAGTGGAAGACAGCTTTCAACTGCCCCTTGGGGAGGTACCAATTCAAAGTCATGCTATTTGGACTGCAGGGGGGCCCAGCCTTATTTATGCAGTTGATCAATGAGGTCCTACATGAACACCTATACAAAGGGGTCCTAGTATACCTTGATGACATCTTGATATACATGAATATGACCGACCACATAAAACTGATCAGAGAAGTGTTAAAGAAACTATTGAATGCCAAACTTTATGTCAAATTGTCGAAATCTGAATTTCACCAAACCCAATTAGATTATCTTGGCTATAGAATCTCCATTGAGGGTATCGAAATGGACCCAGCCAAAGTAAAAACTATAATTGAATGGCAACCCCTCCCCCAAAACCTGCAAACAGCTCCAGAGCTTCCTAGGGTTTGCCAACTTCTACCGTCAATTTATTCCCTCTTTTGCCGAGATTGCTCTCCCTCTTACAGAACTACTCAAAACGGGCAAGGGAGGGGGAAAACCACAACCTGACCAGCCACTAAAATAGACTATGAGTTGTCAGAAAGCTTTTGAGAATTTAAAAAGACTATTTGCAGCTGAACCAGTCCTAAAGCACCCTTACCCAGGGGAGCCCTTTGTAATTCAGGCAGACGCCAGCGACGTGGCAGCCGGAGCAGTGTTATTGTAAAAGAATAAAAGTGGGTTCCTGCAACCTTGTGCTTACACCTCTAAGAAATTTACTAAAAGTAAGAGGAGATGGACAGTCTGGGAGAAGGAGGTCTTCGCTATTAGTTGGGGGCTATTAAACTGGTGGTACTTCTTAGAAGGGAGCAAGGTGCCTTTTGAAGTATGGACAGATCCAAAAATTTAGAGGCACTAAAAACTCCCCGTAAATTGTCCACAAAACAAGTATGATGGGCACAGTACTTCAACCATTTTAACTTTACTCTAAAGTACATACCAGGAAGAAAAAACATCCTAGCTGACGCACTCTCCCGATTGCCACAGTACAAAAGTGAATGCAAAGAAGTTCACAAGGCAATTATCCCCAGTCCACAAACTGCGGCCCTACTCACACCACGCAGGACCCCTAATTCTGATGACCCCGGGGTAAAAAAAATAAAGCAAGAACTCCTCACTGATCAATGGTTTAAAGACAATCAGACATCCTTAACATGCAGGGATGGTCTGGCTTACAAGGGGGGAAAATTGTACTTGCCTGAAGCTCTTTGTCTTAATGCCCTCAAACACAGCCATGATGTCAAACAGGCTGGACATTTTGGATATCTAAAAACTGTACATCTCACTCACTGGTGATTTTGGTGGCCGAGACTAAAACGAGACATAGAAAACTATGTCAAGAGCTGTACTGTATGTGCCACCATGAAAAGAATCCCAGGAAAGACCCCTGAGTTACTGCAACCGGTGTCCAAACCTTCTAAACCATGGGAAGAAATAGCTATGGACTTTATAGTAGACCTACCCAACAATAGAGGAAATACTGTCATTTGGACTGTGATAGACCTATTTTCAAAACAGGCTCACTTTATCGCCTGCAAAGGACTTCCATCACCTCAACACCTGACTAAGTTGTTCCTAAAACATATCTATCGACTACATGGTGCCCCTACACGAATAATTTCGGACAGAGGGGTGCAGTTCACAGCAAAATTTTGGACAAACTTTCTTAAATTAATTGGATCATCTCAAGGCCTATGAACTGCTTTTCACCCGGCTACTAATGGAGCTGCAGAATCTGCCAACAAAATGGTGGAACAATACCTTAGATGCTACGTCTCTTACCAACAAACAAACTGGACTGACCTCCTCCCTTTTGCAGAGGTGGCTTACAATAATTCAGTACATAGCAGCACCGGCTATACTCCTTTCTGTGTAGCCACAGGGAAAGAATTCAACCCTATACAGGAATACCCTCAGTTACCCTCCACTTCCCAGACTCTTGATCATTGGGTGAGGGGTTGGGAAGAAGTTTGGAAAAATACAAAGGTGGCCTTAAAAAAGACTTTTGAGACCTACAAAAAGCAAGCTGACAAAAAGAGAGCTCCCCAAAGAACATTCCAAGTTGGGGGAAAGGTCTATATGTTGACCTTAAACTACCCAATATGAAATTGGGACCAAAATTCTTGAGGCTTTTCCCATTGCGAAAATCATCAACCCAGTCACAGTAAAATTGAAACTCCCCAGACGTTTGAGAAAAATTCACCTAGTGTTGCATTGTAGCTTGCTGAAACCTTTTCAAACCTCCACTTTAAGACCTCCCCCTAAGAAAGCACCTGGACCCCTCATGGTAGCAGGTCAGACCCGTTATGAAGTGAAACCTATTCTTGATTCTAGAATATTTAAGGGAAAATTGCAATAACTAGTAGAATGGAAGGAATACCCATTGTAGGAAGCCATTTGGGTGAATTCTACTGATGTGAAAGCTGACAGACTTATCAAAAGGTTTTATGAGAAACACCCCAACAAACCAAAAGCCAGTTCCTAACTTGTGTTATGTTTACATTACAGGATCTGATCTTTTTGTAAGGGGGGCTGGATGTCAACACTGCTAACATCAAATGTTATTGCTTGACAAGAGATGAAGAAGTAGCTATTTCATATGTTAAACTTGTGTATTGCTTTAAGACTTGTATATTGTTTTAGTTTAAGGTTAGGAGGGGGATGAGTAGGATTGCACATTTCAAGGCCATCTCTAACTAAGAAGATAAGGCTTTGGCGGGTCTTCTAACGGAAGGGAAACTGATTCTTTAAATTAATTGGAGAATATGATTAATGACAAAATTAGAAAGGTGGAGAATTGTGTTTTAATATATTGTGCAAGGGGCGGAGATTTCAGATTTCAGCTTCCTTTGAGCAAGCATTTGCCGGTGTATTAGGCTAATAAAGGACTTTTAAGGTAAACAATGCCTCAGAGTCACTTGAAAAGCCCATACGTCAGAAACTTGACATTTTATTTTCCTGGGCTCCAAGATCACTGCAGATGAGGACTGCAGCCAAGAAATTAAAAGATGCTTGCTCCTGGGGATGAAAGCTATGGCAAATCTAGATAGCATACTAAAAAGCAGAGATGTCACCCTGCCAATAAAAGTGCATATAATCAACGCCATGGTTTTCCCAGTTGTAATGTATGGCTATGAAAGTTGGACCATAAGAAAGGCTGAGCGCCAAAGAATTGAGGCCTTTGAACTATGGCACGGGTCGGCATCCCGCGGCTCCGGAGCCACATGCAGCTCTTTCAGCAGTCTCCTGCGGCTCCCAGTCCTCTGCCATGTGCAGTCCAAAAAAAATAAAATAAAAGTGGGACTAAAAAAGTTCAACCAATCAATTCAAACTTCTCATGGAAAAAAAACTTGTGAAGCTTGAATTGATTGGTTGAAGTTCTTTGGTTTGTGGGACTTCCCACAAGCTGTTTGTGGGACTGCCCACAAGCCTCTTTTGTTCCTCAGAATGCACATGGCGGCAGTGGAGGAAGAGACAGGAGGATTGCTGGAAAGGTGAGTGGGTTGATCAGATGGGGCGTGCCAGGGAGGGAGAGTTCTGTATGTGTGTGTGTGTGTGTGTGTGTGTGTGTGTGTGTTTGTGTGTGTGTGTATGCTTTCTCTTACCAGTTTTGCTGGATGAGGAAATACGCAATCCCCCTTCCCAATCTGCACCCTCCCTAATACCCATTGGGCACCACTCTGTCCATCAGAAGGAACAAAACCAAAAGCTACTCCTTTCACGTTCCTCCTTCCAAGCAGGGAACCTTTTGGGGGAGGAAAGGGTGAAGCAAACGCACCCCTCCCCCAACCATTCCTTGCAGAAGAAACTAAGATTGATCAGCCGCATTTATTAGGAAGCAGCCCCTCTATTCTGAACAGCCAGCAGGGCCCCTACTTCACTTTTCCTACATCAGCAGGGCTGGCAGTCCCTTAGCCTGGAAAAAGAAGGGTAAAAAACTCATAAAGATGGTTCTTGCTAGTGGCAGGGAGCTGTGAAGGTTGGTGACTTGGGAGAAGTGACTGGGGGGAAGGTGGTGTTGGAAAAAAGGGATAAAAAGAAAGCTTTTATCTCACTCTCTCGTTCATTCACACGTTCCTCGCAAAAGCTTCTTTTGCTCTCATTTTCTCACATTTTGCTCCAAAAAGCCTGTTTCACACTCTCATTCATTCACACTTTGCTCGAAAATGTTTCTCTCTTGCTCTCATTCACTCATCAATTCAAAAGGCCAGCCGCAGTGCCTCCATTGACTTCCATGGGGATACTTGACAATTAAAATCACTCCCGCTACTGCTGCTACTGCTAACATTTTAACTTGCTGCTTCGTTCCGATTTAACCTGAGAATCCCTGAATGCCACTACTGGGGGTGGAGAAGGCTGCCCGGGTTTGGCTGTAGCGGAAGCCAACAACAATAGCGATGGAGGCGGCGGCAAGAGAGATGCTGGAGGTCTGCTGCATCTCCGTCAGCCTCTGCGCCCCCTCAGAAACAAATCCCCATGCCAGCCTCCATGGCAGCAGTGAGCCTCAAGGAGCAGGTATGGATATATCCTTGGTTCAGTTTCTCTTTGGGCCTCACAGCCGTGAGACCTTGCCTTGACCCTTTCCCATGCTGCATGGTGTCTGGTACCCGACAGACATGATTTATAGTACCCAATTAGCATCCCATTGCTTTGTTCCTTAAGTTAAGTTTTGCTTTCCCTGAGATTAGGTTTTTATTCTGCTGAAGTGTATGATTTCCTGTAAATCAGGTGGTGTTTTGTTAACACGTATGCTTTGACTCACGCTGTTTGGTAATTTTCTATATGCTATCTCTTTTTGCTGTAGTGAGCCCTCCCTTTTAAAACTGCCTAATAAAAGAGACTGTTGCGATCTGTTCGGGGGACACAACATCACCCCGGGCACTTCGTGCTCTCTCATTTTGAGAAACTTCTGGTGTGGTGTTTATGTTTATTTGGCTTCTTTCGTCCTTGCGAGGACCCCCTAAATTGTCTCAGCGAGGGCTGAGACTCGTTCCTGCGGGAACCCAGGACAACATCAACAGGGAACCTCTGACAATGAGTACATGTTGCAGACTTGCTGCAACAAGCAGGCAATTGCTCCGCTGCTGGAGGTGGCTGTTGAGGAGGCCTAGTATGCTCACCAAGATGCTGGAGCATCTTTGGCAGCAGGAGTAGCAACACCTGCCTGCCAGGTGGAAGAAACAGGAAGGTTGGCAGCAGCGGCTACTTTTGAGGCAGCTTAGTGCCCTTGCCGAGATATGGAGGTGCTCCAGACCCACGCTCCACGGCTTTGATGGCAGGAGTAGCAACGCCTGCCTGCTGGGCAGAAGAAAACAGAAAAGTTGGTGGTGGTGGCAGCAGCAGCTGCTTTTCAGGCAGCTTAGTGCCCTTGCCAAGATATGGAGGTGCTCCAGGCCCGTGCTCTGCTCCTCTCCACTATTGGTGACTCTGAACAGCTGGCCCTGACCTACGCCAACTGGAGCTCATCAGCGGAGGTCGGGGAAGGTGGTATAGAGTCGTCAGCTGATCAGTGGCCTTGTGTATGCATCTTCCCTGGCCCACAGGAGCTCTGGCAACTCCGTAAGGTCAGCCCTGAACTTCACAAGTGGAAATCGAGGGAGATTGCCAGGAACCAGAGATCGGTGTTTCTCAGCCCTTGCTGATCTTGCACTCCTTACAGTCTCCCTCTCTTTGTTTCTGCTTGCTTTCTGCAACAGAAAGCAAGCTGCAACCAAGCGGAAGAGTTTGCAGGAGCGCAAGATCTTTGATCTCACACTCCTGACAGTCTCCCTCTCTTTGTTTCAGCTTGCTTTCTGTTGATCAGTGTGCACGGAGAAATGCCCATTCCCTCTGCTGCACCGTCCCAGTTGCTTGCCTTGCGAAGGCAAGCATTTGGGATGAAGACTCAAGATTTGGCGTTTCTCCACGCCCACTGATCAGTGCACATGGAGAAACACCCATTCCTCTGCTGAGCCATCCCAGTTGCTTGCCTGGAGCACCTCCATATTTCTAAAGGGCACTAAGCTGCCTGAAAAGCAGCCGCCACTGCCGCTGCTGCCAACCTTTCTGGTTTTTCCACCCGGCAGGCAGGCGTTGCTACTCCTGCTGCCAAAGATGCTCCAGCTTCTCGGTGAGCGCACTAGGCTGCCCCAACAGCAGCTGCCACCAGCAGAGCAATTGCCTACTCCTTGGGGCTCGCTGCTGCCATGGGGGCAGGCACAGGGATTTGTTTCTGCGGGGGAGGCGGAGGCTGACAGAGATGTGACAGACCTCCAGCATCTCTCTCACTGCCACTTCCACTGCTACTGTCATTGGCTTCCGCTATGGCCGAACGCAAGCAGCCTCCTCCACCCTCAGCAGTGGCATCTGGGGAATCTCCGGTTTCATCGGAACGAAGCAGCAAGTGAAAAAGTTAGCAGTAGCAGCAGTAGCGGGAGTGGTTTTAATTGCCAAGCGTCCCCATGGAAGTCAATGGAGGCTCTGTGGCTGGCCTTTTGAGTTGGTGAGTGAATGAGAGCAAGAGAGAAATGTTTTCGAGCAAAGTGTGAGTGAATGAGAGCATGAAAGAGGCTTTTTAGAGCAAAAGTGAGGGAATGAGAGAGCGAGAGAGAAGCTTTTGTAAACAAGAGTGATTGAGAGCGAGAGAGAAGCTTTTCCAAGCAAAGGCGAGTGAATGAGAGCTGAGGAGGCAGGGTGACTGCATGTCTCGCCTTAGCCTCCACTGTTCTGTCAAGCCTCTTGTTTTGTGTATGCGCGTGCATGCGCGTCCTTTTTTTGTGGCTCCCAGTTTTTCCTTTTGTGAGGGAACCGGTTCCAAGTGGCTCTTTCACTGTTTCAGTTTGCCGACCCCTGAACTATGTTGCTGAAGAAGACTCCTGCTGGTCCCTTGGACTGCAAGATGATCAAACTGCTCAGTCCTAGAGGAGATCAACCCTGACTGGTCTTTAGAAGGCCAGATCCTGAAGTTGAAACTCAAATACTTTGGCAACCTAATGAGAAGGAAGGATTCACTGGAGAAGAGTCTAATGCTGGGAAAGATTGAAGGCAATAGAAGAAGGGGATGAAAGAGAATGAGGTAGCTGGATGGAGTCACTGAAGTAGTAGGCGTGAGCTTAAATGGACTTCAGTAGATGGTAGAGGACAGGAAGGCCTGGAGGAACATTGTCCATGGTGTCACAATGGGTCGGACACCACTTTGCAACCAACAACAACAAACTCAAATTTAATTCCTAATCCTTTATTCTTTTCTCCAGCCATTGACAAAACAAGTTCCAAGTCTGATAGTATTCTGTTTCTTTTTTTTCTTTCAGCCTCATAGTAAATCTGTCTATTTCTACACATTCTAATATTTTTTTAATTATTTCTTCTTTTAATTATTTCTTGGTAATTCTTCCTTTTTTTCAATATTGTGCAAATATGATTCTTGCCGCTGTTATCACATGTAAAATCAAATATATACTTTGTTTATCAATCTTTTCTCATATAATACCTAATAAAAAGAGTTCAGATTTAAAATCTACATGTTTTCCCAACATCTTTTCTAGCCAAGTATGTATTTTCTTTCCAGTACCTCTTTGTTTCAACAAATGTCCACCATACATGATAATAAGTACCTGACATGTTTACATTTCCAACATCTATCTGAAATATTTTTAAACATTTTTGCCAATCTTGCTTGTGGCAAGTGCCATCTATAAAACATTTATATAAATTTTCTTTAGAAGAAGCTTCCATTGTCAGTTTATAATTTCTTTCCCACATGTTTTGCCATTTTTCTAGTTCTGTGCTATAACCAAAGTTCTTTGCCCATTGCCCATTGTTTCTTTAACATGTTCATCCTCCATTTTCAAATTCAATAAAAATTTATAAATTTTCTTAATTAGTTTATCATCAGAGGTTAATAAAGTCTGATCAAACAAGGTCTGCTCTTTATAAAATCCATGCAATTTAACATCTTTATCATATCTAACTTGCACTAATAAGTATGTCCACCATGATAGATATACACCCTGATTTTCCATCTCAAAAGAAACTAAAGTGATTGTTTATTTATTTTTACTTATTATGAAATTTATTTGTTGCCCATCTCGCAGTGCGAGATAACTCTGAGCTGCTTATAATGTGATAGCCATTTCTACAATTTAAGGCAGTTCACTATCAGTGCACTACTTTAAAATCAGCTTTCCACTATTGTACTTTGTGATCATCTTTGGACTGATGCCATAAAGTTGTCTCCTTTGAAGAACCAAATCAATTTATTTATTAATTTTATTCTGTTTCAATTTATTGCAAAGAAGACCAAAACTACTACTATTCTTTAAGTTACTGTAGCTTTTAAATCTTGGAATGGTCCATTTTCTTCCTTTCTCCTGCCACCCCTCTCCCAGCTGCTGGAGTCAGCTAATCATTAGATCCCCACAATCCCAAGGTTCTTTATGTTGTTACTTAAGTTGTTCATTGGTTAGAACATATTCTCAGTCTCTTCAAGTATTGTTGCTATAATCATATATACAAGGGTTGAATGAAAAGTAATGCTTCAAATGTTATAAGTCATCTATATGTGGTAGTACTGACTTGTTAAAAGCTGTGACATGTCCTTTGACATCAGGGAATTTGGTGGGAAGTTGCTGTTCAGAAAGGTTGTGTTGCTATTGTTCATGAAATAGAATTCCTCAGAGCGTACTCATCAGTATTTTTAAATAATGTTCCATGATTAAATTTCTGAATGCTGAAGGAATCCCTTCCTTACCTTGCCAAGTACAGTTGATGACTGTGTTGCTATGGTCACTGAGGTCACTGGGACAAAAATATAAATACAATAAAATAGGAAGACCCTCAACTGCATCTGATGAATTTTGCAAGAGAAAGGTTGATGATTTGTTTGAGGACTATTGTAATATCTCAAGGGAAATGGCTGCCATGATTGGCATTTCACAGGAATGTGTGGGTTACATTCTTGATATTCTTCAATACTGAAAGTTTTCTGCAAGATGGGTGCCTTACTTGCTGATGGGAGATATGAAAGCATCAGGAGCTGAAATTTGCCATCAACTGTTATCACATGATGAGAATGGGGATTTTTCTTCAGATTCATGATAGACAATGAAATGCAGCTATCATTATGATCCAGAAACAAAGTGGAATGGAAATGGAAGCTAAGTGGTAGTTGTGTTGGGGGTCTCCCGATACTCCCATGTTACACCTCTGCTCCGTGAGCTGCATTGGTTGCCAGTGGTCTTCCGAGTGAGATTCAAGGTTTTAGTAATGGTTTTCAAGGCCCTACATGGCATGGGTCCGGAGTACCTTGGGGATCACCTGCTGCCGGCGTCAACCTCCCTCCGCCCTGTACGTTCCCACAGAGAGGGCCTCCTCAGGGTACCACTGGTCAGAGAATGTTGTCTGGTGGCCCCCAGGGGGAGGGCCTTCTCTGTGGGTGCCCCGGACTTATGGAATCAGTTGCCGGTTGAGCTCCAGACGGCACCCGACCTTCGCTCCTTCCGACGCGATCTGAAGACCTATTTATTTGAACAAGCTGGCCTGGCCTGATGGGGGATGTGTTGGGGTTTTTTATTGTGGTTTTTTACATTATTATTTATTGTTTTAACTGGGGCTTTGTATTTAATTCTTTTTTAACTTTTGTACTTGTATTTTATATGTGCCCTGTTCACCACCCTGAGTCCTTCGGGAGAAGGGCGGTATATAAATATAATAAACTTAAACTTAGTGCTGCTTCTGTGTTAACCAAATAAACATGTTGTTACTTTCACATTTACTTCATCAATGCCTCAAAGATCCCAGTACTTAACAGTGGTGACAAAGGTGGGATGTGCTGCTAAGGAAGAGAGATCCAAGAGTCACTAGGGGTAAGACCAGGCATCAGCACCCTGGAAGGAACCATGTTCCCCCCTTTGCCGGCCAGCAAGCCATGCTGAAGCATCCACATCCTAAGGGACCTGTCTCTAGGATCAACACAGAAGCCCTTAGCAGCACAAGGCATTGAGAGGTCAGTAACAGCAACCATGGCCAAGGTTGGCAAGATAACAGAGTTTGATGTGTCACACCCAGAGAGATGGAGCTTGTATGTCTCACGGGTCAAGAACTACCTAAGAGCTAACCAAGTTAGTGAAGATGGCTTTAAGGCTGCAATGCTACTTTATGTGTGTGGCCAGGAGATGTTTGATATAGCCAAAAACTTAGTCACCCCAGCAACTCTAGAGTCAGTCACTTATGCGGACCTCAAGAAAAAACTCAAAGAGCACTTCAAACCCAAGCTCTCCATCATTGCATGGAGACACACGTTCGAACAAAGGGAACAACAGCCAGGAGAGTCAGCTGCTGAATTTGTGGCATGCTACGACAAGCGTCCATGCTCTGTAACTTCATAGACCTAGAAGAGAGATTCAGAGAACATCTGGTATGTGGTTTGCAGAACAGGGACCTTCAGCAGAAGCTGTTTGCAAAGGATACCTTAACGTTCCTGTTATGTATATATGTATATAGGAGATGTTCACAGAGATAGCCACTGACACCACCAGGTGGCAGGGTGCCCTGTCAGGATTGGCAGGGCAGTCTTTGGTGGGAAATCTGGACAATGGGATTGGTTCCAAGTATACCTGACTAGGTATATAAGAGGGGCAGTTGCCCCTTTGTTTGCCAAGTCTGTGCTACATCAATAAAGGAAGTTATGCTGAACCCTGTTGTCCTGCATCGTCCATCTTGGCCATGTGGTCCTGAGCCCATGATCTAACAGTGGCAACAAAGGTGGGATGCTGTTTCAATCAGAGCTGAAGTCACTCTAAAGCAGGAAAGGCAGAAAAAAAATTCTGAGACCTTCCTAACGAAGCAGCATTCTAGGACCGGTGCAACATGGCTAAATTTGGAGCGACCAGCAAATTTCGTTTCAACATCAATGAGCCAGAGCGATGGGAATGAGTCGAAGGGTTCCTGATGATCAACAAGATCACAGAAGATAAAATGAAAGCAGCAGTGCTTCTGTGCTTAAGCGGTCAGGACGTGTATGATGTGGCTGTTGGTCTGTGCTCACCGACGCCCGTTGAAAACATCTCTTATGCTGATTTAAAAAAGAAGCTGGAGGAGCATTTCATGCCAGTGAGAGCTCCAATCTATTGGCAGCATAAATTCATCCAGTGCAGCCAGCATCCGGGTGAGCCGACCTCGCAATTTGTCTTGGCGCTGAGACAGGCTGCTCGCCAATGTAAATTTCCTGATCTGGAAGACAGGATCAGGGATCTAGTGGTGTTTGGACTGAGAGACCAGCAATGCTGACAAAGGATCCTCACAAAGCCACCAATGAATCTGCAAGAGGTTTTAGATGAGGTGATGGCTTATGAGGCAGCCAATGACTCCGACAAACACACACACCGCAATAGCAGCAGCTCAGGAGTGACTATACATCACGAGTGTGCTTCGAGCAGCGGAAGCGGCGACCTGGATGGAGAGGCAGAGGTAGATGTGGTACAGCACAGACCCGGGAAGCATCCACCGCAGCAGGACAACGACGGGGGCCAGCAGAGACAATCATCAGCCACAAAGAGCACAGCGTGCAGCTGCAAATGCAAGGAACCGAGTGGAGCCAACACATCCAACCAGAAATGTGCCAGCTGTGGAGGAAACCATCTACATGCAACTTGCCGGTTCAGATCCATAAAGTGTCATTCCTGTGGCAAGATGGGGCACATTGCAGCCATCTGCTGGAATCAGAGCAGAGACAGCCTGAACGAATTACAAGCTATGGCATCAGAGCTTGAAGGTACTGTTTTCCCTCAGCACAAACCCTGGCACGATCCCTCAGTCCCTGGAAAAAGCAGATGGACCATGTCTCACACGGAAGTCCATCAGTTGCTCAAACCAAAAATAACAATACAGGTCCATCTGCAAGGGGTACCTTGCACGATGGAGCTGGACTCTGGCTCTGCAGTCTCAATAATCTCCTATGAGACATTTAAAAGAATTTGTTTTTTTTTTGTTTTTTTTTTTATTAAAGAGTTTTACAAAAACAAAATTTTACAATATATCCCCAAATCCCCCCCACCCCAAACCCACCCACTTCCCTCCCCCCCACTTCCCAGAGCTAAATACAGGATTATAGTTATAATAATCACATTCTAAATAAAAATTATGCATAATATACAATTAACCAAATTCATAATGTGCTTTAACTCCCCTTTAACATAACTACATACAGAGTACCAATAACAATATCCCACTAAAATCTACTCATAAGCTAAATGGAACTTTTTGGTCCCATATTTGTTCTGAATATAATCTATCCATCTCCTCCAAACTGAAATATATCTTTCCTGTGAATGATCTTTCAAGTAAGCAGAAATCTTAGACATTTCTACAAGATTCGAAACTTTAAACACCCATTCTTCTATAGTAGGCAAACTATCCTTCTTCCAATATTGTCCCACCAGTAACCGTGCTGCTGTTATCATATTCAACATCAAATTGGTTTCTTTAACATCACAATCTACAACAATACCCAATAAAAACAATTGCAGAGAAAATTTTATCTTTCTCTTAAAAATCTTTTGAATGTTCCACCAAATTTTGATCCAAAAAGCTTTTATATTTCTACAAGTCCACCACATATGAAAATAGGTGGCTTCTAAACTACCACATCTCCAACATTTAGACTGTACATTAGGATACATGTTAGACAACTTCTTGGGATCCAGATGCCATCTATAAAACATTTTATAAAAATTTTCTCTTAAGTTTTGAGCCTGAGTAAATTTAACATTTCTGACCCAAATTATCTCCCAAGTGTCCAACGAAATTGGTTCCTGAATATTTTGTGCCCACTTTATCATACAATCTTTAACTAGTTCCGTTTCCGAATCCAATTCAATTAAAGCATTATATATCCTCTTTATATGTGCACAATTTAAATCTCTAATTTGTTTTACTAAATTTTGATCTGTAATTGTGATGCCAACCTTTTGGTCAAACTTCCACCTAGCTTTCAATTGGGTATATTGAAACCAAGAGTAACTTATATTTTCTTGTCTTTACTCATCTAATGATTTAAGTTGCCAATCATTCCCTTGCAATCTAAGTAGTTCCTTGTAAGAAACCATATCCAAACTCACTCCCATAGATACGCCCTCTATCGCGTGTCCAGGAATTCCCCAAATCGGAGCAGGCAGAGGGTTCCTTTAAAGCCCACCAGTTTACAGCTGTCAGATTTTCAGCACACCCCTATTAAAATCAGGGGAAAGGCCACTGTGTCTGTGGGGCTTAAGGACTTCCAGGGTCCCTTAGAGATTTTGGTGACCGATGGGTGGAGACTAGTTTAGTAGGGCTGGATTGGTTTGATGCCCTGGGAATTTGGTTGGGGGGAGTGAATAGCATCCAGCACAAACGTCTTGAATCCATTTGTAATGAATTTGCAGATGTATTCAATGACAGGCTGGGGAAGTACATGGGCCCTCCCATTAAATTTAAACTAAACCCAAATGTCCCACCGGTTCGTATCAAGCCCCGAAGAGTCCCATTCACCCTCAAACATAAGATTGAGAGTGAACTGAACAAACTGATGGAAAAGGAGTGTTAGAACCAGTGGATGGGGGAGACTGGGAAACTCCAATTGTGACTCCGTTAAAGGCAAATGGAGAAATTAGAATATGTGCTGATTATAAGGCTACGGTAAACCGAGCCTTAAATCTGCACGCTTACCCGGTTCCGTCGGTCCGGCAAGTTCTCGCCACTGTCCAAGGTGGCGCGCTCTTTGCAAAACTTGATTTGGTACAAGCGTATCAGCAGCTGTCAGTGAATAAGAAAACAGCTGATGCTCAAACAATAGTGACACATAGAGGAGCTTTCCGAGTTAACCAGTTACAGTTTGGTATCTCAGTAGCTCCTGGGATTTTTCAGGAAGTGATGGAGAGGACTCTGAAGGGCATTCCTGGTGTATGTCCCTATTTTGATGATGTCCTCATCGTTGGGGAAACTGAGATCTTGGCTGACAGGCTGCAAGCTGTCTTAAGCAGATTTTGCTCTGCTGGGCTTAAACTTAAAAAAAGTAAGTGCAGCATTGGTGTGGCATCCACTGAGTTCTTAGGGTTCAGGATTGATGCCAAGTGTATTCACCCCACTGACTCTAAGGTGAAAGCAATTAAGTTGGCTCCAACCCCAACAAATAAGGCTGAATTGCAAGCTTTTCTGGGGTTACTTAATTTCTATCACACGTTTTTACCCCACAAAGCAGCAATTGCAGAACCTTTACACAGGCTGTTAGATAAGAAAACTCCATGGATCTGGACCAAGGTCCATGAACAGAGTTTTACAAATCTTAAACAACTGTTATCTAGTAATTCTACCATCACACATTTTATAGAAAATAAGCCTATCTGCATCGCGTGTGATGCATCCCCTTATGGGGTGGGTGCTGTATTAAGTCATATAGAGGAAAATGGGGAGCAAAAGCCTATTGCATATTACTCCCGAACTCTGTCCAAAGCAGAAAGGAATTATGCACAAATTGACAAGGAAGCACTGGCAATTGTGTCAGGAGTAAAACAATTCCATGATTACCTGTATGGCAGGGAATTCACCATTTTTACTGATCACAAACCATTGTTGGGGTTGTTCACAACTGACAAACAAACACCACAAATTCTTTCCCCTAGAATGCTGAGGTGGTCCATTTTCCTATCCGCTTACGCTTGCAAACTAGTCTATAAACCAGGAAAGGACATGGGCCATGCAGATGCATTAAGCAGGTTGCCAATGGTGAGCAATGACCCAGATCCAGCACCGGCGGAGCAGATCCTACTCATCCAAGATCTTCCAGATTGCCCTCTACAGGTGAAGGATATTGCTGCTGGCACCACAGCAGACAAAGTACTAAGCAGGGTCAACTCATGGGTAGCATCTAGGTGGCAGGACACGAGCCCGGGGCTGGAATTCCAGGCATATTTTATGAGGAGACATGAGTTGTCTTCTCATAAAGGATGTTTGCTGTGGGGTAGTAGAGTTATTATTCCAGAGAAATTGAGGGAAAGGGTCTTACAATCGTAAGGCATAGTAAGGATGAAGGCACTAGCTAGGAGCTACTTATGGTGGCCTGGTCTTGAGAAAGCAATAGAGGAGCAGGTAGCGGGGTGCTACACATGCCAGAGGTCAAGGCCAGAACAGCCACAGGCTCCCATTCACAAATCGGAAGCAACTCACACCCCATGGTCTAGGATACACATTGATTACACTGGGCCTTTTTAGGGGCAATCATTCCTGGTAGTGGTTGACAGTCACTCTAAATGGCTAGAAGTAGTCCCAGTCTTTAGCATGACCACTGCAAAGACAATTCAAGTGCTGCAGGGACTATTTGCCACTCATGGGTTGCCTGATGTCTTGGTCTCTGATAATGGCCCACAATTCACATCTGCAGATTTCCAGGCATTTACCAGAGTCAACTTGATTAGACACGTCACATTAGCACCTTTCCACCCATCAACTAATGGTTTGGCAGAACGAATGGTGAGGACAACCAAGGACGCATTGAGGCGCATCATCAGTGGAGATTGGCATCACTGGTTAGCTCAGTTCCTTTTGGCACAACATACCACTCCATGTTCAGCTACGGGCAAGAGCCCTGCTGAGTTGTGTTATGTATATATGTATATAGGAGATGTTCACAGAGATAGCCACTGACACCACCAGGTGGCAGGGTGCCCTGTCAGGATTGGCAGGGCAGTCTTTGGTGGGAAATCCGGACAATGGGATTGGTTCCAAGTATACCTGGCTAGGTATATAAGAGGGGCAGTTGCCCCTTTGTTTGCCAAGTCTGTGCTACATCAATAAAGGATGTTATGCTGAACCCTGTTGTCCTGTGTCATCCATCTTAGCCATGTGGTCCTGAGCCCACGATCTAACAGTTCCAGGATGTTTTGAAAGAGGTGATAGCAGAAGAGGCTGCTGGGGGAGCTATCAAGACCTTATGCCCCCCGCCCAAGAATGTCTCCAGCCCAATAACCATCCACCATGAAGCCTCAGAAAGAGCCGACAACCTAGACATGGACCATGAGATCAACCTGGCACACTGCCATATGGAACCTGCACTTGGACCGCCGGTGTCAACCTCCACAGCCCATGCAGCCATGAAGGGAACTGCCTTCTCAAGTGGCTGCCTCCCACTTTCTGGTTGCTTCTGCAGCTGGTCGATCTCATGGTCCATGTCTAGGTTGTCGGCTCATCATCAAACTTCATTTTAAACTATTTTAATGAAAAGCTGCCCATCAGCATTGCATGTGATGCCTCTCCATATGGAATAGGAGCCATCTTGAGCCATCTAATGGCTGACGGAAGCCAAGCTCCTATAGCTTATTATTCAAGGACACTGTCACTGGCGGAACACAACTATGCCCAGATTGATAAAGAGGCACTAGCCATCGTGGCCGACATAAAAAACATTCATGATTTCCTTTATGGTCACCCATTCACGGTATTTACTGACCATAAGCCACTTCTTGGTCTGTTTATGACAGACAAACAAACTCCTCAGATCCTTTCTCCACAGATGCTGAGATGGTCCATTTTTCTTGCCACTTATAGTTACAGACTAATTCATAAACCGAGCAGGGAAATGGGCCGCACTGACATGCTCAGCAGACTGCCCCTGCCAAACTCAGAGCCAGACCCCGCACCTGCTGCATGCATCCTGGCAATCCAAGACTTGCCAGAGTCTCCCCTTCACGCTGGGGATGTGGCTGCTGAGACAGCCTCTGACAGAACACTCAGTTGCATTTTGAACTGGGTGCTCAGGGGGTGGCTAGAAGCTAGTCTGGGAGCAGACTTTCACATCTTCAGTAGAAGGAAGGATGAGCTGTCAGCTCACAAAGGCTGCATTCTTTGGAGTAGTTGGGTTATAGTTCCAAACTACTTGAGGACTAGGGTCTTAAAATCTCTACATAAGGGACCTCCTGCAATAGTCAGGATGAAGGCATGAGAAGCTACCTGTGGTGGCCAGGGTTGGATAAGGATATTGAAGTCCAAGTACAAAGTTGCCATGTTTGCCAGCAATCCAGACCTGAAATGCCTCAAGCCCCGGTACATCGCAGAGAAACCATGCAAACCCCATGGTCTAGAATCCACATAGACTTTCTGGGACCATTCCGGGGACAACTGTTCCTCATTATCGTGGACATTCACTCTAAGTGGTTAGAGGTCATACCTGTCCCTACTATGACTACTGCCAGGACCATCCAGGAAGTGTGCAGAATCTTTGCTACACACGGGTTACCCAACATAACAATATCTGACAACAGAGCTCAATTTACCGCTGTGGAATTTCAGTCCTTTTTGAGGGCTAACATGATCAGGCATGCCACTTCAGCCCCCTTTCACCCAGCTTCGAATGGCCAAGCAGAACGCATGGTCCGAACAACCAAAGAGTTGCTAAAGAGAATTGTGACCGGCGATTGGCAGCATCGGCTGGCAGACTTTTTATTCTGCTAATGCACAACACCCTGCACTTCTATGGGCAGAAGCCCAGCAGAACTCAGATGGGGACGGTGCTTAACCACTAAGCTGGACTGCCTGCATCCAGAATGAGTTGCCTTGGACACATCACAGCCAAAGCCCACTTGGAACTTGCAAGTAGGTGACCAGGTTTGGGCATGGAACTACAGTCAAGGGCCACTCTCTTATGAAGTGGTCCTGGAAGATGCTTAAATGCTATGCCAGCACATCGACCAATTGTGCCGGAGACTAGCAAACCAGTCTCTGGCTCATAACATAGTTGAGAGCCAAAATCAGGAATGACATGACAGAGGCCTTGCATTGGAGTCTCAAGGTGCTGGCGAGACTTCCAGAGGCACGGACAGTGTACTAGCGGGAAGCGAGTCACCCCTGTGCACAGAGACTGCACCCACTGATCAAAATTGTCAGACGGCCCTGACTTACAGCTCAGCAGAAACTGTTCCACCAATGGACATTGGCTTGGGTCTACCCGACCAGCAAAAGGGACATGGGTCTACCCGTGGCAAATGGGTCTCAGAGTCCCAGTCCACCCAGTCAGGCAAGAGAGCTGGCAGACCGGGAACCACCAGCAGTTTTGGGACATTCAGAGTGGTCGCAGAAGCCACCAAAGTATTTGCAGGACTATGTTCAATAACTGAAATTGTGAACTGTTTAGGGGAAAGGGGTGTTACAGTATGTATTGTTGTAAATTACTTGGAGACAGTTATAAATGGGTAACTGCTGTGTCCGTTTAAACTCCAGACTGCCTGTCTGCAGAATTGTTACTTTGTGTTTTGGGTGGGAATAAGTGCTTGAATTCTATTGGCCGCTGCCTATCAGTGGTCCATATAAATAGAAGCTAAGTGGCAGTTAGTGCTGCTTCTGTGTTAACCAAATAAATGTGCTGTTACTTTCACATTCGCTTTGTCAATGCTTCAAAGATCCCAGTATTTAACAGTGTGTATCATCATTTTTGCATTCTTGCAGATGGCTATGGGTACCACTGATTTTGCCTTATGTACTATTTGTACTTGGAGCATTCTAAAAAGGCTTTTGTATAGCAACTAGAAAGTTTAACCTACCAGGCCTTCATTCTAGATAAAAGCATTTATGAATTTGAGTGTAAGATTATCTTGAGGCCAAAAGAATTGCAACAATAAAGATTCTCTTTGTTCATCAACATTTATTAATGGTACTGCTTTATTAATTCCATCTGTTCCTGTAGATCAACATCATCAGGTGACCCAGAAAATGGATCTTTAAACTGCAGATAATGTGTTTACTTTCTCTTTCTTAGCCTTTCTGTTTTAAAGTGAGATCATTTTCTTTCAAAGTCCAGGCAAAATTTTACACACATAGAATGTGAATGTAGATGTTGAAAATATTCTAGAATACAACAGTCATCTGGATTCTTAAAGGTTAAGTAATTTGTTAAAGCATAAGATATGTAAATTAGAGTTTGCAGAGCTGAATGTTTTGAGCTTCATCCTAATAGTGTATTCCTACCTAGAAGCAAATTTCCCTGATCTTGGTATTTTTCCCCAAGATCAATATGTATATGATGTATATTCTGCTTTCCCAGTTCAACCATGAGCCATCATAGCCATCCAAACGTTAACCAGGCTAGCATGATGTTCCTATCATTCTGTGGCCAATGTGATACCTTCAGGAGATACATTAGCCAAACATGAGCATAATTCTATTATCCCATTTGTGTTCTGCCACAATTGCTAGTCCAAGCTGTACCATTTCTGATATTTGGGGAATTTATATAACAATTTATATAAATTTAGATATCAATAGCTTTTAATGAATTTGTCCAATTCCCCTTTAAAGGACATACAGGTTATAAATATCATAACATTTTATTTGGAACAGCAATTGTGGCAGAACACAAATCTTAGCAAGATTTGTTATAAGTTAACATGCTTATTTAAGTTATTTAAAGTATATATTGTATGAAAAAATGAATACAGAATAATAGAATTGGAAGGGATCTTGGAAGTCTTCTGGTCCATCCCCTTGCTCAAGCAGGAGACCCTATACCATTTCAGGCAAGTGGCTGTCCAGTCTCTGCTTAAAAACCTCCAGTGATGAAGCACCCACAGTTTCTGAAGGCAAGCCATTTCACTGGTTAACTATTTTCACTGTTAGGAAACTTCTCCTTACTTCTAAGATGCTTCTCTCCTTGATTAGTTTCTATCTTCTTGTATTGCTTTCTGGTCCTTTGAAAATTGACCCAATCTTCTTTGTGGCAACCCTTCAAATATTGGAATATTGCTATCATGTCATCCCTGATCCTCCTTTTCTCTAGACTAGGTAAACGTAAGGGTAAAGGTTCCCCCGCACATGCGTGCTAGTCGTTTCCAACTCTTGTGGCCGGTGCTCATCTCCGTTTCAAAGCCAAAGAGCCAGTGCTTGTCCGAGGACGTCATGTGGTCATGTGGCCGGCATGACTAGACACCAAAGGTGCATGGAATGCTGTTACCTTCCCACTGTAGTGGTCCCTATTTTTCTACTTGCATTTTTACATGCTTTCGAACTGCTAGGTTGGCAGAAGCTGGGACGAGTAACAGGCGCTCACTCTGTTACGCGGCACTTGGGATTCGACCCGCCAAACTGCCGACCTTCTGATCGACAAACTCAGCATCCTAACCCACTGAGCCACTGTGTCCCTTTTCTCTAGACTAGCCATACTCAAATCCTGCAATCGTTCTTCATGTTTTAATCTCCAGGTCCTTAATTATCTTAGTTGCTTTTCTCTGCACTCTTTCCAGAGTCTCACTGCTTATTTCCCTCCATATAGATGTAATACCATTAAGGACTACTCATTGAGTGCAGTTTGTCAGCCAGGCACAAATCCATCTGGTGGTGATACTGTTTATCTCACATTTTTCTACCTTACCAAGAAGTAGATTGTGGTCTATTTTGTCAAATGACTTGCTGAAATCCACGTATATTATGTCTGCAGCATTTTGCTATCCATTAATTTAGTAACTTTGTCAAAGAATGAAATAAGAGTTGCTTGGCATGATCTGTTTTTGACAAACCTGTATTGGCTCTGGTTATAATTTTAGTTGCTTCTGAGTGTTCAAAGATCTGTTTTTTGATTATCTTTTCCAAGATCTTCACAGGTGTTGATGTCAGGCTGATAGGTTTGTAGCTTCCTGGATCTGGTTTATTTTTCTTCCCTGTTTTGAAGATGGGAACCATATTGGCTCTTTTCTAGTCCTCTGGTAGATCTTTGGTGCTCCAGGATCTTTGAAAGATATGCTTCAAAGGTTCTGAGATAACATCTGCCAGCTTTTTCAGAACTCTGGGATATAATCCATCAGGTCCCAGTGATTTGAACTCATCTAGATCAGGCAGGTGTTCTCTTCCTTTTCTTGCTTATTTTAATTTTATTTGCAATCTGTCTTACAATTATGTTTTTGGTAGGTTGGGCTGTATTATTTTTTTGTGTGAAGACTGAGGCAAAGAATGAATTAAGCAGCTCTGTTTTCTCTCTTACTGCCCATTACTTCCTTGCCATCTTCTCCCATTAGTAGATCAATTGTTTCCTTGACTTTTTTCTTGTTTTTTAATTTGTTGAAAGGATTTTTTTGTTTTTGATATTTATTGCAAGTCTTACTACATTCTGAGCCTTATCTTTCTGTACTTCATTTTTGCAAGTTTCGGCTACTTCTTGGTACTCTGCCTTAGTTATGTGTCCTCTTTCTATTTTTTGTACTTATCCTTTTTGTCTTTCTGTTTATCAGACAGAATTTTGTGCAGCCATGCTGGTTTCTTCTTGGATTTCTTGTTTTTCAGTTTCAATGATATTGTGCTGGATTGGGCTTTTATGATCATATTTTCCAAGCTTCTTGTTATCATCCATGAAATCTCTCTGAGTTTGTTAAAATCAATTCTTTTAAAGTTAAAGACACTAGTGTGATTATGTTCTGTTGCTTGTGTTTGCATTATATTGAATTCCAATAAGACATGGTCACTCTCACCCAAAGTTCTGGAAACTTAAATCCCCTCTATCACTTTTCTGTTAGTAAGAATTAGGTCCAATATAGCTTTTCTCCTATTTCCCTCCTATACCTT
The DNA here is from genome assembly GCA_024449315.1 of Daboia siamensis. Lineage (NCBI taxonomy): Eukaryota > Metazoa > Chordata > Lepidosauria > Squamata > Viperidae > Daboia > Daboia siamensis. The sequence goes on from JAKJMR010000291.1 coordinate 26,639, forward strand.
TTGTTAGAGTGTTAGCTAGGTTGGTTAGAAATCTGTTCAAACTCCCACTTGATGCAGAGTTTATCTTCAGTTGATATCAGTATAGTTAAAGTCCCCAATTACTACTGTGGAATGTTTCCTACATATATTTGTTAATTGGTTAGCAAAAAGTTCATCTATTTCTTTTGCTTGGTTGGGTGGCATGTAGTATACTCCTATGGCAATGTCTTATTTTCTTTTATATTGACCCTTATGCATTCTAGGAGGGTTTCATTCTTGGTTTTGTGTATTTCTCTAGATATGTAGTGATCTTTTATATATAATGCAGTTCCACCTCCTCTTTTGTTAGATCTGTTTCTTTTGAATAGTTTGTATCCTTCCATCAGTACATTTCAGTCATGAGTTTCATCCCACCAAGCTTCAGTAATGGCAACTACAGTATATCATACCTGCTCTCATGTACTAATACTTCATGTTCACCCGGTTTATTTCCTAAACTTTGAGCATTAGTGTATAGGCATTTGAGTTGCTTATGGCTGATCCTGGATATGCTTTCTTTCTGGATTTTTCTTTCTTCCCATCACTCTCTACCTCATTGTTTGATTGATTGTCTTGGGGTTTGTGCCTGGAATTAATGGATTGAAAAATGGATGAAAATGGATGAAAAAGGAAAAATTGATTAATTTTATTTATTATTACTAGCAATTACATTTATTATGGTCCCCATTAAAAAAGACTGGGATCTTCCATTATTTATCTTCAAAGTATGACCTTGAATTCTTAATCCTTTTTTGGAAAGGGTAGAATCCCACATACTTTCTTCATTATTTCATTGCCTTGAAATGCAGTTAACCCACTGGATACAACATTAGAAATATGGTTACATCATGAAGTTTCATGACATTTTCTGGCAACAATCAGAAGATGGTCACTTATACCTTCTGGAATATTTATTTACTTCCAGTGGTGGGATTCAGCCAGTTTGCACCAGTTCAGTAGAACCGTAGCTAATTTTTTGTTCCAGAAGCAGCATCCACATAGAGAACCAGTTGTTCACATATTTGAATCCCACCACTGTTTACTTCCCAATCTAAGCCACAGTCTTGAGATTTCCTTGTGATCTCCCACGTATGTACTAAGAACCTAAACAAGAATAGTAAAATAATATTTTGGGCTGAAGTATAAATAACATTTTAAAAGTGACTTAAAGTTCTTTCAAAGGAAGGAAAAATATGGAATAAAGTTTGGATAATTCTATGGTGTGAAGAAGTGTTAGTAGACAGGCTTCTAAAACTTCTGCCCCACTCTTTTGCAACTACTTCCATGCCACCACTATCTGGAGCAGCAGGTCAATGAGGGGAAAAAAATCAGTTCTGATCTCCTACGGCTGAGTATCTACCACTGGTTATAGGACAAAAATAAATATTCCAATGACTACAAGGACATTATCATATTAGATTACATCAGAAGTATGTAATTGCAATGTTCTCTCCATCTCATCTTTTGAACAACATTAGGGGAATCAAAGTATTCAAAAAATGCAATTTAATGCTTTTCTTCTATTCCAGATACTATAATAACCTTTGCCAATTCCAGCCTCTATTATTCCAATGATGATGGTAATGATTATAATAACTATTGATTCTACCCTATAAAATAGAGCTAATTGTAATTTGTACAATTATTAATCATTTGAATATAGCTTTTTTCTGTATAAAGTGTTTTACTATAGTTTTTATTCAATGTCCATGTTGGGTTTTAGACTGTATTCTAAAAGTAAAGGTAAAGATTACCCCTCACATGCGTGCTAGTCATTTCCAACTCTAGGGGCCGGTGCTCATCTCTGTTTCAAAGCCGAAGAGCCAGCACTTGTCCAAGGATGTCTCCGTGGTCATGTGGCCGGCATGACGAGACGCCAAAGGCGCACGGAATGCTGTTACCTTCCCACGGTAGTGGTCCCTATTTTTCTACTTGCATTTTTACGTGCTTTCGAACTGCTAGTTCCATTGCATGCTGGAAAATCCAGCAAAAATTTTAGAAATATAAGGTGTGACATTTTGAAATGAAGATAATGATCTGCAAATAAAGCAAATATGGATTGCGCAAAGTATAAATATTAAAAATGTGAAAGAAGAAAACAGCACAGGAACCTGAGAGTCATCCTGAAATAACAGGCCAAGTACAATTGGGGGAAAAAAAACTATCTAAGAGGGTGCAAAGCGATGCCAGACCTAGACATAACTTTTATAAAGGAAAAATAGATCCTAAAGGAGATAAAAACAGATACATTGCAGGAAAAATACAATTCAATACCATTAACTCCCAGAGTAGGAAGATTTCAAATAATTGTTTTCTACTAATATAAATAATATGCAGCTGAATAATTTGATGCTGATTTCAAGTGATTTATATTCTTCAGACCCAAACTATGATAACATTAATCCCACTCCTGGAATACTGCATCCAGTTTTGGTCACCACATTACAAAAAAGATGTTGACACTTTGGAAAAAGTGCAAAGAAGAGCAACTAAGATAATTAAAGACCTGGATACTAAAACATATGAAGAACAATTACAGGATTTGGATTTGGCTAGTCTAGGGAGAAGAAGGACTGGGGACATGATTCCAGTATTTGAGAGGTTGCCACAAAGAGGAAGGGGTCAACTAATTTTCCAAAGTACCACAGGACAGAGCAAGAAACAAATTTTGTGGCAACCTGGAATTAAGGAGAAACTGCTGGACAGTGAGGACAATTAACCAGTGGACAGTGTACCTGCAGTGTATGCCGCTCAGCATACACAATGAACAGCACAGCAGGAGGCTGATAAGCAGCTCAGCAGGAGGCTGGACAGCTCCAGACTATAACCGTTTACACGGGAAAGGTCTGAATGGCTCAAGCTGTTGACAGCCCCAGGCATGGTCAGCCCTGGCAGGAAGCCAGGGTTTAAACCTATTGGCCACCTGCACTGGCGGGAAGCCCAGGTTTGAAATGATTAGATGTGATTCACCTGGGCAGGTATAAATAGACGCCAGGTATTCCCTGTATCCCAGTTCATTCTGTTCCTGAATAAACGCATCATTACCCAGCTCTGTGTCCGTCTCTCTGTGAAGCACACGACTTTACACTGGCGACGAAGGTGGGATCCTGCACCTGACAATGCTAGCCGCGGGTGACTTCCAATCGGCAGCTCGGAAACCGATGCAGGACGACCAAGACCACGGTAATGGCACAACTGGGTCAATACCCCATCTTCCACAGCAACCGCCCTGAGGAGTGGGAGGCATTCGTAGGTCAGCTCAAGTGCTACCTACGGGCAAACGGGGTCAAGGATGACCGACAGAGAGCAGCGGTGCTGCTCTGCAGCTGTAGCATGGAAACGTACCAGCTGGCGGTCGGTCTTTGCACGCCCGACGACATTCACACCGTCGGGTACAGTGAACTATTAACCAAATTAACGGAGCATTTTAAGCCCGAGACCTCTGAAATAGCTTAGTGGTACCATTTCGAGAAGCAGGACCAGCGACCAGGTGAGACCGCCAAACAGTATATGGCCGCCCTACGACAAGCAGCTCGACTCTGCAATTTCGAAAACCTAGAGGTCCGTCTGCGGGACCGGATCGTCTGTGGGCTGAGGGATCGCAAACTATGGCAGAAATTGTTTTCCAAGCAGAAGCTGTCCTTACGGGACGTCCAGGAGGAGTTCTTAGCCTGGGATGTAGCAGAGGAATTCAAAGCGAGGGAGAGCCTGGCCATCCATCAGTTGGCCAGCCACAGCGACGCGGAAGGGGGAGAGTTCGAGGTGGACGCCATTCAATGCCAGCAGCGATCGAGTGCCTTCCCCAGGGACCGCATGAGGGAGCAACGTCCAGCGGTGGCCGATCAACGGTACCAGGAGTGCAGATGCGGAGCGAGCGGCCCTCGGTCTACCCAGTTTCCCAGCTGCGGCGCCAATCGCCCCCGATCTACCCAGCAGTGCGGCTGCGGCCCCAGGTCTACCCAGCCCGGCGTTCTCAGACAACCCCGGTCTACCCAGTGCGCCGGCTGCGGATCTGGAAATTCCCCCCGATCTACCCATTGTGCCAGTTGCGGAGGACAGCATCCCCGGTCTACCTGCCGTTTCAAATTGGCCAAGTGCAGAGCGTGCGGGAAGACCGGCCACATTGCGGCGGTCTGTCAGAGCCGGCAGAGGGACAGTCTACACGAGGTGGAGGTGGATTTCCAGCTGGCCACAGGTACTGGGGAGCAGATGCCGAGGCTAACGGTTAGCCACACGGCGGGATGATCGGCTGTCTGCGTAACAGGGGGACATCCGCCCCTAACGCCGAAAATCAAACTGAGAGTCAAGCTGCAAGGGGTCCCCTGCGTAATAAAGCTTGACTCTGGGTCGGCCGTATCCATAATTTCCGCGCGGACATTCAACAAAATCTGCAAGCGGAGCAGCCAACGGTTTCCCTTGAGACCATCTAGACTGACCCTCTCGGATTTCCAGAACTCTCCAATTAACGTCAGGGGGGAGGCGTCGGTAATGGTCCAGTACAAAGGGTTCAAGGGGAGCTTACGTGTGCTGGTTGTCGAGGGCCAGCGGACCAGCCTCGTGGGGCTAGGGTGGTTTAGAGCGCTGGGCATTGGGACCACGGGAATCCACCAGACGCAGAGCCACCTCTCGCTGGAGGGCATCTGCAGGGAATTCGCGGATGTCTTTGACGAACGGCTGGGCAAGTACACCTGGACCCCAATTTCCTTTAAACTAAATCCCCTAGTCCAGCCGGTCAGGATGAAGGCCAAGAGAGTTCCGTTTGTGCTCAAGCATAAAATTGAGCGGGAATTGGATAAATTAGTGGAACAGGGGGTACTGACGCCAGTAGACGGGGCGGAATGGGAGACCCCCATAGTCACACCGTTAAAGGCAAATGGGGACGTTAGAATCTGCGCAGACTATAAGGGGACAATTAACCAGGCTTTAAGTGCGCATTCCTACCCAGTTCCCGCCGTAAGCAGCATCCTAGCATCCCTGCAAGGCGGGGCAGTGTTCGCTAAATTGGATCTTGCCCAGGCTTACCAACAATTGCCGGTAGACCCAGAGGCAGCAAGGGCTCAAACGATCATCACCCATAAGGGAGCGTTCTGGGTAAACCGGCTGCAATTCGGAGTCAGCGTAGCTCCGGGGATTTTCCAAGAAGTCATGGAAAGGACGCTCAAGGGGATTCCCGGGGTTTGCCCTTATTTCGATGTTGTCCTCATAGCAGCTGGCTCAGAGGATGTCCTGGCATCACGACTAAAGGCAGTACTTGGTCGGTTTAGGAACGCTGGTTTAAAGTTGAAAAGGGATAAGTGTAAAATTGGGGTAGCGGAAACGGAGTTCCTGGGATTCAGGATAGATGCACAAGGCATCCATCCATCTGCCTCTAAGGTCAGGGCAATTAAGGAAGCCCCAACTCCCAAAAACAAAGCGGAACTGCAGGCGTTTCTTGGTCTTTTAAACTTTTATCACACATTTTTACTGCACAAGGCAACCATTGCAGAGCCTTTACACAGACTGCTGGACAAACAAACCCCCTGGGACTGGACTGCCACACACACAAGTGAGTTCAGGACCTTAAAGAACATGCTAGCAGGGGATGCTACAGTCACTCACTTCAGGGAGGATCAGCCCATCTGCCGGCATGCGATGCATCCCCTTATGGGATTGGGGCAGTGCTCAGCCACCTAAGGGAGGATGGAACACAGGCCCCTATAGCTTACTATTCCAGGACCCTGTCAGCTGCTGAAAGGAACTACGCTCAGATAGATAAGGAGGCGCTGGCAGTGGTCGCTGGAGTAAAAAAGTTTCACGATTACCTCTATGGGAGGGAATTCCTCATCTACACGGACCACAAGCTCCTGTTAGGACTTTTCACCACAGAGAAGCAAACGCCACAAATCCTTTCATTCAGGATGCTTTGATGGTCCATATTCTTATCAGCATACTCATGTAAGCTGATCCATAGACCAGGAAAAGAAATGGGGCATGCTGATGGCCTCAGCAGACTCCTATTAAAGGAGGCTGGGCTAGACCCTGCTCCTGCTAATTAGATATTAGCAATATAGGAATTGGCTGAATGCCCATTAGACGCTAGGGATATAGCATCTGAAACTCCCAAGGACAAGATTCTAGGCAGGATTCAGTCCTGGGTGAGCAGTGGGTGGCAAGACAAATCACCTGGACCATAATTCACAGCATTCTTCATGAGGAGGCATGAGTTATCATCACATAAAGGGTGCCTGTTGTGGGGGAGTAGGGTCACCATCCCCACAAAACTTAGGGAGAAAGTCCTTAATTCACTACATGAGGGCCATCCAGGAGTGGTAAGGATGAGTTAGGAGCTACCTGTGGTGGCCAGGGCTGGACAAAGAGATAGAGGGGGTTGGTAGCAGGATGCTACACATGCCAAAGGTCTCGACCACAGCAGGCACACACTCCAATCCACAAGTGGGAACAAACACACCCCCCATGGTCCAGGGTACACATAGATTATGCGGGGCCCTTCCAGGGACATACATTTCTGGTAATTGTGGACAGTCACTCCAAGTGGTTAGAGGTGGTACCGGTGACTAACATGACATCAACAGGAACTATACAAGCCTTAAGGGGAGTGTTCGCCACTCATGGGCTGCCAGATGTAGTGGTATCAGATAACGGAGCACAATTTACCTCCTCAGATTTCCAGTTGTTCCTGAGGACCTTGGGGATTAGGCACACCACATCAGCGCCCTTCCACCCTGCCAGTAATGGATTGGCAGAGAGGTTTGTGTGGACCACCAAGGATGCACTCAAGCGGATAGTTCAAGGAGACTGGAAACAGAGACTGGTCACATTCCTCCTTCATCAACACGCAACACCCTGCACAGCCACAGGCAAGAGCCCAGCGGAGCTCAGGTGGGGCAAACGCCTCATAACAATGCTAGACAGGCTCCACCCAGACATGGTAGCAACAGACACAGAACCCCCAACCCTCAAAACCACCTTCAACTCAGGGGAGCAGATCTGGGCCAGAAATTACAGCACAGGCCACCCATGGGTGCCAGGGGAGGTGGTAGAGCAGACAGGCCCCCTCTCCTACAAAGTAAGGGTGGAGGGAGGACTCCTCTGGAGGAGACATTTAGACCAATTAAGAAAGAGAGCCCCTGAAAGGACAGGTGAAGCAGCAACGAAGGCAGTGGGAGATGAGGCAGCGCAAATACAAGAACAGACACACACACAAACCCATTCACAGTCACCCATAGGAACAGCAGGGAGGGCTCTGGGGCATCCTTTTACCTGGCAAGAAGCTGACAGGGGAACTAGGCAGGAGCCTGATGACATCAGTTTACAAAGAGCAAACACAGAAACACACCCCCCCACATAAAACAGACCACTACAGTCAGACCAAGAACCAAGCAGCAGAACCGCAACTCCAGGAGAGCCGATCCTGAGAAGATCCAACAGATCACACAGAGCCCCTAGCTACCTTAAAGACTATGTTTGCTCTTAAGCCTGGGAGAGGGGAATCACAAGGGTTAAATGTAAATTTGTAAATAAGCTGTATATAGTTAGAAGGATTAACTGAGGGTAACTCCTCACCATGGGGGAAGGGGTGCAGTGTATGCCGCTCAGCATACACAATGAACAGCACAGCAGGAGACTGATAAGCAGCTCAGCAGGAGGCTGGACAGCTCCGGGCTATAACCGTTTACGCGGGAAAGGTCTGAATGGCTCAAGCTGTTGACAGCCCCAGGCATGGTCAGCCCTGGCGGGAAGCCAGGATTTAAACCTATTGGCCACCTGCACTGGCGGGAAGCCCAGGTTTGAAATGATTAGATGTGATTCACCTGGGCAGGTATAAATAGACGCCAGGTATTCCCTGTATCCCAGTTTGTTCTGTTCCTGAATAAACGCATCGTTACCCAGCTCTGTGTCCGTCTCTCTGTGAAGCACAGGACTTTACAGTACAGAAGTTGTGGCTACTTCATCACTGGAGGTTTTTAAGAAGACAGTCACTTGTCTAAAATGGTATAGGGTCTTCTACTTCAGCAGGGGGTTGGAGTAGAAGATTTCCAAGGTCCTTTCCAACTCTATTCTGATTGATTGAATCACAATAAAAAGGTAAAGCTTCCCCCGCACATGCATGCTAGTCATTTCCAACTCTAGGGTGCTCATCTCCATTTCAAAGCCAAAGAGCCAGTGCTTCTCCGAAGACATCTCCATGGTCATGTGGCCGGCATGACTAGACGCCAAAGGGACATGGAATGCTGTTACCTTCCCACCGTAGTGGTCCCTATTTTTCTACTTGCATTTTTACGTGCTTTTGTACTGCTAGGTTGGCAGAAGCTGGGATGAGTAACAGGCACTCACTCTGTTACGCGGCACTCGGGATTTGACCCGCCAAACTGCCAACCTTCTGATTGAAAAGCTCAACATCCTAACCCAAGTATAATTACATCATCCCATAAAGTGTCCTGCTATGTGATTGGAATTTTTATCCAGGATGAAATTAATTAGTTAACTTTACGAACTCTTACCTCTTTTAAATGTTATATATTATTTTTAGTTTATTTATTTTTCTATGTGAAGTAAATGGATAATTTTTGAATATGATAAATAAATAAAATAAAATAAATACTCCTGCATGATTTCATTTATTATTTCAGTAGTAGTGGCCTGGATATATGATATTCAATATTGGAATAGAATAGAATTCTTTACTGGCCAAATGTGATTGGTGCATGAGCTCTCAGTGTTCATACAAGCAACAAGTGATAGATTATGACCATAATCATAAAATACAATTACCATAAATTATAAGATACAAAACTCAGTGATAGTCATAGGATGTTAAATAAGCAATCAACATAAATCATGAGATACAAACAACAAAGTTACAGTCATAAGGAGCTAAGAAAATAGGTAATAGGAAAGATGAGAAGGATAATAGTAATACCCAAAGGTGCTTTTTTTTCAAGAGGCAACTGGACTTTCTTGTTTTTGTTTTTTTCTCTTTGAAGACATTTTGCTTCTTATCCAAGAAGTTTTTTCACCTTTGACTGGATGGTGGGGAATGGAATCAGAGCTGAAGAAGCTTCTTGGATGAGAAGCGAAACCTCTTCATAGAAAAAAATAAAGTCTAGTTGCCTCTTGAAAAAAGCACCTTTGGGACAACAACGACCTGGATAACTGAGAATCTCCTTAGATGATAATAGTAATAGTAATACAGCCCTACTAAGTAGTTTGACATCCCAGGGCATAAGACACTATTGTGGAAATTAATGTTTAGCAGAGGGATAGCATGGAGGAAAAGGGTTTTTGTGTCTGGTTGTTTTGGCATGCAATGCCCTATAGCGTTGTCTTGAGGGAAGAAGTTGAAACAGTTTATATCCAGGATGTGAGGGGTCTGTGAATATTTTCACAGTCCTCTTTCTGGCTCATGAAATATACAGGTCCTCAATGGAAATCAGGTTGGTTACAATTATTTTTTATGCAGTCCTAACTATCCATTGAAGTCTGTGTCTGCCTTGTTTGGTTGCTGTGCTAAACCAGACAGTTATAGAGGTGCAAATGACATACTCAATAATTCCTTTGTAGAACTGTACCAGTAGCTCCTTAGGCAGTCTGAACTTTCTGAGTTGGCATGGAAAGAACATGCTTTGTTGTGCTTTTTTGATGACATTTTTGGTGTCAGATGTCCATTTTAAGTCCTGAGATATTATAGAACCTACTGTTGATACTGTGTTGTCTAGTATTGTAAGACATGGTAGAACAGAATCCTAAAATCTACTATCATCTCTACAGTTTTGAGTGTATTCAGTTCAAGATTGTTCTGGCTACCTGTCTGATTTGTTTCATCTCGAATGAGACCAGTTACTGTTTTATCATCTGCAAACTTCAGTACTTTAACAGAGGGATCCCTTGAGATGCAGTTGTTGGTATATAGAGAAAATAATAGTGGAGAAAGCACTCAGCCCTCAGCTGTGCTAATTGTACAGATATCTGATGTGATTTTACCTAGCTTCACTTGCTGCTTCCTATCTGTTAGAAAATTTATGATCTACTTGCAAGTGTGGTCAGGCACAGCTAGCTGAGTTCCATATTTCATATTCATTCAGCACTTCAAACTACTGAAGATTCAGTGCTGTATGAATAGGAAATTATGTGACTTAAGCATAAATTTCATGTTTTGTATATTAATTTTAATATACACAATAGTAAGTGTCTGTATGTGTGTGTGTAAATAGCTAGGTAAATTTTACTCTTGTTAACCCCCACATTTCTATATATTCTCTTTATCTCTCTTTCTCTCCTCCTCCCTTTTTTCCTCTTTCCTTTCTATTCTTTCTTTCTGTATATTTTTAAGACATTAAGATCATAAAAAACTCAGCTCAGCTTCAAAATGCTCCTTTTTATTCAGTTTGGTCCATCTAATCAATCTCTTACTGACAGCAAAACAAGCAAGAATATTGACATAGAATGCCTCTTTGCTATTAAGGCTACACAATCTCATGTTGGTCAGTGCCTGGGGTTCAAAGACACTAGTTTATTTTTTTAGGCAATAATTGTCTCCTCTGCATTCAAAGAGGCCTTGAAATCACTTCTATGTTTAGAAACAAAATTGCTCTGCTAAAGCTGCTTGTCATTGCATTTCTCCTTTTACAGAGCTCTGTTTATTCCTGATACCCTATTTCCCAATTTGCTCACTTATGGCATTTGATTGATGAATGTGCATCTTCTTGACATATTATAGTCCAGAACTCTGGAAACCTTTACAACTTGCCTGCAGGCTATGTAGTTATCGCTTCCAATTCTCACAGACCTTGGCCTCTATTCTTTTACTTTGGAGTGTTTTGATGGGGTGTGGTTGTGTAACTAGTTTTAAGACTGATTTTTACAAGTGATATTTCTGTTCATTTATTCATTTGTCTTATTCTTTTAATCAAATAAGCCCATTGCATTGAATTCACATGTAAGCTAAAAATAGAGTGCATATTTAATGTTCTTTAACAATTAATTGGTATCTTGGAAGCAAATAATGAATCTGATTTTGAAAATAGTACATTTTATACATTGCAGCTGGTTTATTTGGGAAATCATATACTTAGAAATAAATAAATAAAGTAAATTGTTATTATTCAGTGAGTTTATGCCACAACACTGAACAAAACTAATGTCAAAACAAAGATAAATGTGGCTCACTATGACATCGCTGCTTTCTTGGTTCATGTTGCTGGCAGAGTATGTGAAATATAAATCTGCATTCTTATATTAGTTTAGATGATTTAGCTATACATCCTTGGATTAAACTCAGAATCAGCTCTCAGATAACACTAGGATCCAGACTATCCTTGAATTACAAATTATCAGTGACTAATTACAATGTGATTAATGTATTTGTCCATTTAGTCTTTATTTTATTTCATTGTCTTTAGACCTTCAATCTGATATCTTTAGTCTCACAAACTATTTGATTAATAACACTAAGAGTTAATCTGTAGCTGTTAATAAATGAAACAGATATTTTACTTTTGTTGCTAGGGTTGTAGACCACAGTAGCAATGTGCTATGTATTAGATAATCAGTTCAAATTTCTTCATCTTTAATTTCCTGTATGCAGTAGAAATAGAAGCTACAATTAACAGAATTCATTTCTATACACCTATGAAAGTTTTAGAGATTTTATCAACATAATGTTCAAGCAACACTATGATCAATGCATTTCATGGTGAAGGTTTTTTGGTACTCTCTGGGCTTGCTTGTTTTCTTGTAAATGTTTCATTACCTTAAACAGGAAACATCATCAGTGCATTTCATGGCTTCTATTTCTTATCAGTTTCGTAATTAGTTTCACATCATTCCACAAGAGTGACATCATCATCATCATGAGGTCATTCAGCTTCCTCTTTCTTAATTCATTTACATTCTTATTCTTGGTGTTTCCTATCAAACTTTTCTTATGTCAAGGGCTAGCATGATTTTTTTTTCCCCAGATAAGCTGTATTATTTTCCTTCTTCAAAGATGAGGAGTTACAAACAGGCTGTTTTATTCCAAGTAGCTAAAGTGTTCATTATCAAGACAGGAGGAGGCAGAATGCTAAGTCAGAGTAGACAGTCTGGTGTTTCCTTGGTATTTTGGATTGTTGTTGTTGTTGTTAGCTGCGAAGTCGTGTCCCACCCATCGCAACTCCATGGACAACGTTCCTCCAGGCCTTCCTGTCCTCTACCATCTTCTTGAGTCCATTTAAGCTCACGCCTACTGCTTCAGTGACTCCATTTAGCCGCCTCATTCTCTGTCGTCCCCTTCTTCTCTTGCCCTCAATCTTTCCCAGCATTAGGCTCTTCTCCAGTGAATCCTTCCTTCTCATTAGGTGGCCAAAGTATTTAATTTTCAACTTCAGGATCTGGCCTTCTAAAGACCAGTCAGGGTTGATCTCTTCTAGGACTGACCTGTTTGAACCTCTCACAGTCCAGGGGACTCGCAGGAGTCTTCTCCAGCACCATAGGTCAAAGGCCTCAATTCTTTGGCGCTCAGCCTTTCTTATGGTCCAACTTTCACAGCCATAGCATAGCAGAAATTTGTATCTTTCTAAGAGCTGTATCTAAAAATTTGCTGACATGAACAGGAATATTAATTCATGTTAATTCTCCAATTAATTCTCAAATATTATTAGACAAGAAAATATCAAACCTTTTCAAATAACAAAATAATTATTCAATCTTCTGAAAAAGATTTGATATATTAGTAATATTCCTGTCTGCATATTATATGTATGTGGATAGCCAATAAACCTTTGTTTGATCCCTGTAGAATTCTAGAATATCTGATTTGCCATAAGAGAGGTTTGTATGTTCCTAAGTAACTTTTAAAGTCAAGAAGCCCAGGACGGAGCTGCTTTCCAATCCAAGATCAGAACCTTGACAGAGATCAGATTAAAAGCAGGAGTGTGGGAGGTTTTAACTCCAGAAGTTCAGTGTTAATTTCTTTGTGTCATTTCCTTCTGTTATACCGTCTTAAGTCATTTCACGTCCAGAATATACCCTGAAGCAATATTTGTTCTAGATTTATTTATATATTTATTAGTTTTGTAACTCATCATTATGCTGTTACTGTTTAAAGGTCCTTAAGCAGATGCTGGCCAAGGCTTCAGTGAACCATATAATTCCTGCAAAATATAGTATTCATTTCAGCCTAGAGAAAATCTATTTATGTAGTTGCTAATAGATAGCAAATTGACCAATTAAACAAATATTATTTATATCTCTAATGCAAAGAAATAAATACAAATTTTGTTACTCCAGAAATAAATACAAATTTTGTTATTCTCATTAATTGATTGATTTTGATAATCCCTGACTCCTCAAAATGGATTTAAACATTACTGTAATAAGCCAAATGTCAACATACGATTGTGAAAAAGCACATTGTTCTTCTTTTAGTAAGTGGTGACACAGAAGCTAACCATTGTATTGTGTAGTGGGTTTTTGGAGGTATTTACCAGACTGATCTAATGCAACACTATTTTATTACAGCCAAAACAGAAGTGAGAGTAACCGACAGAATGACAGTTATTTATACTTGCCACCTCTAGGCAGCGACCAATCAAATCAAAAGCTGTTTTCCCGCTCAAACTTAAACTTAACTTTCCCTCCAAAACAGTTGGAGACACATTTAAATCAAAACACATTAACTCTTGATATCAATACATAACACCCCTTCCCCCTGGATAAAGTGGTTTCTTGTACACTTTATGCAAATAGACTTTGAGGTAGACCGGTTGGTTGCGACTTCTGCCAGAATGCAGCAATGCTGTTTGGGTTTCCAGCTCAACTTGCTGGTTGTCTTCACCGGGTAGACCTGTGCCATTATGTCTGTTTGAGCTATTTGATGGCAGAGATGGTAGACCTGTGCCACAGAGTTCAAAGATCTGGGGAGCCTCTGTCTCTGCAAACACAGTCTCAGCAGGTGTGGGTGATGCTGGAATAGCAGCTTCACTTGATGTGTCCACAGTCCTTTTGAAATCTGCTCCTGATCTCTGTGTTGTCTGCCGACACTGCAACTGGTCAATGTGGCATCAGATCACATGACCATCATCCAGGGCCACCTCATATGATAGTGGCCCTGACACTTTAGTAACTGTAGCAGCCACCCAAGGTGCCCCCTGCCCATAGTTCCTAGCTCAAACATGTTCACCCAGCTGTAGATTCCTGGGAGGCTTGGGTTGCGCCGTTTCCACAGCAATTCTGTCAGGATTAAGGCGGTCTAACTTTGTAGTGAATCGACGTCCCCATCTTAGCTCAGCTGGGCTGCGATCTATTGCTGTACTTGGCGTTGTGTTCTGGCACAGGAGAAAGTTTGCCAGGTGATGATTTCAGTCTTCTGTTGTCAGCCTTTTGAGAGCCAGCTTGGCCGTTGGAAGTGGGAAGGAATGAGCTGAAGTAGTGTGTCTGATCATATTAGCATTAAGGAAAGACTGGAACTGTGCTGCCATGAATTGTGTCCCGTTGTCTGACACAATGATGTCTGGCAGACCATGTGTAACAAAGAGCCGGCGCAGTTCCTGGATGGTCCTGGCAGTAGTCATAGATTGGACAGGTACTACTTCTAGCCATTTTGAATAGCTGTCCAATACAATGATGAATACCTGTCCCTGAAATGGACCCACAAAGTCAGTGTGCACACAAGATCATGGAGCTTGCATGGTCTCCCAGTGGTGCATAGGTGCTTGAGGCATTCCTGGTCTGGTCTCTTGGCAGACCTGACATTCCCTTACTTGAGCCTCAATGTTCTTGACCAGGCCTGGCCAACAAAAGTAACTTCTTGCAAATGCCTTCATTCTTATGGTACCTGGATTCTAACACTCTAGCTTGCTATTTGGGTGGAACAATTACTCTACTTCCCCAGAGCACATAACTTTTGTGGGCTAACAGCTCATCTTTTCTGCATGCATAGTGCTGCAACTCTGAACCTGGTCTGTTTTCTGGCCACCTCCTCAATATCCAGTTGAGAATGTGGCTGAGAGTTCGATCAGTGGCAGTTTCAGCGGTCACATCTGCTGCGTGCAGGGGTGTCTCTGGAAGATCCTCGATTGCCAGGATGTGAGCTGCTGGGGCTGGATCTGGATCTGTATGTGGCAGAGGCAGTCAGCTGAGTGCATCAGCATGACCCATTTCCTTGCCAGGCTTATGAACTACCCTGTATGAATAGGCAGCCATAAAAATTGGCCATCGCAGCATCCTTGGTGATAGGATCTGTGGAGTCTGCTTGTCAGCCATGAAGAGGCCAAGAAGCAGCTTGTGATCAGTGAAAATTGTGAAGGGTTGCCCATATAAGAAGTCATGGAATTTCTTAATTCCTTCTACAACAGTGAAAGCTTCCTTGTCTATTTGAGCATAGTTTCTCTCAGCTGATGATAGTGTCCTGGAATAATATGCAACAGGGGCCTAATGACCATCTGCCATTTGATGGCTTAATACTGCCCTGATGCCATCACATGCTAAAGTCACAGGCAGATTTTCGTTAAAATGGGCCATCACTGAGTTGACGATAGCAGTGATTTGACTGCTCTGAATGCCTTGTCATGGTTGCTTGCCCACACCCAAGGTGCTTTTTTGTCTAATAGATGGTGTAGTGGCTCTGCCAGTGTAGCTTTGTGTGGCAAAAATGAGTGATAAAAATTTAACAATCCTAAGAATGTCTGTAGCTCCCCTTTGGATTTAGGTCTGCGGGCTTGTTGAATGGCTTTTAACCTAGCCTCTGATGGATGGATTCCAGCAGCAACTATCTAAAATCCCAAAAACTCAGTAGAGTCCACACCAATTTGGCACTTGTCTTTCTTTAACTTCAACCCTGCTTCACAGAACTGTTGCAGCACTGCCCTGAGGTGTTCTGCTAGGACTGCCACTGATTCTTCCACAATCAGGACATCATCAAAATAGGGGCAGACACCTGGTATATTTTTTATTGTCCATTCCATAATGCTTTGGAACAATCCCAGGGCAACACTTACCCCAAACTGCAGGCAATGAACTCTGAATGCCCCTCTGTGAGTGATGATTGTTTGCACTTCTGCTGTGGCATCGTCGACTGGCATGTTAGATGTTTTTGTGCCAGCCATGGCAGTTCCCCAAAAGGGTCATCTTTGCTCCCACTGGTGGGTCAGGGGTCTCCGGCCCCTGCAGCCCCATTGGAGAGAGTTAATGGTCCTCCAGCCCCCTCAGTCTCATTGGTAAGGGAGGGGCTGGGGACCCCCATAAAAAACCTCTGCTCAGGGGCTGCTCTCCCCTCTTGTTGGTTTCTTCTTCAAGCTCCCTTTGGGAATGCCTCCATGCCAGGGAACTCTTTCTCTTTACTCTATCTTTAAATAAAGCTTCATCTGATTGCATCCCTGCGCGCTGCCTTTTTCTTGGAAGCACCTTAACGAACCATCAGTCTCGTGAGGCCATCTCACAGATTGGTAGCAGGAGGATGATTTATGGCAACGCTTCCAAGCCAGCAGCTAGAAGCAAGATGCCTGGAGGTTCCAGCAAGAACCCATTTGAGACAGATGGCAGGAGATCCCGGATTGTAACTAGGAGTCTTCAATCAAGAACGGCAGCCCTGCATCCAGCCCCTGACGCAAGCTTCGCTCCAGGTGAGAATACAGATGACCTCTATTCCCCCAGAGGAGCGCCAGGGATCCCTTTGCATGCCTCCCTACAGCTGCAAGCCACAGAGGGAAGCATGGAAGGCTTACAGTCCACCCAAGACTGCCCAGACACCGGGGAAGTGGCCCAGGCCCAGGCCAAGTGCAGCGTGGACCAGATGACTAACCAGGAATGCAGGGAGCTGCTCCAAATGTTCCTTGCAGCACAAAGGACGCCACAAGCCTCTCCACGAGGGATACCAGTGCAGGGGGCCTCTGGACACTGGGTAAGTCCTTCCCCAGCACCCACAAGGCCCCCTAACATGGCACCGGCCACCCTGGGGGACCCCAGGGCCCCGGAGCTTTTAGCGGGAAATTTCCCCCAAAACTGTGATCTGCAGCTTCCAGGGCCAACCGGAAGCAAAATGGCAGTCCCCAGGACACCAACATGGTTTGAAAGGCCTCAGCCAAGCCTCGAGGCCCAGCAATCGGTGGCAGCCAGCCAAAGCGGCACAGAAACCGCCTGGTCTTCCCCACCGGAAAGCTTCAAGGCCTATGATGGCCTCAAAGCCTGCCCAGCCGAGCCTACTGCAGCAGAGATTGGAGCAACTATTTGAACCCTGGTTGCGGCCCTGGAGGCCAAAACGACCACGGCCTCGACATCGGGGGTAGCCAGCCTTCCTCGCTACCCCCAGGAGGCTCCCGGAGGAGCTCCGGGGCCTCTAACCATCTCCCTGGGGCCTAACTGCTGGGAGGCGTGCGGCCTGGAGCCTCCCAGCTACGTCTTGCAATGCCAGAGAGCTCCCAGTGAAACCCCGGGCACTCCGACCTACTTTTCGCCACTGCCCAGATGCCCTGCTTGCCAGATGGTCTTTGGGGGGCCTCCAGACGAGGCCCCCTCCTCCAGCGCCATCTTCAGCCCCTCCAGGGTCTTCAGGACCAGCGATGGGTTCCTCCGGGCGATCCTCGGCGTCTCTGTGCCATTCTGGCCCCATCCTGCAATCTTTGCCTCCCGGTGAGTGTTCCAGTGCCGGGGGGACTTCAGGAGGAATCTTTGGGGCTTCTGCGGCCCTCAGCCCCTCTTCAGGCCCAAATCCCAGCCTGCAGGCCTAGGCCTAGGCCTGGGCCTGGCCCAGAGGCCTAGAGGCAGAGAGAGAGACATCCGCTCCCTCCGCCTCCTGGGCTCAAATGAATTCTGAGCATGCCCAGTCAGGGCCATCCAAAAATCAGAGAAAAATACCACCACCTGCCAGCAGAGGGATCCCTTTTCCATTCACGTCAATGGAGAATGTATAGAAATGGACAAAAGGCTAAGGAAAATTCCCTTTCATCTGCTTCTGCCCTCCCAAATAATTTTGTAAAACTGCATCTTGGGGGGGAGAATTTCAGCAGTTGGAGTAAAGAAGTGCAGATATGTCTATTAAAGGAAGGGACTCTAGAGATGGTTCTGGATCCCCCACCTCTTCCCTGGGGACCCCAAGAAGTGTGGTATCATAGATAAGCATATACCACTCTACTGAGCTCACTGGATGCTAACTTGTACCCTAGCATTCCAGATGGGCTCACAGCTGGCGAAGTTTGGGGGTTATTATACAATTTATTCAACAGCGACAGCATCGGTTCAATCACCAGACTCACAATTGAGTTTTACACTACCAGGCTGAGGTTTGGGGCTAACTTGGCCGAGCACCTGGGAAAATTGAAGGCGCTCAGGGCAGAACTGATGTTCAGAGACTACCTTGTACCTGAGGCGAACATGGTCGCTGTCATTCTGGCTTTCCTGGACAAAAATTGGAGCAGTTTCATTGTTTCACTGGAGGGGACAATGAAGGAAGCCATGACTCTGTCCTACATCACAGGGAGGCTCATTGAGGAGGACAGGAGGCTAGAGATGCAGGAGAATATGCCAGAGCCACCATACAGCGAGCCAGCAGGAGGCACCACAACTCAGAGCAGGTTAATGCTCTACTTAAGTGTTTCATCTGTGGCTCTGAGGGGCATCTGAAGAAGGACTGCCCCCATCACCAACAAGCCCCCAAGCGTGGTCCTAATCAAGGAAGGGGCAAGGGACAAGGAAGGGGGCGTGGCGGGGGCAAAGGTAGTGCCAAGGGCAATTTTGTGTGCACTTGTGCTCTCACCCCCACCACAAAGGCTGATAGCCCCACTGGCTTATGGTTACTGGACTCTGGAGCTTCATCTCACATTACCAATATGAAACAAGGTTTTAAAAGGTTAAAGAAAATTAACTCATCTGTCAAGGTGGCCAATGGTGATAAGGCTTTGGTTGTTGGGGAGGGCACTGTCTCTATACCGGGGCTGGGAAATGTTGAAGGGGTATTACATGCTCCCTCCATTGCCAACAATCTGTTAAGCATTATCAAATTATGTGACGATGACA
>JAKJMR010000291.1:58052-91750 GCA_024449315.1 Daboia siamensis
GATAGATAGATAGATAGATAGATAGATAGATAGATAGATAGATAGATAGATAGATAGATAGATAATAAATTACTTAGAGAACAGTATGTGAAGAGGGTTTTTTTTAAAAAAAACCTGAGCAATATTTTAATTTCTTCTTATTGTTGGTGGAAAACCCTAGAAGAATAAAGTAAATGTTCTGTTCAACAGATATAAAAGAATAGTGAATGTAAAATACCCTTTATAAGTGAGAAATGAAGTTTTCAAGTCTCATATTAATTCTGCCTTATTTCTCCCATCCCCATATCATCATCCTAGGAAAACCAAAATAAATTATTTAGGACTTTTATCTTTGCATGTTACCTGAAATTGCTATGAACAGGGAAAAGATAGACTTTTCATTTCCTACCCATAGTCTGGATTCTTTTTCAAGGGAAGAAAAAGTTAATAGCAGAGGTTAGAAGATGTAAAATATATCCATGGGTGGGTTAAAAAGCCCATCAAATATAAGCCATGGTTTTGTTTTATTTCCTACCAGGTATTTCTTCACTTTTTCAATGAGATTTTAGGTTTACATATAGTATCAGCTTTAAGATGCTGAAATTTGGATTGTGACAAATTAAAACCTAATTTGATGATTTTGAAAATGCTTCATTGGCAAGTATTTAACAAGATTATTAGTCTTATTTTATGTTATCTGCTTAAAAAAATAAAAGTAGCTTGTAGCTTGTTATGTATTCGGCTTTTGGAATATCATCACGTGCTCTGCTGGAGAACCAACAGTTCTCCAGCATCTCAGATAGGATGGTGCCAGTCCTGCTATTGGTCAACTTTGGGCAGCAAGTATAGCTTCAATCGGATTGGTTAATACCATAGGCCCTGGCTATATATATTGAGGCAGGATAGCTCCAATCTCTCAGTACAGTTTCTGCTTAAATAAAGTATGTGTTCGTCTGTACTCCTCTGCGTGTTCTTGTTCCTGCTTATCAGAGACCACAACATAATAGTTGCAACGAGGTTGGGATCCTGCTTCTCTGCCTGAGGGCTGAAGTCACAAGGGGATGGCATTACTCGCTGGAGGGAAGAGGCATCTTCGCCCCCCCCCTCTAGCCAGCTAGTAAACTACGCTAGCGGCTGCGTGCTCAGAGGAAGCGTTCCCTGAGACTTGAAGGAGGATCCAACAGCAGAGCAGGAATTGAGGAAAAATGCCAAAAGTCTGCAAACTCAGAGAATTCGACATCAAACATCCAGAAGATTGGCCGTCTTACCTCTCACAGTAGAAAATTACCTACGAGCTAACCAGATAGCAGAGGAAGGCCTAAAAGCTGCAACATTGCTGTGTGTATGTAGGCCAGTGACTTTCGATTTAGCTGAGAACCTCTTCGCACAAATGCCCATCGAAGCAGTATCTTTTGCTGACCTGAAGAAGAAGCTGACCAGGCATTTCCAGCTAAAAATGTCGGAAAGGGCCTGGAGGTTTAAATTTGACCAATGAGTGCAGCTTTCCGGTGAGACAGCATCCGAGTTTATCGTGGGCGTAAGACAGGCTGCACGTCTCTGCAAATTTTCGAATTTGGAGGAGCGTTTGAGAGATCAACTCGTCTGCGGACTAAGAGACAGAACTTTGCAGCAGAGAATATTTACCAGACCAAACCTCACGTTCGCTGAAGCACAAGACGAGATCATGGCTGACGAAGCAGCCGGAGGTGCAGTACAAACTGTACAGCCCACCAAAACCCCAAAGACAGAAGTTTCCATCCACCACGAGGTCGCCATTGGTACTGGAGAATCATCTAAAGAAGAGGAACCTGAAATCAACAAACTCCAGAGACAGCCAAGCAAGCAAAACCACTGAAATCAACAAAGAGAGAATAATTACAAGGCAGTTCTCTTACCGTGATATAAGGGGTGCGGAGGCAACCACTCCCACGCAGACTGCAGATTCCATTCGGCCATGTGCAGGGCTTGCAGTAGGACCAGGCACATTGCAGTGGTATGCAGGGCTCGCCAGAGAGACAGGCCACCTAAGCACCAATCGGAGGAGCTGACTAGGAAAGATACTGGGGCCCTGGGTCCAGTCAGTGTGGGGTTCTTCAGGAGCCGGAGAAGTGTTTGTCGCACTGGGGCTTGTCGTCCCCTTAAGCCTAAACCTAAGCTCTCAGTAGCGCTACAAGGAATTCCTTGCAAAATGGAATTGGACTCCGGCTCTGCGGTCTCAATTATTTCACAGGACACATGTCTTGTTTGCAGACGCAGCAACCGGTGGGCTACATTAAGACCGCCAGACATTATTTTAACAGAATATCACTATGTGCTCTGCTGGAGAACCAACGGTTCTCCAGCATCTCAGACAGGACGGCGCCAGTCCTGCTATTGGTCAACTTTGGGCGGCAAATATAGCTTCAATCCAATTGGTTAATACCATAGAGCCTGGCTATATATATTGAGGCAGGGTGACTCCAATCTCTCAGTACAGTTTCTGCTTAAATGAAGTATGTGTTCGTCTGTACTCCTCTGTGTGTTCTCGTTCCTGCTCATCAGAGCCCATGACATAATATAGCTCTTTCTTTTTTAAAAAATATACTACTAGAAATTTAAATCTTCTTTAAAATTTTGTTAAATGACTTCATTTTACTTTATTTAATGCTTTTCTTTTTTTCTGCCTTGTAATTAATATCTATTTGATTTTCTTTCTCTTTTTTGAAAATGCCAAATCATTTGTGATACAGACTACAAAACATTTTCTTAGTTCTTTAGAAATTTTAATCTTATTTTGAAAAATGAGCTAGTAAATCTAAGATCTAAGTATTCTGACAGAATATGAGAAATAAAAGATAAATTAATAAAATACATAAAAGATAAATAAATAAAAAGATAAAATTGTTTACTAAGGGTTAAATTGTACCAATTTTATTTTAGCTTCTCACCTCACCAAAAATAAAGTTAAAGGACTGAAAAATGCTGTTCCTCTCCTCTAAATTGTTTGGAGGCTGAAAGTAGTAACAGCAAATAAATACTGCTTTTTTGGTCACAAAAAGCTAAGGTATCCATCTGTTAAAATTACAATTATTTCTAAATTGTATTGCAGCACATAGTTAGTTGATGAGGGGGAGTGTAGTGTATGCCCTTTAAGCATACACGGATTAGCAGCACAGCAGGGGGCTGGACAGCTCCAGGCTATAACCGCTTTTGGCGGGAAGCCGGAATAGAGCAAGTCATTGACAGCCCCAGGGCATGGTCAGCCTGGCGGGAAGCCAGGGTTTAAATCCATTGGCCACCTGCACTGGCGGGAAGCCCAGATTTGAATCTATTGGTCACGATTCACCTGGGCAGGTATAAAGAGATGCCTGGTAACCCCTTTGCGCCAGCTTCATTCCTGATCCAATAAAGAAGTACTACCCAGCTCAAGTGTCCGTCTCTCTATGCGACCATGTGACTTTGCACTGGCGACAAGGGTGGGATCCTGCACCAGACAATGCTAGCCACGGACGGAATCCTATCGGCAGCCCCTGATCAAGATGCAGGTTGACCGAGACGGCGGAATGGCACAACTGGGTTAGTATCCCCTTTTCAATAGCAACTGCCCTGAGGAGTGGGAAGCATTCGTGGGTCAGCTCGAGTGCTACCTGAGGGCGAACGGGGTGAAAGATGACCGGCAGAGAGCGATGGCGCTACTCTGCAGCTGCGGCATGGAAACGTACCAGATGGCGGTTGGTCTCTGCACACCTGATGACATCCACACCATTGGGTACAGCGAGTTGATAGCCAAGCTGACCGAGCACTTCAAGCCCGAGATGTTCGAGATCACGTGGCAGTACCGATTCAAGAAGCGGGACCAGCGGCCAGGTGAGTCTGCCAAGCAATATATGGCCACCCTATGGCAGGCAGTTCGGCTCTGCAATTTTGAAAATTTAGAGATCCGGCTGCAGGATCGGATTGTCTGCGGGTTGAGGGATCACAAACTGCGACAAAAAATCTTCACGAAGCAGAAGCTGACCTTAAGGGACGTCCAAGAGGAGTTCCTAGTCTGGGATGCGGCCGAGGAATCTGACGCAAGGGAAAGTGGAGCCATCCACCAGCTGGCAGGCTACAGCGAAACAGAAGGGGCAGAGTTCGAAGTGGACGCCATACACCGACAACAGTGACCCGTCACCTCCCACCGGGACCACATGAGGGAGCCAAGACCAGCTGCAGCAGACCCAAGGTACCAGGAGTGCAGGTGCAGAGCGAATGGGCCCCAGTCTACCCAACTCCCCGGCAACAGTGCGAACCGCCCCCAGTCTACCCAGCATTGCGGTTGCAACTCCCAGTCTACCCAGCACGGCGGCTACGAACAACCCCAGTCTACCCAGTGCTCAGGTTGCGGAACAAACAGCTCCCGTTCTACCCATTGCACCAGCTGCGGAGGACAGCATCCCCGGTCTACCTGCCATTTCAAGTCAGCCAAGTGTAGGGTGTGCAGGAAAACCAGGCTCATCGCGGCTGTCTGCAGAAGCAAGCAATGGGATAGCCTGCACGAGGTGGAGGCGGAGTTCCAGTTTGCTACAGGTACCGGGGAGCGCTTGCCGAGACTGATGGTCAGCCACACGGAGGGACGGCCAGCCACTTCTTTAATGGGGGGGGGCCTTTCATCACTAACCCCAAAAATAAAATTGAGGGTGAAGCTACAAGGGGTTCCCTGCACAATGGAACTAGACTCAGGGTCGGCCGTATCAATTATCTCCGCCCGAACGTTCAAAGAAATTTGCAAGCGGAGCGGCCAACAGGTTCTCTTGAGGCCATCCAGACTGACCCTCTCCGACTTCCAGAACTCACCCATTAACGTCCGGGGGGAGGCGTTGGTGATGGTCCAGTACAAGGGGTTTGCGGGAAAACTAATTGTATTGGTCGTCGAGGGGCAGCGGACCAGCCTCATGGGGTTAGGGTAGTTCAAAGCTCTGGGCATCAGAATCACGGGGATTCACCAGACGCGGAGTTATTTGTCGCTGGAAGGCATCTGCAAGGATTTTGCAGACGTCTTTGACGGGCAGCTAGGGAGATACACCGGTTTTCCAATTTCTTTTAAATTAAACTCTCAGGTCCAGCCCGTTAGAATGAAGGCTAGGAGAGTCCCATTTGCGCTAAAACATAAAATAGAGCGGGAATTGGATAAATTGGTAGACCAGGGGGTGTTGACGCCGGTCGAGGGAGCAGAATGGGAAACCCCCATCGTAACGCCGCTCAAGGCGAATGGCGAAATTAGAATTTGTGCCGACTATAAGGGGACCATTAACTGGGCTTTGAGCGCCCATTCCTACCCGGTTCCCGCGGTAAGCAGCATCCTGGCGTCCCTGCAAGGCGGGGCGGTGTTCGCTAAACTGGATCTTGCCCAAGCTTACCAGCAGCTGCCAGTAGACCCAGAGGCTGCTAAAGCACAAACAATAATCACCCACAAGGGGGCGTTCCGGTTAGACCAGTTGCAGTTCGGGGTCAGCGTAGCTCCTGGAATTTTCCAGGAGGTGATGGAAAGGACCCTCAAGGGAATACCAGGGGTTTGCCCGTACTTCGACGACGTCCTAATAGCAGCCAGCTCAGAAGTCGTCTTGGCAACCTGTTTAAAAGCAGTACTAGAGAGGTTCAGGGATGCTGGGCTAAAACTCAAAAGGGAAAAATGCAAGATTGGGGTAACTGAAACAGAGTTCCTGGGGTTCAGGATTGTTGGTCAAGGCATCCACCTATCTGCATCCAAAGTCAGGGCAATCAAGGAAGCCCCGACTCCCAAAAACAAATCTGAACTGCAAGCATTCCTGGGTCTCCTCAATTTTTATCACACATTCCTGCCACACAAAGCAACAATTGCAGAACCATTACACAGGTTGCTTGACAAGCAAGCATCCTGGGACTGGACTGATGCACACACAAACGCGTTCAAGACACTGAAGAACCTGTTAGCAGGCAATGCCACAGTCACGCATTTCAGAGAAGTCCAGCCAATCTGCCTTGCATGCGATGCATCCCCTTATGGGATTGGGGCAGGTATATTCACCGGGGCAGGTATAAAGAGACGCCCGGTAACCCCTTTGCCCCAGCTTCATTCCTGATCCAATAAAGAAGTACTACCCAGCTCAAGTGTCCGTCTCTCTGTGCGACTACGTGACTTTGCAGGGAGGGAGAGAGAGAGAGAGGGAGAGATTTGAAAAACTTCAACTGTACATGTTTTACTATTAGTTTCCATTTTTTCTCCTTCTTTAAGGGAGATATCTTCTGATGCTGCTGGAGAACAGCATCAGAAAATACAAACACACACAAATCTTAGCTGTTACAAGGCTTGAGTGTGCTGCTTTCACAAGCACCATTTATACCACTGTCTCTGAGAACTCTCTCTATCCAGTAAATGAAAGTTTACTCTGTGTGTTTGTGTGTGGATGCGCACACACATACACACTGCAAATGTGTTTGTGTATGTGAAAAAAAGCTTGCTCTGATCTTGTTTCCTGGATATAATCAGACAGCGGCCTGCAACCTGAACCTTAGAGGTCCTAATGGCAGGCTTGGAATGAGCTGGCTGAGAAAGCTTGGCTGCTGGCACTGACTGAGTCATACGTTTGGGAACAAGGCCCTAAGTCACAGCTATCAGCTCCAGTGCTGCTGTTTTTCTGGCTCATGATAAGCCCGTCTCTTTCTATCCCAAGCTCAGGCCTGCAATTTAATACAGCAGTGACAGCAATTGGTCATCTTGAAAAACATCCTCCACTCCTCAGAAGCTCATACAAATCACTTATTCTTTTTTAAAGGGAGTGACTCATGCACTGAAGCAGACAAGCATATTAAGTCTGCATTGTCAATGTATGCTTTAATTAGTTATGTGGCACATAATGATGGAAGGTCAAATCATAATTTAATTTTTGTACATCTTTTTTTTTTAAAAAAAAAAATTGAGTTCCAGCAAGACCACCCTATGTGATGAAGGATCAGCCAGTATATTGGATCCTAAATGTAGATATACAGGAAGTTTATGATTCCTTTCTCACAAAGCCTCTTTACATGTTCAGCTTCCCTTCCCCCTCTCCTTTTTTTCCCTAAAATGTCTTTGGCATTCTACAACCTACTTTGAAATCTGTAGCTTAAAACTTTTTAAAACATCAGTGGAAAAAATGAAACAGATGCAAGTAAATGTGAATGAGCATTTTTAGACAAAGTATAATATTCATTTTTATATTAATTTTTACCTTTACATCATAAATGCCTAAGATATCATGTAATGCATCTCTAAATGTAAGTGAAGAAAATTTCATTCCTCCCCCACCTCCCCCATCTAGAGAAATATGATCACATTGTACTGGAAAAAATCTTCAGTCGCATCACATATGAGCTAAAATGTAATTAAAATCTTTAGCACACCATTAACTAGCAATCTAATATGCTGATACAGTACATAAGAAGAGATGTCCATGTGTATCTGTGGGTCATGACCATTTAGTTTCCTCTCTTCCTTCCTTTCTTGGCAACTTTAGATGCAATAGAGTTGTAGAAAAATAAGATAGCAAACATATCCTTCAATTGCTTAGAAAAATTTCAAAATCTTTTTGTTGAAGAGACAACCAGAGAATCCTTCTTTCCTGAAAGGTGAGTGACTTTTTATTATGAATGTTTACTACAATGCAACAATTTCCAGTCAGTTGGGGCTGATCTACACAGCCAACTCATGAGTATGGGCAATTGAGCATCTCTTAAAGGCAGGAATGCTCCATATCATCCTGCTATACCCCAACTATTGCAACTGCAGTTTCCACTTAACATTTTCTTTTTTTTTTAGAAATGTTTTATTGATTTTTTACAATAACAATCCTTAGTGCCTAGTGTACAGTGTGTTGTCTTGGTTTATATATTTTGGAAAAAATCAATAGTAGTTAATTAACAGTCAATAATAATTAATTTTTGACTTCCGGTAGCGCTGCCGTGCCGAATGGCGGCGTTTCGAAGCCGCCCTATCCTGGGAAGCGTCAAAGCGCCCGGAGACAGCGAAAATCAGCTGTTCCGCGGCGCTGGAGCTTCTTCCTTGGGAGAAGAGGGAGAAGCGAGCCTGCCTGGGTAGAGTAGAGCTCCCCTGTGATTCTCCCAAGTAGTTTGGGGGATAACAGGGTGAGCCCCCTCGGAGCCCAGGCTTTCTCCGCTCTCAGGACGTTTTTGCTCCAAAAGGAGCGGAACCAGACGCGACAACTGCACCTACTGCTTAGATGGGACTGTGAGTATTTTGTTCTTTGAAAAGCAGGCAGAGCAAAGCAGGAAGATCTGAATTTTTAAGTTGGATTATAACTTTAACTCAGCTTCATTATCTTCTTCAAGTTCCAAGTTTGAAATGGAGTAAAAATGGCGCTGGAATGTTTCTTTCCTGTGCGAAGTGAAAACTGTTATATTTTGCTATAATGCAAGAGATATAATTTGCAACTGACTTTACCCAGTATTGGATTTGATTATTTGAAAGCCTGTTATCAAAGGTTAAGAACTTTGTGAGAATTTTTATTTTTTCTTCCCTTTTTCTTCTTTTTTCCCCTTTTTTTCTTTTTTTTCTGAACTTTGAAAGAGGAAATCAAAACCTAAGAGATGGCTGCGAGATGTAGGGGAGGGCTTTCAATCTCTAAACTTACAGTACAACCATCCTCCCCCGCCACCTCCTGCATTTACACTGACAGATATTCAGCGAGTTGTGATGCAGTTAACACAGGTTTTGCAGCAGGAACTAAAGGAAACAAGGGAAGAATTTGTTAACCAAAACAATCAGATGAGGGAAGATATAGTGCTCACACTTCAAGGTCTGGCTGCACATATATGACGCCTGGATGTTCGTGTGGATTCAGCTATGGAGTATGTGGAGAATTTGGAAAATAAAATCACTGATGCTGAACAGAAGATTGACAGAGCAGAGGCTAAGATTGACAGAACAGAAGACGAGCTTACTATATTAGAATATAAGAATATGGAGTTTGCTTTGCGTATCAGAGGCCTCAAAGAGAATCCTAAAGAAGACTTGGAATGGGAAGTGACACGAGCAGCGGCTCCTGTTTTGAAATGTGAACCTGAAGAATTACTTAAGGAAATGGATAAGACATTTAGGGTTAACTCCTGGATTGCTAGACAAAAAAATTTACCTAGAGATGTAGTGATTTATTTTTCCAGGAGATTAACCAGAAATTCTATTATCCAGGCTTTTTATCGGGAAAAATTTCAAATTGCAGGCCAAGATATTATGATTTTAAAGGAGATACCTCCAAAAATTCTTAGAAAATGGAAAGATTTTGCCTTTCTGTCTGATGAGCTTAAGAAGCGACAAATCCAGTTCAGATGGGAAATACCTATTGGAATTGTGGTAAATTATGCAGGGACCAGATACAGATTGGATACAATTTTAAAAGCAAAAGATTTTTATACTAAGGTCTTCAAAGCAGAGGGACACAATGGCTCAGTGGGTTAAGACGCTGAGCTTGTCGATCAGAAGGTCGGCAGTTTGGCGGGTCGAATCCTGAGTGCCGCATAGCAGAGTGAGCGCCTGTTACTCATCCCAGCTTCTGCCCACCTAGCAGTTCGAAAGCACGTAAAAATGCAAGTAGAAAAATAGGGACCACTATGGTGGGAAGGTAACAGCGTTCCGTGCGCCTTTGGCGTCTAGTCATGCCGGCCACATGACCACGGAGACGTCCTCGGACAAGCGCTGGCTTTTCGGCTTTGAAATGGAGATGAGCACCGGTCCCTAGAGTCGGAAACGACTAGCACGCATGTGCGGGGGAACCTTTACCTTTACTTCAAAGCAGGCTTACCACCGTCTCCTCGAATCAAAAGAATAGAAGTAAGACAAGAAGATAAAAAATTGAGTGAAGGGCCAATGTTATTGCCTCTTGAGGAGATGCGGCAGGCAGAGTCTACGGAGCAGAGTTTGGCATTAAAGAAAGATCCAAAAGAACAGAGGATGACAAGAGCTGCTTATAAGCGTATGGAAAAAGTGCAAAAACAAAAGTCTGTAACTGGTCCAGTTACGCAAGATGTGGCTGTCTCAGAGTTTGTGCGGGGAGTACGTTCGAAGAGAGCAATAGCTGTTCTTAGGTTATCTTCTAAAGGCTCATGGTTATCAGAGATGGTGGAGTTCCTCACAAATTCACCACAGAAAAGAAAGAAAGTCTGAAACAACATAAAAATGACGTTGTTTGTTTACAAGAGACACATATTGTATTAAGGTTTTTTTTTACATCAGAGACTAATTGAACTGGATTATAAATTTGTTATTATGATGGGGGACTGGAATGGAGTTTTGGTGCCGTTTGAAGACAAGAAGGGATCCTCTAAAAACTTTTTTAAATTGCCTAAAGCTTTTTCTGATTTGAAGGAAGATCTGGAATTATGGCGGTAAAGGAATATGAGAGATAGACTTGTTTTTACAGATATATATGCATAGGTACCTTGATAGAAAAGGTTTGAGATGCTAGTCTTATTTTGAATCCATTGGAAAATGGGGTATTATTGTATTGTTATGTTAAAGAAATTAATTTAAAGTTGAATATGAGAGATAGACTTGTTTTTACAGAAAATATATGAAAGAATTTTGTTACAAATATGCATAGGTACCTTGATAGAAAAGGTTTGGGATGTTAGTCTTATTTTGAATTCATTGGATAATGGGGTATTATTGTAGATTGTGATGTTAAAGAAACTAATTTGATGTTGAATATAAAAAGGATAGTTTGTTTATTATAGAAGAATGGGTGTCTAAAGTTTAGAATCTTGCAGAGATGTCTAAGATTTTTTATGTATTTGAAGGATCATTCACAGGAAAGATATATTTCAGTTTGGAGGAGATGGATAGATTATATTTAGAACAAATATGGGACTAAAAAGTTCCATTTAGCTTATGAGTAGATTTTAGTGGGATATTGTTATTGGTACTTTGATTGTAGTTATGTTAAAGGGGAGTTAAAGCACATTATGAATTTGGTTAATTGTATATTTGTATAATTTTTATTTAGAATATGGTTATTATAACTATAATCCTGTATTTAGCTTGGGGAAGTGGGTGGTTTTGGGGTGGGGGGGATTTGGGGGTAAAACTTTGTTTTTATAAAATTTTTCAATAAAAAAAATAATAATTAATTTTTGCAATTCCATAATTAGTGTATTAATAAATAGTGTATTTCTTTGATCTTCCCTTCTCCCAATAGTATACTCCTTCTTCAACCTTAAACAAATTCATTCTTAATATTTTTAATGCATAGTTAGCTGGTGCAGAATGCAGCTGCGTGAGTTGTGATGGGGGTTTCCCGATACTCCCATGTAACACCTCTACTCTGCGAGCTGCATTGGCTTCCGGTTGCCCTCCGGGTGAGATTCAAGGTGCTGGTGATGACCTATAAAGCCCTAAATGGCTTGGGTCTGATGCTGCCGGCATCAAGTTCCCTTTGTCCTGTGCGCTCCCACAGGGAGGGCCTTCTCAGGGTGCCACTGGTAAAAGACTGCTGGCGGATAACACCCAGGGGGAGGGCCTTCTCTGTGGGTGTGCCTGCCCTTTGGAACCAGCTGCCCATGGAGCTTAGGACTGCCCCCGACCTTCGTTCATTTCTCCGGGACCTGAAGACCTGGCTCTTCGAGCTTTCCGGCCCAGGCTGAGAGTTTTAATTGCGGTTTTTATATTTTTTCAGGGACTGAATTTAATCTTTTTTAATTATTTTTTAATTTTTGTATTGATGTTTTAAGCACCTTGTAAACCGCCCTGAGTCCTACGGGAAAGGGCGGTATATAAATTCAATAAAATCTAAATCTAAATCTAAATATAAACCTTTTTCCATGTTTGTACAAATAATAATAATGTCCATGTATGACATTTTTCTTTTCAACTTGTGTTATTTTTATAAAAATCATCTTATTAATTCACCATATATCCTATTCTTAGAGTTCTTATTTAAGCCTAATTTCCATTTAATATTCAAATAATTCTTATCAATCAAATTTGTTCAATATTAATCATCTAAATATCCAGATTTTCCATTTAGATACCCCATCCCAATATTTTTATATTTCATACGTTATAAAAATATTATACTGCTTATCTATCTTATGACATCTACCTATAACATCTTCTCTGATCAGTTTATATTTCACTTATATTTGTAAAAGTTAATTTGTTAAATCACTATATATTTTCAAAGTTCTTATTTAAGCTTAATTTCCCCTCAGTATTTCAGTCATTCCTTAGTCCTAATTCTCTTCAGCTTAATTTACCTTTAAATTTCAAACTTTTCATTCACATATATCATCCCAATATTTTTATATTTTATATATTATGAAGAATACTATATTACTTATATCTCTTATCCCTCTTATTGTAGGGCCCCTTTATATCCAAAGTTATCTGTTCTTTTAATATTCAAACAAGTGTTTGCTCATGTAATACTCCATCTGGTAGGGTGAGTCAAATCTCTTGAATCTGTCTCTTGCCTTCTTTTGCCAAGTAGCTTTCCAGGTTGATATATTCCACTTGCCAGGAAATTCTTGTATTTTTGTAAGTATTGTTGGGAGAGGTGTGTAGAATATATGCTTTTTTCTCCCAAATTCTAATGATTCTCCTGGCAGTTCTATAGTCTATTTGTTAAATCTTCTTTCTTATTGTCAGGTTTATTTTGACATTCTGATGAATAAAGTATCTTTTCCATTTTTTATTGTTATGTCAAAGTCTTGTAGGTTTTATGTTCTATTATCTGATTTGTTTGTTTATTTACCATCATTTTCTGATTGTGGGTTTAGATTAGTGATGTGCTCATTTATGTCATCAAAGTTATTTTTGATCTCCTCGTGGCTTGAAGCTATTGTCATTTGTATCTGTCATAATATTACATACATTTCCTCCTGAAAAGTATTTGTCTTGTCTTGAAATGTTGCTTCTGGAGGTCTTTGATAGTCCATGCTGGATCCTTTAGGACTAAGTATTAAATGTGGTTTTCTGTCTTTTTTTTTTTTTTTTTTTGATAAATATGCAATATCCATGTTGTCTCCCCCTTTCAAATAGTCCTTCATCAGTGCCATAGAGTCTATAATTAGCCTTATCAAACCGGACAAACTCAGAATCCAACTCCACTTTTTTGCATCCTGTGTGGTCTACTAAAGATTTCTAAGTACAAGCAGTCCTCGACTTATGATCACAATGTTGATAACTGAGACATTTAAGTGAGTTTTGCCCCATTTTATGACCTTTCTTGTCACAGTTGTTAAGTGAATCACTCAGTTGATAAGTTAATAACTCAATTGTTAAGTGAATCTGGCTTCCCCATTGACTTTGCTTATCAGAAAGTTACAAAAGGGATCATATGACTTGGGACACTGCAATGGTCAAAAATATAAACCAGTTGCCAAGCTTTTGAAAATTGATTCCATGATCATGCGGATGCTGCAAAAGTTGTAACTGTGAAAAATGGTTATAAATCATATTTTTAGTACTGTTGTAACTTTGAACAGTCACTAAACAAACTGTTGTAAGCCAAAAACTACCTGTATACTTGATGAATGTGTATTTGGAGTACTCTTTAGATGGAAAGAAAGGCAAATAAAAATCAATTATTTTTTCCCTTCGCCCAGTTTATTTTGGACCAGCTAAATGGAGAACCACACAAACTGTGTACTTCTCTTTTAGAAATGACTTGTATTGAAAAACATAAATAAAAGATCAACATATAATATAGTTTTATTATACATTTATAGTAAATAGGCATTTCTGTGTTTGCTATGAGAGAATGTTTTTCTACACATGCACAAAAATCCCACATATATTAATGACAGTGTGGAAGCAAAGCTGTTCATAATGTGAGCATAAAACAATAATGAGTTTTAAGTCATGGGAGTTTGCTCTTGCAATTTGGTAGTACAGTCCAGACACAATTTTTTTTGTTTATTTCAGCAAGCCATAACCTTGGATCAAAGTATCATTGTCATAACTGAGAAAGAATCTGAATTAAGAACCCAATTCTATGATTTACATATAAAAAAATTAATTGAAATACAAAAAAGTTTTAAATAGTGAAAGAGATCTTTACTGAAATGCAGTTTCTCTATACGTGATCATTAAGAATAAATAACAGCACAGAGTATAACTGCTAATCAACTATGTAAAGAAGCCCAAAAGTATTCTAATATATCATTCAGAATATGAGCAAGATGGAAGAGAATTTATATGGACAGGTATGATAAGATGTGCATGCATATGTGTGTATATTACACAAATCAATATTCTTTGTATATAAATATTACACTGAACAGCCATTTACCTTTTACCATAATTTTCACAGGAAATTTTGGATATTATGGAATATATATTGCCATTCAAAAAAATCTAGCCCATGCATAAACAGCATTCTGTAACAGTAGAAGTAATATTACCTAGTAATATAAGTTTAAGAAATAACATCACACAGCAAACCAAAAAATATTTTTCAAAGTTGAATATGTCTTTATATTTTCTATATATCAGCTCCCTTATGGCTTTTCAACAATATGAGCATCTTATCCAATTCCCACAGCTGCTTCATATTAGCAATAGAACTCATTATTAAGTGGCCAGATAGTTTTCATAAATTTTAATTTTTCACTTAAGTTCTTTCTGACTGCTCATTTGCAATCCTGAACATTATTAAATAGCTCTAAAATGTTATTTAGCTTTTTCATCTTTTTTTCTAAATTAGGTTTCCCTTCACCTCCCAATACATGTGAGATATAGAGAACAGTGTCATGATAAGTAGAACTTGCAATAAACTTTTATAGTATGGAAGGTTTATGTTCAGAATTCCAACCAATTAGCCCAGTTCTCTTGCAGGATAATAATCAATTAACTCTTCACTTTGATATTCAATTGTACAGGGATATTCCCAGCTTATTAAAAGTGCACCTGGTAGTTATGATTTCCAGCTTCAGTTCAGAAATGGAGTTTTCTGTCCCATACTGCTGGTATGTCCCAGAGAGTGGCTGGTCTCTATTTCCCCATTCTAATAGCAACACCATTGGCTGATATGTCTGGCATGTTCCACCTCTTCAATAGATGGCCATTGCCCTTGCAGGCAATTCATTCCAGGGTTTGGGGGTCTCCATTAGTCAGCAATTGCTGATTGATTTTTTTTCCCCAAGGAGAGTCTAATTCTGTAGTTACTCAATAATAGCCCATTTATTCAATAAATTACATTTGATGCTAGAAATCAGTGCTGTGTTGAACCACCACATCTGTCAATTTCTACCCTTTCAGTTTCTGGCTAGATTGGGTGAAGAAGTTATCTCTACTTTCCATGGCCTTGCGCCCAGTACTGAAAAGGTTCCCTCCCCTCTGCCACCCCAATTTTGTTTTTTTAATATATTTAATTTGTAAAGTGGCTACACAACTTTCTTTATATGCACTGCTACAAAGTTTCCATGGCCCTTCAAAAGAAGATAGGAATAGAAATAACCTATTGCTTTGATTACTGTAGCATTGAAGCTATAATGGTACTGTAATGTATTGGGCTTGCTTTGTTAAGGGAACACCACGTGGTAATCGCTGGAAGGCTATTTGAGCAAGGATGTTAACTAACAGCTCCCAGCTCCTCAGAAAACCCGTCTCCAGCGCTGCTATAGGTTGCCCCTAGGGTGGCAATAGGTTGCTTCAAACCTATTGGCCGCCGCCTAGGGGCCAGGGTATAAATTGCTGCATCTGCAGCCCTGTTCTCCAATTCAGATCCTACAAGCAATAAACCATGATCTTTGCTGAACTCACTCACCTCGTCTTCATTCCTGAGCAACGAACCCAGAACACAATACTGGCGACAAGGGTGGGATCCTGCTTCTCCATCAGAGCTGAAAGTCACTAGGGGAGAGGCAGTGCATGCCTGGCAGGAAAAGCAACTCCCCCACCCATGGTCAACTAGCTCAGCCACACTAGCGACCACACACTCAGAGGACCAGTCCCTGGGCAACGGAGAGGCAGGATTCGAAGACGCTGAGGACCAGCTGTAGTTATTGCTTACTAAGCTTTCACTTGTCATTGAATTAAGATTGGCTTCAGAAAATAATTAAGTTCATTTTTTAAAAAATATGCTCACTTGTGACAATTAACATATGCATAAGGTAAGTTTATGCTTAATAGTGCAATATATAATAAATACTATTTTTATATGCTGCCTGTCATCTTGTTTTTCTACTCTGTTTATCACAGCAATCCAATTCAAGGTAGTGCTTTATGTCAACTCAATTCTGAGTGTCAAAGCATATGGAATTAATTTAGTTAGTCTTTTGGTTAGTATTTCAATCTGGCAGAAAGGGACCTTTTTGCTCGCATATGGATTTAAGAGTGGTCCCTCAAATTCAAACATAAGTTCCCTTTGACATTTTCACTTTGCAAAGTCAATTTTTGTCAGATTGGAATTTTCCTTCAAAGTTGGACCAAATCCTTAAAGGAGTTAGCACACTGGATGCCACACACGGTCACTAGGTATTGCAACATACAATTTAAACTTGATATGGACAAATGTGTGTATAAATGAGTGAGGCCCCAAGAAGTATATTTTGAGTTGCATGTTCCAACTATACATCACTTCTTTTAGCTGCTGTAATAGAGTTCCTGACTTGTTTAGCAAAGTTGGTTCTGGTCCAGGGCAATAAAAAAAAAGTACAATTGGTTTTCCTTTGAAAACAATTTAGTAATATGTCAACAGCCTGCAGATCAAACAAAATAAAACTAAATCAGTAATATAGGTGAGAGATATTATCAATAAGCTAGGCTTGATGAAGTGCCATAAATAATATAGAAAGTAAAAGGGGAAACATTGTAATTAATCATTCCAGCACTATCCCACAGTGATATATTTTAAGATGGACCCTTTTTGGTGGTAATATAACAGTTATGGAATTCTCACAAGGATTTGCATCATCATCATCATCATCAGATTTTGGGGTGTAGCTTGGCCCTGATTTTTTTCCCCTTGCAATCTGTTTAGATTTAAAACTGAGAATTTTAGCTGGCTAGTGGCAATGAAGTATTTTTGTTGTGTTTTGCACTGTTTTGGACTCTTTGGATGGGAAGGTTCATATATAAATACAGTTAATAATGATTGTTTATTACTTGCTTATGTTTATTGTGCTTTTTTGGCAAAAGCTTATATGAATAAAATATGAAATGTATGACAAGCAATGTAAGCCATGTCATATTGTAGAGATACTGTGGTCTTTTAAAAACAATATTGTAATATTTCTATTTGTCATCTTCTCTTCTTCCTACTTAGTTTTTCCAATTGTTTGATTACTTCTTTGTTTATGTGTTGACATTAATAGTGATTGGACATATAAAACCAATTTAATTTGAGAAATGTTTATGGCAGCTTTGTATCACAAGTCTTGCATTGAAAGTCCTGCAGAGATCTGGGGAATTAAACAGGGTAGAAAAATAGAAATGTAACTCATTTAAAACATATGTTGCAGATTTAGAAGTGTATAATATAACATAACATGCAAATTTCAAATAGTAAAAAAAGAAGCATGCATACCTAATTCAGCTCTCTGCAGTAGATTTTTCTAAAATGCCTACAACTCATAATATGGAAAATCTGCCTTTTTCTTCAGAAATGAAGGCCACCAATCATGGGTGGAATGCATGTTAGTAAAAGCTGTATGCACTCTTTCTCAGTTTTTCTTCCTTACACATATCCATAAACATCATTTTTCTGAATTTTAGTATCCAAGAAAATTGTATGACATGACAGTATGATGGAGAAGCAACTTCGATTCAGAATATGGCTCATGAAAAAATTCCATTGTGGTGTTGCAGTCAATGTGTACACCCATCTTTAACTGAATACAAACATTTGTATTTAATTACTTATACATATTCAAGCTTTTGTGAGACCAATTTTGAAGAGAACAGTGTAACATTATTTTCTCATTACAACTGATTCCTTCTTTCTAGGTTAAAAGTCTAGGAAATATATACCAAGTTGTAACCTGTAAATGATCTTAAGAATGATTTAAATATTGATATCAAAATAGTGCTACAATGCAAACATCAGTCTAAATTGATTTTTAAAGCAAAAAAGATATAAAACATGTATGTTTTTCCATGCTTAAATATATATTTAGCTGATAGATATCCATATTCTATAATTAAAGGAACTATCAGTTATAAAATACTTTAGTTTTCCCAACATATTTAACAAACAACTTCATGGTGTAATTAGTTTGACTCTGGCCTAGTATGTTGTATGAACCCCGCCTGTATAAAATTGCATCACTTATTTCTCCACTTGTTTCTAGGAGACTTCAAAATATTTCTTAAACTGTTGGATTATTCAGGGAGAATTAAACATATCATAATTCCAGGAATACAAGAGGTAAAAGAGAAAAAATAAAATAAAATAAATAGAATAAAAATGTTACAATTTACAAAATAAGAATAATAGGAATAATAATAATTAAGAATTACCAACTTATTTTTAAACAATTCTTAATGAGTTTCTTCTCCTCCTCCTTCTTCCTCTTTCTCCTCCTCCTCCATTTTTCTTTCTCTACATTTATATCTCATCAATTAACAAAAACAGTGTTAAAGTGTATAGATATACAAGCATACAACATACAAAACATATTATCTAAAAAACCTGCATATTAATTCATTTTTTCCTCCAAGTCCATCCTTGCTATCTCTAGTTAAATGTTTAACTAAAGATAATTTAAAGCAGTCAAAAATAATTATAAATCACCAGTGCATCTGAGTCAGGGTACTAATAACACATAAACGTGTTCATTAACCTCTGGGTCTGTATGCCTTTTCTTCATCCATAATTTTTCCAAAGGTCTATATTAATACAAGGGACACGGTAGCTCAGTGGGTTAAGACGCTGAGCTTGTCGATCAGAAGGTTGGCAGTTTGGCGAGTCGAATCCCGAGTGCCGCGTAGCAGAGTGAGTGCCTGTTACTCGTCCCAGCTTCTGCCAACCTAGCAGTTCGAAAGCACATAAAAATGCAAGTAGAAAAATAGGGACCACTACGGTGGGAAGGTAACAGCGTTCCGTGCGCCTTTGGCATCTAGTCATGCCGGCCACATGACCACGGAGAAGTCCTCAGACAAGCGCTGGCTCTTTGGCTTTGAAACGGAGATGAGCACCGGCCCCTAGAGTCGGAAACGACTAGCATGCATGTGCGGGGGAACCTTTACCTTTTTATATTAATACATTTTCCTTAACTAATGACAATTAAATTAACCACTTACAGTTACCAAGAGATGGAGAAAAGAAATACATATATATTAAAAAAAAACTTCTGTCAGGCATTTGCCCTGACTGGATAAAATGTTTTAATTGTACTATAGAATTATAAGAATGATGTTCTTACTCAGAGTTCCCTGTTTCCTACATAGAATTAGTTTAGTGTTTTATCAGAAAAAATATAGTTGTTTTCTATTTCTTAGGAAAACAAGAAATGATTAAACAAGAAATGTTTAATCCCATATAAATGGGATTAAAAAAAAAGAAAGGAAGGTTTTGTTCATTTGGCAAAGTATTATCTAAAATACAGGAAACACCATGAGTAAAAGAATCACTATCAAAAAGCAATGTGCCAGAAAAATGACTACTTCTGAAATCACAAAATAATGTTATCTCTAATAACATGTAATTTCTACTTTTGCTGTGCAATATTTTTTCAATTTCTTGATGGTGGTTAGTTGGTTGCATTTATTAGAGAATGTCAGATTAAAAAATGGGCGTTGTCTAGAGAATTACTTGTTATAACAGCACCAAGATATAAATATTAAGTTTACCATAACTGCAAAACCATGTCTATCACCATTTTAGCCTAGTTAAAACTTTCCTCCTAATTCATTCTGTCTCTATCTTTGCCATGTGCTTAATCAGTCTAAAATCATCCCAGTCAAGTAAAACATTTATTTTTAATAGGGAGGAATTATTTTCATACAATCAAAAGAACCCCAGAGGTTTGTGTAAAAATAGATACATCTTATTTATCTAATTTGTATTCTACACATGGGATTGATTTGCAAATAATATTGAATACCCATATCTTTCTGTTCCATGGCAAAGATCAATTGACTTGCAAAATACAATATTATAGGTTAAAGTCAGGAAAGATTACATTTCCTATGCTTTATTGCCCAAACTGATATGAATCAGATTAGAAATTTCTGAACTCAAAGAAGTTATACGTGAATTAGTTTCTATCATAAATTAAATGTTTTCATTCAACCAAACACAGATGAAGGAAAGTGAGCAAGAAAACTCCACAAAGTTATCACTATCAGCAGATTAGTTGGTTCTTCAAAACAAATCCACAGGAAAAATGTCTTTATCTTATCATTTTTTGCAAACAGTTCTTTGTAAACAGTATTGTCTGCTTTCCTTTATGAAATGTGTCTGTGGAAAAGTGGAGTCATAGGATGTATGTAGTGGGAATATAACAGAGTTAAAGAAAGAAGATGTGCTGAAACTATACTAACATGCCAAGCAAAGGCAACATTATCCATTTGGAAGTTCAAGTCTAGCAGTGTGGCCACAAAGACAAAATAAGCAAAACAACTTTTAGTTGTTATATATGTGTATAAATAAATGTAATGTTTAAATGTTTATATATGTGTGTATAGACATGTGTATGCATATGTATTTAAATATCTATGTATACTTTATGTGTGTAATCAAATCTTGCCATTTTCTAAGGAAGCAAGGTGCATTTTAACAGCATTAACACTGAATTCAGTTCTGTAGGTGTACTTGATATTGCATTTGATACAAATAATAAAAGGAAGATTAAAGTCTTGAACCATATAGCTTATGAAGTGTATCAGAATAAAAAATTAACAAGGAAAGGCAAAACAGATTCCACACAAAATTCACTGATTAGAGTATTAAGTATAATTCTTACCTATACATTCCATCTCATATTGGCTTTTGTTATTGTCAAATTATATTTTGTACCCAAATAATCTGTATTATTGCTTTTAAAATCTTGAATATTCCTAAGGTCTGTAAGACACTTCAAATACCAATTTTAATAAGTAATAGCTTGAAAGGTCTGAGAGAAAATTCCTTGGAATGTTGGAATATAAAAGTTTTTGGAATATCATTTATAGGATTTGTTTAAATATATAAATAAAAGGATCTTATAAATATATAAATAAAAGGAGCTTCCAGAAACAAGGCTGTCAAATTCTTGATGTTCATTAGGTGGTCATCTAACCAACAAAATTATATGCTTTAGCCAGATTGTGTATCCTTGGCCAAGATGGATGTTGCCTTTTAATAGAGTAGATGGAACAGAAGAGAAGCTGTTTTTTTCCAGATATTAGTTTTAGTTGGATCAATGGATAAATCATTCATCTGGGAGTAGCAATGGACTGGAGGCTAAAACATATAAAGAACGGTTGCTGGAATTGGGTATGTCTAGTTTAATGAATGATTTTATCATCATGGGAGATTGGAATGCTAAAGTAGGAAGACAAAAGATAACCAGAACAACAAGCAAGTTTGGCCTTGGAGTACAAAATAAAGCAGGGCACAGGCTGATAGAATTTTGTCAAGAGAATATGATGATCATAGCAAACATTCTTTTCCAACAACCAAGAGACAGGTCTACACATGGACATCACCAGATGATCAACACAGAAATCAAATTGACTAAGTGCTCTGCAGCCAAAGATGGAGAAGCTTTATACAGTCAGTAAAAACAAGACCAGGAGCTGACTGTGGCTCAGACCATGAGCCTCTCATTGCAAAATGTAGGCTTAAATTGAAAAAAAGTATGAAAAAACACTAGGCCACTCAGATATGAACTAAATCATATCCTTGATGAATACACAGTAGAGGTGACAAATATATTTAAGGAATTATATCTGATAGACAGAGTGCCTGAAGAATTATGGATGGAGTTTTGCAACATTGTACAAGATGTAGCAACTAAAACCATCCCAAAGAAAAAGAAATGCAAGAAAGCAAAATGGCTGTCTGAGGAAGCGTTGCAAATAGCTGAGAAAAGAAGGGAAGCAAAAGGAAAGGGAGAAAAAGAAAGATACACCCAACTGAATGCAGAACTCCAGAGAATAGCTAGAAGAGATAAGAATGCCTTCTTAAATGAGCAGTGCAAAGAAATAGAAGAAAACAAAAGAATAGGGAGATCTCTTCAAGAAAATTGGAGAGATGAAGGGAATGTTTCACACAAAGATGGGGATGATAAAGGACCAAAATGGCAGGGACCTAACAGAGGCAGAAGAGATTAAGAAGAGGTGGCAAAAC
This sequence comes from Daboia siamensis, assembly GCA_024449315.1. Classification (NCBI taxonomy): domain Eukaryota; kingdom Metazoa; phylum Chordata; class Lepidosauria; order Squamata; family Viperidae; genus Daboia; species Daboia siamensis. Next base: position 80,294 of record JAKJMR010000291.1, read on the forward strand.
TACACAGAAGAACTATACAAGAACAAGCTTAATGTCCCAGATAACCACAACTGAGTGGTCACTGACCCCAAGCCAGACATCCTAGAATGTGAAGTGAAATGGGCCTTAGGAAAACTGAGCAACAACAAAGCTAGTGGAGGTGACAGTATTCCAGCTGAGCTATTCAAAATCTTAAAAGACGATGCAGTAAAAGTGCTACACTCAATTTGCCAACAAATTTGGAAAATTCAACAGTGGCCACAGGATTGGAAAAGATTAGTTTACATTCCAATTCCAAAGAAAGGCAGTGCCAAAGAATGTTCAAAGTATTGCACCATTGCACTCATTTCACACGCTAGTAAAGTTATGCTTAAAATCCTACAAGCTATAACAGTATGTGGATCGAGAACTACCAGAGGTACAGGCAGGATTTCGAAGAGGCAGGGGAACTAGATCAAATTGCCAGTATACACTGGATCATGGAGAAATCTAAGGAGTTCCAGAAAAACATCTACTTCTGCTTCATTGACTATGCTAAAGCCTTTGATTGTGTGGATCACAACAAACTGTGGCAAGTTCTTAAAGAGATGGGAGTACCAGACCATCTTATTTGTCTATTGAGAAACCTACATGTGGGTCAAGAAGCAACAGTGAGAACTGGTCACGGAACCACTGATTGGTTCAAAATTGGGAAAGGAGTCTGGCAAGGGTGTATACTGTCGCCCTGCCTATTTAACTTATATGCAGAGCACATCATGAGAAATGCAGGGCTAGATGAAAGAAAAGTTGGAATTAAGATTGCTGGGAGAAATATCAACAACCTAAGATATGCAGTTGATAACACTCTAATAGCAGAAAGCGAAGAGAAACTAAACAGCTTCTTGATGCGAGTGAAGAAGGAGAGTGCAAAAGTGGGCTTGAAACTCAATATTAAAAAAACGAACATCATGGTATCCGGCCCTCTCAAATCCTGGCAAATAAATGAGGAAGAAATGGAGGTAGTGACAGATTTTATTTTCCTGGGCTCCAAGATCACCGCAGATGGGGACTGCAGCCAAGAAATTAAAAGACGCTTGCTTCTGTGGAGGAAAGCTATGGCAAATCTAGACAGCATACTAAAAAGCAGAGACCCTGCCAACAAAAGTGTGTATAGTCAAGGCCATGGTTTTCCCAGGTGCAATGTATGGTTGTGAAAGTTGGACTATAAGAAAGGCTGAGCGGCAAAGAATTGAGGCCTTTGAACTATGGTGCTGGAGAAGACTCCTGTGAGTCACTTGAACTGCAAGGCATACAAACTGGTCAGTCTGAGAGGAGATCAATCCTGACTGCTCTTTAGAAGGCCAGATCCTGAAGTTGAAACTCAAATACTTTGGCCACCTAATGAGAAGGAAGGACTCACTGGAGAAGAGCCTAATGCTGGGAAAGATTGAGGGCAATAGAAGAATGGGATGACAGAGAATGAGGTGGCTGAATGGAGTCACTGAAGCAGTAGTTTTAAGCTTAAATGGACTCCAGAAGATGGTAGAGGACAGGAAGGCCTGGAGGAAAGTTGTCCATGGGGTCATGATGGGTTGGACATGACTTCACAACTAACAACAACAACAAGTTTAATGAAGGGAAGGACTAGTGGTGACATGATAGCAGTATTTCAATGTGTCAGGGGTTACCACAAAGAAGAGGGAGTCAAGCTATTCTCCAAAGCACCTAAAGACAAGACAAGAAGCAATGGATGGAAACTAATCAAAGAGAGAAGCAACCTAGAACTAAGGAGAAATTTCCTGACAGTTAGAACAATTAATCAGTGGAGCAACCTGCCTCTAGAAGTTATGAATGCTCCAATACTGGAAGTTTTTAAGAAGAGACTTTGCAGCCATTTGTGTGAAATGGTATAGGGTTTCCTGCCTGAGCAGGAGGTTGACTGGAAGACTTCCAAGGTCCCTTCCAACTCTATTATAAAACTTTTATTCTTAAAACATGAAACTCAGTCAACTGAACAGTCAAATTGACTTGCACTAATGGTTGACACAGGTTGCTGCCAGCATCCTAGGTATCAACCAGGTATCTCCTTAAAATGTAAGATTTTGTGAGTAGCGCAGGTTTTTGTAGCTTTCCTGGAGTTATTGCTGTATTCTTGAGTTATTGCTGAGTTCTTGATGTATTTTGAACATAATTCCCAGTGCCCCAATGACAATGGGTATCACTGTTACACGTTTCATCCATAATCATGCAGTTTCAATGGCCAGGTCGCAGTATTTTGTAATTTTTTCCAGTTCTTTTTCTTCGACTCTGGCGTCTCCTGGTACAGTGGTATCAATCAACTGTACACTTTGGTTCTCTATGACTGCAATATCTGGCGTGTTGTGTTCCAAATGGTGATCTGTCTGCATTCAGAAGTCCCACAAGATCTTCACCCTCTCATTCTTGACAACCTTTTCCACCCTATGTTCCCACGACTTTTCAGACACAGGCAAGTCATATTTTTTATACAATGCCCAGTGGATTAGTTTAGCAACTCGGTCATGTCTAGCTCAGTAATCAGTTTGCACGATTTTGCTGCACTCACATATTAAAATGCAAAGTTGTCAATTTGGATTGTCAGTAGATTTTTGTATCTTCGCTTTCATGGCATTAGTTTGTAGTGCTTGTTCTTGAGCAGCCAGTATTAAGCCTTCTGTTTCTCTCTTGATGGTTCCCATCTTAAGACATGCCCATGTCAAGTTGTTATCACATTTTCCTTCAATGTTTTTCAAATGCTGTCCATGCAAATCTTTGGTTTTCCATCTATTTAATCTGTCATCCAGCCGTTTTTCCTTATGTTCTGCTTTTGATTCTGTTATTTTTATAATGCTCTCTGTTTTCACAGCCTGCAGCAATTTTTCTGTACTTTGATTTACATAGTCATTCAAACTTCATTTTTCTTCTTCTACAGTTTGGCGGATTTGCAGTAGCCCTCTGCCCACTATTCTTCTTGGCAGGTACAACCTGTCGATGTCACTTCATGGATGTAGAGCATGGTGCATATTCAAAAGTTTACATGTTTTCTGGTCTAGGTGTTCCAATTCAGCCAAAGTCCAGTTGATAATTCCAGCTGGGTAGCGTATCACTGGGACTGCCCATGTATGAAGGCTTTAATTATATTTCCAGCATTCAGCTTTGATTTTAGTATTTTGCAGACTGGATGGAATGGATGGAAACTAATCAAAGAGAGAAGCAACCTAGAACTAAGGAGAAATTTCCTGACAGTTAGAACAAATAATCAGTGGAACAACCTGCCTCCAGAAGTTATGAATGCTCCAACACTGGAAGTTTTTAAGAAGAGACTTTGCAGCCATTTGTCTGAAATGGTATAGGGTTTCCTGCCTGAGCAGGAGGTTGGACTAGAAGACTTCCAAGGTCCCTTCCAACTCTATTATTATTATCATTATTATTATTATTATTAATCATCATCATCATCATCATCATTGCACAGTCAGCCAGGTGTTCAGACTGGATTTGGCATTTTTGTCTACTTATCAAGTCCTTACCAAGGACCTCGGATAGGCAGATGTGGATGTTTGATGGTATTATAGATATCAGCGCAGGATGGAAGCAGTTCCTGGTAAGGCCACCTTTTGCAATTGACTAATAGTAAATTTGTCAATGCCAATGGTGTTCAAGTGGTGTTCCAGTTGTTTTGGGATTGCATGGGCATGACGCAGAGGGGGGAGGAAGGTGACACCGCGTACCACCAGCCCGGTGCTCGCGTACCACCAGTGGTACTCATACCACCAGTTGAAAAGCCCTGGTATAGGGTTTCCTGCCTGAGCAGGGGATTGGACTAGATGACCTCCAGGGTCCCTTCCAACATCATCACCATCATCATCATCATCATCATCATCATCATCATCATCATCATTCGCACAGTCAGCCAGATCTTCAGCCTGGATTTGGCATTTTTGTCTATCTATCGAGTCCTTACCAAGGACCTGGGATAGGCAGATGTGGATGTTTGATGGTATTATAGATATGGTCACAGGTTGGAAGCAGTTCCTAGTAAGGCTGCCTTTGGTGTTCAAGTGTGCTCCAGTTGTTTTGGGATTGCACCCAGGATGCCTATTACTATTGGTACTACCCTTGCTTGCCTTTGCCAGTCTTTCTATTTCTATTTTATAGGTCCTTGTATTTTTTTAACTTCTCCAGTTCTTTCTCATCTATTCTGCTGTCTCCAGGCACTGTCACATCCACTATCCAGACTTTTTTGTCTTTCTTATCGACAACTGTTAAGTCTGGGGTATTATGGTGCTTGTCTGTTTGAATTCTGAAATCCCAGAGCACTTTAACTTTATCATTTTCTATGTCTTTCTCTATTTTATGATCCCACCAGTTCTTGCTTACAGGCAAATGATATTTCTTGCAGATCTTCCAATGCACCATTGTTGCTACTTTGTCATGCTGCTGCTTGTAGTCAGTCTATGCGATCTTTTTGCAGCAACTTACCAGGTGGTCCACTGTTTCTCCAGCTTCTTTATATAGGTGGCACTTACTGTCTGTTGCTATCTTCTCAATTTTAACTTTGTATGCATTTGTCCTTAAGACTTGTCTTATGCAGCCAGAATTAGTCCCTCGGTCTCTTTCCTCAATTTTCCTGCTCTTAGCCATTTCCAGGTCTTATTATTATCTGCTTTCCGAGCTATTTTTTTTTAATGTACTGGCCATGTAGGTCTTTGTCTCCCATGTCTCTATTCTGTTCTTCCTTTGGTCTTTCTTGTAGGCCAGTTTGGTCTCTCCAGTAGTCAGTAAGCCTTCCTGATATACTAATTTCAGTGCATCTTCATCATTGTCCTTCAGATATTCTTCCAAAGCCATTTTTTCTTCTTCAATCATCTGATGTACTTGCAGCATTCCACATCCACCTATTTGCCTTGGTAGATAGAGTCTGTCAATGTTACTGCGTGGATGAAGGGCATGATTCATTGTCATTATTTTTGCCTGATGTTGCCCTTTTTGCTGGATTTTTCATTATTAAGTAGGTTTTCCCAGTTGTTAGCCACTTTTCAATTTCTTCTCCTTGTGGTATATTGTTGAACTGCTTGGTGATGAGTGTGTATATAACAGTTAGATGTTTCAACCGAAACCTATGCAGTTCATCTTCACCTGGTGCTGACCAATTTTTGATCTTCCTTTCTTTCATTTCAACTTCTGTTTTATTTGCATCCACCTCTTTTAACCAAGCTGCATCCTCGTTGAGTTTGGGTTATCCCATATCTGCTTCCAGAACTGCACTGTTTCTTCCTTGACAGGTACTGACTGATTCATTGCAGTTTCTCCATTGATGAGTTCATAGAAATGTTTCTGATTGGATTGAAATTGGAGGTTCTGTCTATAATTTGCAATTCGAGCTTCATATCTACTGATTTTCCTGGCTATAGCTGTTATTTGCTCCTGTATTATTTCCAGTGCTTCCCTGATCTTCCTTGTTTCTAAGGGGTATTTCTTGATTAAGTATTCTTTGGTCTTCTTGTTCTTCAGCTTCTTTTTGTCAAACCTCGTCCTGCGGCAGGCAGAACAAAAGCCGAAACAGGAACTAGAGACCTCCTCCACGAGCTGAAAGCACTTTATTCTTCAAGGCAGCAATCCACGGCAGGAAACAAAGCCAGCGTTGGCGGCTACCCGCAATCAACACTGTTATATACATGCCCATAGTACACACCCAAACTCCACCCAAACAGATCCATGCCCCCCCATCCTCTATATCCACCCCGCCCTTCCCCGGAAGGTCCTTTCACCCAGCGCCTTGTCGGGTAAGTCTTCGTTCGTGGGTGCCCCCTGATGTGCTCCAACCCCACACCTCTTCCTGGCCCCTCCCAGCTCTGGTCCCCTCCATGGCCGTCAGCGGCCAACCCCTCCAGCCGCCCTGTCGCCGCAGCAGGAACGCGCCTGTCATCCAATCGGCCCGCCACGGAGCCTTTTCGCACCTGGGCGGGGTCGTCCTGCACCCACTGCGCCCTGTCTCGCATCCCGGTCCGCTCTGTTGGGGGTGGGCTGAGCTGTTGCGGCACCCCGGTGAGCCCTGGGAGGGCCGGTTGCAACAGGCGGGCTCCCGGGGCAGCGGCCACCGTCTGCCGGCTGTGCGCATCCGCGCCAGCCGTTTCAATGGGTCCGCCAGCAGCCGCGGCGTTCCGCACAGGCACGGCAGCTGACGGGGACGACGGTGAGGAGACAGCTGTCCGGTGAGTCCTTCGAGCCGCCAAGGAGCAGGGCGGGGCCGGCAAGCTGTCTAACCCCTCAGCGTGTAGGTCAGGAGAGACCATGGGGGTGGAGGGGCCCCTCCCCGAATGTCGGCCCCACAGGGCCCGACATGCTGCCCCCTCTACCAGGGGCTCATCTGGAAGGCAAGGAGAAAGGGGTGAGCATGCAGTCACACATTCTGCGGCCTCCTCTTGGCCCCCACCCAGCTTCCCCGGATGTTTTCGGTGGAATGCGCGGAGTAGATGGGGCACACACACATCCCCCCCTCGCACCCAAGTGGCTTCCTCCATAGGATACCCCTTCCAAAGTACCAGATATTGTACCCGCCCCTTCCATCTCCTGGAATCCAGGATCTCCTGTACTTCGTAGTGGTCACCGCATACAGGTCCTGGACCGCCCTCCCCCACTGCCACAGAGGCAGTTGTTGCCGGTTTCAGTAAGCTACTGTGGAAGACGGGGTGTATCTTCCCCAGGAGCGGAGGCAACCGAAGCCTGACGGTGACGGGGTTTATTATCTGTATTACCCGAAATGGGCCTAGGTACTTGGGCCCTAGCTTTTTGCAGGGGACCTGCAACTGCACATACTTAGTGGAGAGATAGACCAGGTCACCTACTTTAGGGGGTACGAACGGCCTTCTCTTCCTGTCTGCCTGTTCTTTATACGTCCCCGCAGCCTGCTCCAGTGCCTTCTTTGCCACTCCCCACACCCCCTCCAGTTGGTGCATCCATTCCCCGGGTGTGCAGGACGCAAGGATGCCTTGGTCACAGCCAGCGATGGGAAGGAATTCGTAACCGGAGACCACCTTATAAGGGGAGAAGCCAGTGCTGCTATGCACTGCATTGTTGTAGGCTACTTCTGCAAAGGCTAGCAGGTCCACCCATTCGGACTGCTGGTACGAGACATAACACCGCAGGTAACGCTCCACCGCTGCATTCACTCGTTCCGCAGCCCCGTTTGTACTTCGGTGGTACGCCGAGCTCAACCCCTGTGTTGCTCCGATGTAACGCACAAAATCCTTCCAGAACCGGGCCGTGAATTGCACCCCACGGTCCATGATGATACACCGCGGCACCCCGTGGAGGCGATAGATGTGCTGTACAAACAGCCTGGCCAACCGACGAGCCGATGTCAACCCCCTACAGGGGATGAAGTGCGCTTGTTTTGAGAACAGATCCACTACTGTCCACAGAACGTTGTATCCCCTGCTCTCTGGCAGCTCGACCACAAAATCCATGGTGATGTCCTGCCAAGGCCGAACGGGGTCCACCACCTGTTGCAGAAGCCCTGCTGGTCTGCTGGTAGAGGGCTTGGCAGTTGCGCATACACGGCACCTTTGCACGTAGTCCTCGATGTCCCATCTCATGGTCAGCCACCAAAATTGGCGGTGGGCCAAGTGTAGGGTTTTCACAAAGCCGTAATGGCCTGCCTGCCGAGTGTCATGGCAATGATAGAGCGCCCGGTCTCTCACCGTTGCTGGTATGTACAACTTGGCCCCGTGCCAGGCCAAACCATCCCGTAATGTAAGTGTATTGGGATGTGCTTGCACCCACTCATTGGTTGCCAGCGCCTCCTTGCAGCCCCACAAGAAGTCGTCCGTCAACGCGTGGGCCATATGCTCCATCCCCTCCGTCAGGCAGGGTGGCACCAGCACCTGTACTACCTCCTCCCTCCGGCAATCGTATTGAGGAAGCCGCGACAGGGCATCAGCCAGGAAGTTTCTACCCCCTGGCACATACTTGAGTTGAAACCGGAAGCGCTGGAAATACTGGGCCCACCGCACGTGCTTCGGGGACAGAGGGCGGGGTGTTTGCAGGGCTTCCAGGTTCTTGTGGTCCGTCCACACTGAGGCTAGCCCCCTCAAGAAGGTGCCTCCATGTTCCCAAGGCCCAGCGGACCGCGAAGGCCTCTTTTTCCCAGATGGCCCAGGCCCTCTCTGTGGTGGTCAGCTTCTTGGACGCATACGCGCAAGGCCGCAGCACTCCCATTGCATACCGCTGCAGTAGACAGCCCCAACGGCCACATCGCTTGCGTTGGCCTGCACCACATAGGGCAAGTCGGGGTTCGGGTGTCGTAGGACAGGTTCTTTAGCAAACTGGGCCTTGAGCACCTCAAAAGTTTGCTGACATGCAGTGGTCCATACCAGCTTCTGCGGTGTTGCACCTGCTTTGTCCGTAGCAGATCTGTAAGCGGCAGGGCAATGGAGGCGAAGCATGGGATGAACTGTCGATAGAAGTTCACGAAACCCAGGAAGCTCTGCAACTGCTTCCGGGTCCGCGGGGCCTGCCACTGTTGGATGGCCTCCACCTTTTTCGGGTCCATCTCCACCCAGTTTGCAGACACCCGATAACCCAGATAGTCCAGCCGGGACTTGTGAAACTCACACTTGGAGAGTTTCACGTATAGGTGGGCTTACCTCAGTTTGGTCAATACGCAGCGAACCAGGGTGACATGTTCCTCCATCGTCGAAGTATATATAAGAATATCATCGAGATAGACCAGGACCCCCCGGTACAAGTGTTCATGCCGGACTTGATTGATCAGTTGCATGAAGACCGCGGGGGCCCCTTGCAGACCAAACGGCATTACCCTGAATTGGAAGCTCCCCAACGGGCAATTAAAGGCCGTCTTCCATTCGTCACCGGCTTTGATCCGTATACGATAGTATGCCTCCCTGAGGTCTAATCTGGTGAAGATCCGGCCCTTAGTTAAATGGGCCAGGAGGTCCTTCATGAGGGGGAGGGGGTATAAGTGCTCCACGCATACCGCATTAACCCCCCGGTAGTCCACACACAGCCTGAGGGTCCCGTCCTTCTTTTCCCTGAATAGGACAGGGGCCGCCATCCTTGACCAGGCAGGTTGAATAAACCCCCTCCACAAGTTCTTATCAATGTATCGTCGGAGCTCCTGCATTTCCCGGGGCGCCATCGAGTACATGCGGGGTTTGGGCAGCTTTACCCCCGGCTCCAGTTCGATTGCACAGTCCATAGGGCGATGAGGCAGCAAGATGTCACACTCTCTTTCATCAAAGACATCCGCCAAGTCCGTGTACTCCTGCGGCGCTAGCCGTCCAGAGGGCCTTTCCGGTGTTGGCCAAACCTCACATCCTCTTTGTGCCATCGTGGTTGAGGCCAGGGCGCTGCCTTCCCCGGGCACCTTGAATTTTGGGCTGGCTAGCTGAAAGCGAGACATCGTTGGCTGCCTGGGTGCCCCCCCCGGGACCACTGGCCTACGTCTGCTTCAGGGACTGTGGCCGCCCAAGAGCCGCTGTCACGTGCCCCGACCTCCCCGAACCTGTCATGCAACACGTCCATGGTCTGGCTACCAGGGGCGGTTGAATAACTCCATTCTTCACCATCGTCCTCGGTTAGCTATCTCTCTCTCCAGCCCGTTGGAGCCCCGCTGGGCCGGCCCATCCACCCTTGCTCGAGTCCCGTGAGGCCCAAAACCGAGCTCAGCCACCACTCCCCGCCCAGAGTTTGGCTGCTGGCACCCTGGGACTCCACCCCAGGGCCCGCTGGTGGTGCCTCCCGCGTTTTGGGCCACACAGCCGGCTGGACATCTTCCACTCCCGCCTCCTCGAGAGGCTTCACCACCACCCCAGCCGCGCCGGCCTCCTCCGTCCCACTCTCCGGAGCGGCTCCTTGCAAGCCTTCTGCATTGTCTCCAACAATAGGGAAAAGGCACACAGCAGCAAAGCCAAAGGGCCGTAGTGTTTACAATGCTGGCTTACTGTCAAACCTCGTCCTGCGGCAGGCAGAACAAAAGCCGAAACAGGAATGAAAGACCTCCTCCACGAGCTGAAAGCACTTTATTCTTCAAGGCAGCAACCCGCGGCAGGAAACAAAGCCAGCGTTGGCCACTACCCGCAACCAATGCTGTTATATACACGCCCATAGCACACACCCAAACTCCACCCAAACACATCCACGCCCCCCCATCCTCTATATCCACCCCGCCCCTCCCCGGAAGGTCCTTTCACCCAGTGCGTTGTCGGGTAAGTCTTCGTTTGTGGGTTCCCCCTGATATGCTCCAACCCCACACCCCTTCCTGGCCCCTCCCGGCTCTGACCCCCTCCGTGGCCGTCGGCGGCCAACCCTCCAGCCGCCCTGGCGCCGCAGAAGGAACGCGCCCGTCATCCAACCGGCCCGCCAGGAGTCTTTTCGCGCCTGGGCGGGGTCGTCCTGCACCCACTGCGCCCTGTCTCGCATCCCGGTCTGCTCTGTTGGGGGTGGGCTGAGCTGTTGCGGCACCCCGGTGAGCCCTGGGAGGGCCGTTTGCAACAGGCGGGCTCCCGGGGCAGCGGCTGCCGTCTGCCGGCTGTGCGCATCCGCGCCAGCCGTTTCGATGGGTCCGCCGGCAGGCGCGGCATTCCGCACAGGCGCGGCAGCTGACAGGGACGATGGCGAGGAGACAGCTGTGCGGTGAGTCCTTCAAGCCGCCGAGGAGCAGGGCGGGGCTGGCAAGCCATCTAAGTCCTCAGCGTGCAGGTCAGAAGAGGCCGTGGGGGTGGAGGGGCCCCTCCCCGAATGTCGGCCCCACAGGACCCAACACTTTTCTTTCATCTGTTCTAGCTTGCTTGCATGTGATTTTAACTTGCTGATCTTATTTTCTAATCTAACCTTCCATTTTTGTGGTGCACTGTTTGTTTGTTTTTTTTCTTTGTTGATTTTGCATCCCAGGTATTCAGTTATAACTGCAGCTGTGCTGTACATTAGTTGGTTTGTTTCTTGGTGCTTATACTTAATATTGCAGTATTTGCATCTTTTAATGCTTGTGCTAGCTGTTTCTTTGGAACAAGCTTCAATGCAGGTAGCCTTATTCTGTTGTTTTTGTGCTGTTCTAGATGCTCAGTTATTCTTTGTTTCAATTCTTTTATTTCTTTATTTAGAGGGCTTTGTTCTTCCTGAGGAAGAGGTGCCTGGTTTCCAAATGAGAACCGCTGTATATCTCTGCTGGATTCCTTCACTGCCAACTCCCCCTGGCTTGCCTCTACATTCTGAATTACTTCTGGCAAGGCTTTGATTTCTTTGCCCTGGTAAACCTTTGCAGTTTGTCCAGTTCTGTTTCTGTGAATACTTTATTTCATATTATACATCAGCATTGATCTACTAAACTCTGTTCTGTTATTTCTGATTCTGGATGTTGTTCTTTCCAGAACTGGTCATTTTATTATTATTATTATTATTATTATTATTATTATTATTATTATTATTATTATTATTATTATTATTATTATTATTATTATTATT
>JAKJMR010000291.1:93021-108523 GCA_024449315.1 Daboia siamensis
AAGCAGTCATGTAACATCTTGCTTAACTGTGCTTTGCTCAATGACCGAGATTCTGGTCCCCATTGTAGTCATAAGTCCACATAGTCTTTACCTTTATGTGTGTTTGCCCAGTATGTCAATTTTTAAATATAACTAATTTAATCAGAACCCCACAGTACAATTCTTTTTGCCATCCATTGATTGGATATGTGTCCTGACTGTTTTGAATTCTTCTGTTGTTTGAAATAATTAGACATGTTTTTAATTGTGCTAGTATAAAAAAAGGGAAAAAAAGATGGGAATAGGGGAAGGAAAACTGAAAACTCTTAGAATAATTTTACTATATAGTTGGCTTATTTCATATTTCTTAAATGCAGCAAGAAAGAGAGCATTAATTACTTGATTTGGAAAGGAAGCTAAATAGAGTGCAAATCTTGGTTTCATGCTTACAATAACACATTTTTTCTGGAATTTTGATTTTTTTTTGTTCAATACTTTGGCAAAAGGCAAAGGGATCTGTGAAAGAACAGATTATTTATGAATATTCTTTGTTTTCCCTCATAACAATAGAATGTTTCACATAATTATTCCATTCCTTTAGCTGAAATGTCTGCTTACATGTGTAAGTAGTACTGATTTTCTCTATGCAACATAAACACAGAAACATATATTTTCAACGAGTTAGCTGAAAACAACAATATGATAGAATTGAAGATAATTTTCTTGCGAAAAAGCTAGCTAATTCATAATATATGCCTTTTTCAAGTTCTGGGCTTGAATGAGTAATCTACACACCTGACTGTATAGATAATATTGTATGTCCTTCTCATCAGCTTTGGGGAGAAAGCAGAATATGGGACAGACATATGGCACAGTACAAGGATAGGTAATGATTTGAGATAGCATGATCAAAAGACTATCAAATGGCTGCACTTTATTCCCTAAACTTTATATTTGGGGAAATATTAAATCCCAGTTCCATTACAAAACGGAATAACACTGAATGTGTACGCTGTAGTGATAATGTCCAGTTATACTGCTGCAGTAATAAATTACAAATACCCATCATACAAAAGTGACAGTAAGGTAGAATAATGGGCTAAGAAAATAACATGTACTAGCTAACTGGAAACTTTGATTCAAGTAGTAATAAACTTCTGAAATAAAAAGTACAGGCTGTTTGCAAAACCAAATGAAATGAATGCTCACAGATTCAGAAAGCTTTTTCAGGCTCTTCTAGAATTGAGAAGAAATCTTACATGAATTGAAAGCCTTGAAAGTAGAGATTGAGTAGTATTAATGATACAGCAAAGGAAGAGGTATGTATAAAATCAATGCCTGTAGCAACTCCGTGCTCACTTCTGAACAGATTCATATGAAAATCTAGAACAATATACATCATAAATAATGTGAAGTTTATATAATCTCCTTAATACAATGAGCTATTTCCCAGTCTAGTATAGAATATAGTCTTAATGTTTAAACAGTTTAATAGGTTCAATATAATATTGTTTAAATGTTTGAATTTGTGCCATGCCATCAATGTTATGATACACCAGGTTATTAAATATAGAAAACATATCCATATATACTAAATATATGAAACCTCTAGAGGCTATATCTGAAAATTCCAGCATTCCATCAGTAATCTATACCAGAGGAAGAGTTAAAAGCTATCATTTGTATCTATCTTTCAGCTGTTAAAGATTTTCAAGAGATCCACTAATGCTAATGTTGTACACACTGTTCTTATTATTTCTATTTTTATTTATTTTATTTATTAGATTTATATTAAATACCTTTTTGAGGCATTTAATTGATATATTGATGGCAATATGTTCCAAATATTTATAGAGTCAGGAAAAAACATACACTTGGGTTTTTATATTTTGATTTAATTTTAATTCAATTATTGATAGACAAGTGACATTATTTACACTTCATGAACCAGTGAATATATTCTTCATGGGTACAACAGAATCTAGGGTCACTCTGAACAAATAGGGCTATCTGGTGACTTCTGTCCTTTGCAATTGTGGTGACATGCAAACAACAATACATATGTATACCTGCCCTTTGTGTCCTGATCAGTGCACACTTGAAGCGCTCATGGTAGCACAACAGAACACAATTAATGTTGCTACTTTCTGAGCAAATATGTTTAATTTGTATGTATTTTAGTCTTGTATTTCATATTTTATATTTTATTTCATATAATATGCATTATTTTAATTGTGACACTTCTGACAAAGATAAACAAATAACTATATTTATACAATTTATTAGTAACTTCTAGAGATTCCTAAGAAACTGCATGTGCTATGTTACACTAACATATGTAATGTGTTAGAATTAAAGATTAATATAAAATCCAGAGACAGTCCTGTCCATTAACAGAATGAAATGGCTATCTAAGGTGACAGATGTTAAAAGTAGGCAGTATAGCGCTAGAAGAAAGTTCTATATATCATACAACCTAAATAAATAAAAGAAGTAAACCCAACTGCACTCTAGATAAACAACTATTTTTAGAGGTAGTACAGAATTCTATTCCATTTCTATTGAGGAAAGAAGGTTTAATTACTAGTCTCAATAGCTTTTACAGACAGAACTTGAGAAGGAATTGTTTTGTTTTGTATTTCCCAAAGCATTGACCTAATAGTATGGATCTTCATTCTAAATACTTCTCTAAAGTACTGAGTTGCTTTGGTCAGTAGTGTGCTGGTAAAATCTTCTTGTGTTACTTGACAATAATATATGCACTAGGCATATCTTATTTATTGTCGTATGACACTGGACAAGCAGCTGTTTCCCATTCGCTTACTCTAAATCATTCACAATTTTATTCAGCTTTATCATATCCTTCACCCTACACCTCTGTAAAAAGAGTCACTGACTTTTATCTTCTCCATATGTGGAATATTTTTTTGTTTTCGTCTTCTAGTCCTATTGCATCTTTTTATTTCAGGTGAGGCTATAGGATTTAGGTAACAGACGTTTGTGATTACACTAACTTTCTATTTCCTGACTGTCTCCTTCATCTTTCTCAACCAGATTTGTTTTGCCAGATATTCTGATTTTGTATCTTTGATTTCATAAGTAAACATTTTAATATTTAGGTTTTGGTTTCTTGACAAACTATTGTGTAAAAACTTTTTCGTAATGTTGGGTTGGATAGCAAATGGACTCTTGTTCCCCAATGCCCAGTATTTGAGTAATATTTTTAGAACTTCACTAACCACCACGAGTTATGTAGCATCTTTGCTGAATTACTTGATTGTATTTCTTAAAAACTATGAAGTGGATGGAGAAAAAAATCATAAAACTAACAACTGATTTGGCTAAAAATCTCATTTTATAGTCTTCTTCCCATAAAATATATGAATTTAGCATATTTAACTATGTTGCAAGAAAAACAAATGTGGTTAGTTCAACATAAATGAAAGCATTAAAGAGGTAATATTCACTTGGGTGTTTTAGAAAGTATTCCAAGATTTTATTCATGAATGGATTTTCTTTGCATGATTATATAAGCTGTTGGCATGTGCATTCAAACATTGATATCCAGTGAATGAAAGCTATATATGTGATTCAAGAAAGTGTTTGGATGAAGGATGGATTGTTTTATTTCATAAAATATGCACAAGATTTGCATTTACCCAAGCTTTGAGTTAGTAATGAAAAAGATTAGCACAGTACTTGATAGCATATCAATCTGTAAATCAAATTTAAAGCCATGTATTACTCAAATACCTACCTGATTTAAGTGAAATCTGCATGCAAGTATGAATATTTATGAATTCAAAAATTTTCCTAGTGCACACAGCCTACTCTCTTTTCTACCATACTGGTCTATTTTCTACATTGTAAAAAAAATTCTTTGGATATAAATAGTTCAAGGAATACATGAACCAGATGGCATCTAGGAAAAATAACAAAACAATAGATTTATTTATATTTTAGAATGAATAAGGAAACATCATTTACAACAGAAATGTATGATATGTTTACATTTTATGTAATTCCACATCCCAAAACTTTGCATATTTAATATAACACTTGTAGTGCATTCTGTATTTCTCTTCTTCCTCCTCTCTCTCTCCACTTCATTTTGTTTACTTAAATCAAATAAACAACATGAAGTGAGGAGAAAGACACAAGAAGGGTTTGAATATGGCTGCTAGAATAGCTATATCAAGGATAAGGAACTGGAAAAGATGAAGTCTTATTACTATTTTCAAATTTACAATTTTCACTGTGTCAAAGATTAAACGCAACAATCAAACCTTTTTTCTGTTTTTATTACAACTGATATCAAGTTGGCTGCTACCTTATATCTATCAGTAATTTTGTTTCCATAGCTCTTTTGAAGCTGATTTTTGCAGAGCAATTCTGTGGGAAGAAGAAACTATTCAGAGTTAGTTTTTAAATCTAAATTCTGACTTCTATTTAGAATTTTAAAATTAATTGAATGCATTAATTTCCACTAGTGAAAAATTCAAACCACCCTATCTCTCTTCTTGCATTCTTCTGATACGCCTGTTATCATTTCTTTTAAAAAACTTGAAATTGCATAACTGATTCACAAATCATTAGCGATTAAACTTAAAGTTTAACTTCAACTTTCAATTCCAGATTTTCTGCATTATACAAAGTCTTTCAAGTTTTTAAAAAATGTTTACCACATGTGGTAAAATATTCAACCATTTTCATGACATTTGCAACATTTATTGTTATATAGTTTCTCTATCTTAGATATTACTGACAGAGTGGAGCTCTATCTGTAAAACATTTTGTGCCAATTTTCCTTTACATTATAATATGGTGTAAATGTTATAGATTTAGTTTATAATTCTTCATATTTTTGTATTGTAGCAGTGGGGTACTCCAAAGGTTCTGTTTTAGACCCAGGACCAACATCTTCATAAATGATTTGGATTAGGGAATAGAAGAGCAACTCATCAAATTTGCAGACAACACTAGATTGTAGGAATAGCCAACAGCCCAGAAGATTGGCTCAAGATCCAGATAGATTTTGACAGACTTGAACACTGGGCCTTATCTAACATAATGAAATTCAATGTAGAGGATCTTGGATATGGATATCATCTTAAATATGAGCCAGCAGTGTGCAGCAGCTGCCAAAACAACCAATGTTATCATAAGCTGCATTAACAAAGGGATAGAATTAAGATCATGTAAATTATTAGTACCACTTTATAAAACTTTAGTAAGACCACATTTAGAATACTGTATCCAGTTTTGGTCATCATAATATATAAAAAAAACATGAAAATAGTGCAGAAAACAGCAACAGTGATGATTAGGAGACTGAAGGCTAAAATATATGAAGAATGGTTGCAGGAATTGGGTATGTCTAATCTAGTGAAAAGGACTAGGGATGACATGATGGCAATGTTCCAATATTTGAGGGGCTGCCACAAAGAAGAGAGGGTCAACCTATTTTTTCAAAAGACCAGAAGGCAAAACAAGAAGCAATGAATGGAAACTAATCAAGGAGAGAAGCAACCTAGAACTAAGGAGAAATTTCCTAACAGTGAGAACAATTATCCTGTGGAATAGCTTGCTTTCAGAATTTGTGGGTGCTCCATCACTGGAGGCTTTGAAAAAAAGACTTGTCTGTAATTGTACATTGTTTCCTGCTTGAGCAGAGGGTTGGACTAGAAAACTTCCAAGGTTGCTTCCAACTCTGTTATTCTGTTATCTCTACATAGGATTTATGTTTTGGAAGTAAAAGCAATTAATTCACAAAACAAAGTCATTTCTGTAAGACATTTTTTTCTTAGCTTCTGAGAAAAACTTTGAAGAAACAACTTTATTTAAGATTTCTACAAGCCAGAATACAAAGATTGATTAAGATCAGGCTCATATATATTGCCTAGTTACAATCTGGTTAGTATGAATTTTAAAAACAGAAGGGTAACAAGGATGAAAAATAAAAGATTCACACCAATTTCTCATGACTGAAAGAGTTTCTCTTTAAAATAATCTGCTAACATATCAGCATATACCAATAATGAAGATGGGATTTATATCATCAGAGTAATGCTGTAATCACGTGGGTAGAAATAGACTAACTATGGAACTTTGTTTTGGATTAGCCATTAAGTTAAGTGACTTAAAATGGATTGTCTATATTTCTAAACTTTATATTAATTTTATTAAATATGAAAAACTATAAACAAAGCCACTCAAAAGATTTTGCCAATATACTTTTGTTAATTTTAAATGGTGCCCTT
Source organism: Daboia siamensis (assembly GCA_024449315.1). Classification (NCBI taxonomy): domain Eukaryota; kingdom Metazoa; phylum Chordata; class Lepidosauria; order Squamata; family Viperidae; genus Daboia; species Daboia siamensis. Next base: position 99,261 of record JAKJMR010000291.1, read on the forward strand.
TGATTTTTGGTTAATATAATATTACAATTTTGATATCCATATGAATGGTTTTTCAAAATACTGTATGGATAGCACATTTTTTTCATAAAGTAAAAAATTTCATGGACACAGAAATAATTAGAAAAAAGTAAAAAAAAAATATTCTGCCTTCAGACATTCAGGTTTCAAAAAGATCCTAAGAGAACTTGCAAATTGGCTTCACTATTTTGTAGGAAACAAACACTTCGCAGAATATCTGAATGATATGCACACTGCATGTCCACTTTGTAATCTTTTTGTACATTTCCAAAGCATGAAAACATGCATTATTTATTGCTGGCCAAAGGGTGGCTATCCAATGCCATAAAGAATTCTATGCTTGGAGTATGCATATTATTTAACTCTTATAATTGTGCTATGCATGTTAGTTTGCATTTAAAATGAAATGTTAAATATTTATGTTCTCATAGTGTGTTTTTCATTTTCATATTAATAGTTCCAAAATGTTATTCAATATCTTCTCACTCTTTCTGCCAAAACTCTCTAGTGATACGAAGATTTCCTTTTCCTTGCTAATTGCAAAACTCTAAAAGCAAGCTGTATTTGCAAAATAAATAAATAAACATTTTATAATAGTCCATAACACAAAAATAGCAAAGTAAAGAATGAAGTTATATTTGTTAATTTAATAAGAAAAATAATTAAGGCAACTGTCCAAGTCTGGTGCCCTGCAAGTATTGAGCTATAAATGCCAGACTTCAGTCTTCAAAGTATCAGATTGTAGTTTAATAAAGTTTGCCTTATGTTCTGCCTAAATTTGAAATAGTCCTAGTAATACCATTCTTTTTAATTGCTGATTTGTTTCAGCATTTAAAAACAAAATTAAACAATGCCTCAAAATACCCCAGGACCCTTTTCTAAAAATGCTCTCTTACCATTTGTATCACTGGCCCATCAATTCCAGACATTGTGCCATTCAACATGCTCACGACCTGTCAAAAGTTTCTTTTTGAAAACAGCATAAACATTCTACTCATGAATGTAGTGTTTTCTAAAGTCCATTCCATAATTCAATTCCTATTACATTGCAGTAAACATGGCCCAGCATGTAAGCCAATGTAGACCAATTCACAAGGAATTTTAATTAACTCAGCTTTTCTGATTATGGTACACATGTTTCTAAGAGGTATTTTATTCACATGTTATGTCCTTATAAGAATGTTTAAAAGTCATTTTGGAATAAAGTTGTTTGAAACAGCTCATATAAATATATTATAGACTCACTTTAAGTTAAGCTGCATATTGTGGATTTACTTTTTTCAGTAAATTGTATACAGGTGGTTCTCAGCTTACAATCACAATTGAGCCCAAAATTTTTGTTGCTAATCGAGTTGTTAAGTGAATTTTGCCCCATTTTACGATCTTTTTTGCCACAATTGTTAAGTTAATCACTGCAGTTGTTAAGTTAGTAATGCAGTGGTTAAGTGAATTTGGTTTCCCCATTGACTTTGTTTGTCAGAAGGACGCAAAAGGTGACCCAGGGACATTGCAACAATCATAAAGATGAGTCAGTTGCCAAGCATCTGAATTTTTATCATGTGCCCATGCAGATGCTACAATAGTCATAAGTATGAAAAACAGTTATAGGTCACTCTTTTCAGTGCTGTTGTAACTTTGAATGGTCACAAAGTGAACTGTCATAAGTCGAGGACTACCTGTATACTTCCTGATTGGTGGGACAAATAGTTGGCTGGCAAGGGAGTTTTTAAATTAAAAATTGTGACTCACTTAAAATAATACAACTATATTTGGGGTAAATCTGAACTGTGACATAATAATCAAAATTGTTCAAACTAAACATTGACAGGGAATGCTGTATGTAATAAGAACACAGTTAAAGCTAGTATCCTAATTCATTGCCTTAATAGAAGCTTTATATAAAATCTTTAATTGAATGGACACAATGGACAGACAGAAGTCACTTTTTGAGAACCCACCTGGTGATATAGTACGTAAAGATTAAGATTTGGAATTAAAAAAGAGTAAAGGGGAAGGTATTGCACAATGCATAAAAAAATAAAAATATGGATGCAAAGGACAAAACTAAAGAAACCAAGAAATAGAGTGAATGGAAATAAGAACAGAAGAAATGAAATTATCTAGCATGTATGCTGGAAAGTGTATTTTAAAGGATTATATGGAAGTCACAACAATATAGTGATAGATACTGAAATGCTGCAAATATTAAGTTCCAGATTAAAAAAATGCTGACAGAATGTTGAAAAATGGAAAGGTTAGAGGTATTATAGAAAAAATATTAAAATCTGGATGTGGTTTACGTATGAGGTGTTTGTGCAAGCTATTTAATATTTGCGCATCATCTATCCCTGACAATTGGAAGAATGCTGTTTTTTGTCCCTTATATATAAAGAAAGAAAAGAAGACTGGGGGGAAAAAAGAGGGGATGCTTTGATACGTGCACCTGAAAATGTGTTTCGCAGATTTCTCATTGGAAGAATTTAGGAGATAATGATATGCAACATTTGGAAATGCTCCTTTATGCAAGGCAGATATCATGCAGGCACATGTGAACATGGCAAAGAAATTGTGTGTGTGTGTGTGTGTGTGTATTTCTGTGAAATCTTGAATTATGAAATATTTTGTGCACTTAATGCTGGTTGATGATGAATAAAATTTTGCTTTCTGATAAAAGAAGTATATGCTAGAATTAAAGCATTCGTGTGAATAAATGGTTCCATGTAGACAAGGAATAAGATATGTGATTTCCCTTTGGTTATTTAATGTGTTTTAGGCTATATGAATGTTAAATACTTGTGATGGTATTAAAAAGAGTGTGGGTAATGGTTATAAAAGTATATGTAATTTTTGCAGGTTATGCTGTATTATTGGCCAAGAACACAAATAATTTGCAACATTTTTACATAAATTGTATTATGCATAACATATACAGTGAAAATTAAGGAACCATAGATTAAGATAGTTTGACAAAGAAAAAAGCAAACAATTGCAAATTATTCATGGATAACAAAATGCTAGATCAAAAGATGAATTTGTGTACCTTCATGGAAAGGTACACAAATTCATGGAAAGGTACACATTTCAAAAACAAATGCAGAAATTTTATGATGTGGAAAAAATAGCAGTAAGTACTATGTAGCCTATTTCAAGGACCAGATATCTGTCTAAAGAAGTAAAAATGAATGTATTTTAAAATGTGCTTAAGTTTATCCTGTCATTTGGAAGTGAGAATAGGGAACACAAGGAGAAATGAAATTAAGTTGAAATATGGCAGAGATTTAGAAATCTGTGTTATAAAACAAGAAGAAATAAGGTCAAGAATGAATGGGTGTTGAATATAATATAATTCGTAGTATTAGTAGTAGGAAAGAAATAAGTTGGGACAGTTTTATCTCACAGCTAACAATAAACTGCAGCAAAATAAAATGGAAGAAAATCAGGGGGTTGAAATAGAAGAATGGGCTGAGAGGAAGGGAAAACCTAAAAAAGTCACTGTTGGATGAAACTCAAAAGGTGGGGTCTGGAGACTAAAACATATAAAGAACAGTTGTTGGAATTGGGTATGTCTAGTTTAATGAAAAGAAGGACTAGGGGGTGACATGATAGCTGCCACAAAGAAGAGAGAGTCAGGCTATTTTCTAGAACACCTGAAGGCAGGACAAGAAACAATGGATGGAAATTAATCAAGGAGAGAAACAACATAGAACTAAGGAGAAATTTCCTGATGGTTAGAACAATTAATCAGTGGAACGACTTGCCTCCAGAAATTATGGATGCTCCAACACTGGACATTTTTAAGAAGAGATTGGACAGCTATTTTTCTGAAATGGTATAGGGTTTCCTGCCTGATCAGGGGGTTGGACAAGAAGACTTCCAAGATTCCTTCCAACTCTGTTATTCTGTTAAATTCATGAAACCCTACAAAAGAGAGAAGAAGAGAGAAAGTATGAAGACATGATAGTTTGTAAAGATAGTTTATAAGAATAGAAAGTTATGGAGAAAAATACTGAATAGTGTTTATGTACATGAGTTTAATTTGCTTCTTTTTTATTATCTCTTTGACTAAATAATTTTCTATAGTATTCCTTATTCCTTTTTGTGTTTTGCTTACCCTGACATAAAATGGCATGATGGAGCATTATATGTTCTCTCTACATATACAATAGTATGTGTTCCAAGTCTTTATTTATTTTAACATCTTTCTTAAGTATTTTATTGTAGGTTAGCAGTCAAATTTCCTTCACATAGAAAATTAGTGTGACCAACAGACATCTGGTCCTTTCTTTTTAGAAAAACAAAATAATTTGAATTGGATTGCATTTTGCAGCACTATGGATTTGACAACAGTTAGGATCAGAAATATTTATTTACTTATTTATTTTTATCTCACCTTTATTGTTTTTACAAATACGTAACTTAGTGAGGTGAGTACATCCAACACACCTTCTTCCTACTATTTTACCAATCCTTAGTGGCCATCATAAACCACAATGGCATGTTGACTTCCAACTCCTTTTAGCCCAATAATATTACAATCTCAGTGCTTTTTTTTCTTTTTCTCTTTCTACCACACATCTTTTCTTCTTTTCTTTTTCCTTCCATTAGTTTTCCAGTACTTTTTATTTTCCTTTCTATTTTATATTTTGATAAACTAATAAAATTTGTAAACATGGAATAAAGCATGATGTCACACAAATGCATCATTTGGTGATGGCAATCCCCATAAACCTGTTGTTAACTGAGTAGTCGGTGGGTTGTGAAAGTCTCACATGACCAGGACTTTTGAGTTTCTGCTAGCTTCCCTACTGAAATCAACAGAAATATTTCAAGCCACAGTCCTTTGACCACAGGATATTGCAACGGCTGAAACTATCAAGGACTTTCAATGAAGGACCGTCATTGTTCAGTGCCATCATAAATTTGAGCAGTTGCTGAATGAATAATTGTAACCTAAAGACTAATTGTAATGTTTAATAAACAGACTGATCTCTCTCTCTGCTTCTCTCTCTCTCTAATAATTTTATTAGTATGATATTAATTTTATATCATTCTCATGTTGATTTCACAATTTTAGTCTTTGAGTAAATCACAAATGTTTATCTTTTGTCCAGCTAGTGGGATTTCTCTTCATAACTTGCTGTGTTTGCTCATAGCTGCTTTTCTGCAAGATGACAACTCCTTGTGTACTTTAAATATTTCCTGTGCTCAGTGAGAAAGTGTTCTGTGAAGTTTGAAAATATGGAATATGTTGTAGGTCATATGAAGGGAAACCTTTATTTATTTTATTTTAGATTGGAAATTAATTTTAATTTCAAATGACTTTTCTTCTTAAAAAGGTAGAACTTTTTGTAAAATTTTGTATAGAAGCTAGCTGTGGAGTGGTACTTTTGCTTATTTATGCTAAGCAAGACAGCCTCTACAATATACTTTTCTGTCACCTGACTAATATTTATTTTTATTTATTTATTTTATTTTTATTACATTTATATCCCGCCCTTCTCCGAAGACTCAGGGCGGCTTACAAGCTTAGCAGTAGCCTTCATTCTATGTATATGCCTGTTCGTTAGGGCTTTCACACTCACCCCAAGCGGCATTATTACAAAGTCAGCTTATTGCCCCCAACAATCTGGGTCTTCATTTTACCTACCTCGGAAGGATGGAAGGCTGAGTCAACCTTGAGCCTGGTGGGATGCGAACCTGCACTAATTGCAGGCAGCTGGTGTTACTTAAGGAGGCATTAGCCCTCTGCTCCACCAAGGCTCATGTGTATCTTAAAGGAACCCCTTGATTAATTTCAGGGTATTTCTGCAGATGCCTTCGCACAATAAAATCTCACTTTCAGGCAGTATTAATGTCAAGCTTACTTGAAAGTGAGTGTTATTTAAATGGGCCTAATATCAGTAGGTCTGAAACTATTAAGACTTCACTATGCAAACATAGTCTGTTTTAAGCCATTCTGACCATGATGTTTAAGCTCCACTGTGCAGCTATTATAGCCTCTTCTCTTTGTTCAAGAGAAAAGGGGAGGAGAATTGAATAGTTTTGGTCTGTCTAAGGCTAATCAAAGGATTGTGATGTACATAAGTTTCTTCAATTCTGGGCTCCCCCGCCCACGTACTCCTACTCTCACCCATCAGAACTTTGAAGTTGTGTTTTTTTAAAAGAACTTTGCTCTCTTCCTCTTTGCTAGCTAATAAAAAGAATTATTATTACTACCACATTTGTGTCTCTTGGATTTCTTTCTCTTTTTATTATTTTGGCTAATGCAGGCCATTTTACAACATAATTGCTCTGAAAAAGAGCAATTAGAATTAAAGGAGCCTCGGTCAATAAGTACAGCACTTATTGCAATTATGCTAATAACCTTGGAAAATGGAAGCCTGCTTGAATTACCCAAATAATCCTTTAAGAGAGGGAAAATGAAAGAAGGAGAAAAAGAGAGATGGTGGAAGAAAACTGATTTTAAGAGGAACAAAACTTCCAATTGGAAATCTGAATCAGAAAAATAGAAGTGATACATATCTGGGATAATCAGATTTGTAGCCTGAGTTGTCTGTCTTTCTGTCATGCTGTCGGAGGTCAAAGAAGATCTGGCCAAGCTTTCTATTTTCACAGCAAGATATCTGATTCCTTTGATGAGAATACAGCTAGGTTAATTTGGTTTAGTGTTTGCTGGAAGTAATGCACACTCTCCATAGCACAAATAGCCAATCCAGCTCCCCACTTTAAAGCAGTTTCTTGCTAATAGCCAAGGCCTGATTGGCAGCTTGGCATTGTAAAGTGTGATTCAGTTGGATAAATATGTTTAGTCTGGTAAGCACTTTAGTGATTGAGTGTCTGTTAATGGATAAAGGTGGATTATGGTGAAATTTCTACCCTATGGAGGCTATGGGCTGTCACTGAACACTTAAGAGATGGGAGACATCTGAAAAAAGATAGAAAGCAAATAATTGGGAAACTATGGACAAAATTCTGCAAGGTATATTCAAAAGATTTGACGGTTATTTTAAGGTCATAAGGGCCTTAGAAAATAATAATCTAGAGAATGTGTTTCCTGAAATATCACCTAATCCAATTTCAAAATTGCTGGATTTCTGCCTGCAAAAACAGACAAATGGTTTTTAGCAAAACCTAGATGAATAGGATTGTTCTCAGTGCTTTATCTTAATGGACCAAAACAACATCATAGAAAACATGTGCAACCAGTAAGTCATTGAAATTAATTATGAGTGGGAACTTATAAAAACATAGTTATAAAATTAGATTATTTTTCCAGAATGTGAATAGTACTTCCAAAAAGTACCACTTTAAGAGAAATTATTCTAAAAACATTTTTAAGCAGGTTATGCACACATAGAAGCAGGGCTTTTTTTGTCATAGAACGCTCAGAATGGAGTTCCAGCACCTTTTTTGGATGGAACCTTGTAGGGTAAGCAAGGCAGGTTGTATGACATGTGTGAGTTTTGGCACCTTTTTCTTTTACAAAAAAAGCACTGCATAGAGGAATATATAAATATAAATATTCAAGCTTTCCTTTTATAATGACACATTAATTCATTGTCCAATCACAACAGGGACATTGTTTAAATTGACTTAAAGTGTGTTACCTATATTGAGTAAAAAAGACTTTCAGATTAGTTGTTTTGCGGTAAGGAAGGAAAGGTTGGGAAGCCCAAAGATAAATAAATGGTGAGAAGAGTTATCTCCCTTTCTGCTTTCATAATCAAATGTTCAGATATACCCAGGACTTTTTTTCTCATAGAATGCTCAGAACGGCGTTCCGGAAACCTTTTTTTTTTTTTTTGCAAAACCCCCCCAAAAACCCAGCTCCCTTATTGGTTTTCCTAAGCCTATTGCAGGGCTAGCAATCTTGGCTCTTTTTTATGACTCGTGGACTTCAACTCCCAGAAATCCTGAGCCAGCCATGTTGAGAGGAAAGGGAGAGGTTTCTAAGCTGAGCCATGCTGGCTCAGGAATTCTGGGAGTTGAAGTCCTTGAGTCATAAAAGAGCCTGCACTAGAGGAGGACATTAAATTATTTACAGGATTACTTTTTCAGGAACTAAACTTTTAGAATCTAAAACAGCTAATTCAGAAAAGCCAACAGGAAAGAACCTCACATTTTTCATCTGCTTCTGTCTTTTGGAAGGTAAAATTAAATAACAAAATAATCTATTTCTTATGTTAACATCTCTGCAATGAAATCAAAGGTAACAGGAAAGAAATGAGAAACATTTTTCTCAATGTAATATGTCTAATTTAGCTGATTCTAGAAAAAAAATAGTATCTTTTGTACACTCTTGAAAACTATTTTGAATCTAAACAATTCTTAAGAATGAAATATTCTTAATTTGGACTTTACTTTTACTGTTTGGACCATTGTGTGTTTTGAAAAATAGATTATTTAGAATCTAGTTATGTTGCACTTTCAGTCTTTAAATAATTAACCTTATATATATATAACAATATATGATGTTTTTCCTGGTGAGCTTAACATCAATAACAACATTTATTAAAAAGGCTAAAATAATTTCTGGGGGTATTATCTGTATAGTAAAACTTTGGACAAGCAGTGATCATTTTGCATATGTGCATAAGCATAGTCAGTAGCATATGCCTTTTTAAAAATATCAAACATGCAAAGAAACAAAAATAAGTCCAAAATATCTGTATTACATCCAGAAATGCCAACTTTGCAACCAATATTTCTCATCCATAACTATGGCACCCTAAGGATACCTGCATACATGCAAATGTTTCTCTGGGATCAGTAACACAACAGGGATTGCTTTTTCCTTCCAGTAACATGTACCTAAAACTAGTTTATTGCATTTGGCAATTGTACTAAAAAAAATCTCAATCATTTAATTTGAAATCAAGTGGAAAAATTGATTTAAATTAATTTTATTAAAACAAATTAATGGCAATTCTTTTATAAAAAGTTGCCTCAAACAAAATGAGTTTGACATGCCTGCTCTAGATAGTTGAATGCTCCAAAATAAATTCTAGACCAGGCCTGTACATGCAGCCTACCACGCACCCTTGGACAGAGCACAGACTTTTTTTTAATAAAGTAATAAAATCACCACCACTGCCCTGAAAGTCATGTTGCCTAGTGCCTCCATGGCTTACCATGACCACAAGCTCCAACACTGTAGATGCTCCTCTAGTCACTAAATCATTGATTAGCCCACCAGCATTCCTTTGCAGACCACAAAGATTTTAAATTTATCAGTGTGGGCCTTT
>JAKJMR010000291.1:111177-138747 GCA_024449315.1 Daboia siamensis
GAGAGAGAGAGAGAGAGAGAGAGAGAGAGAGAGAGAGAACCAGAGGAGGAGGAAGCTGAGGTGTTACAAAAAAGGAGAGCCTCTCCCTTTCTTCCTCCCTCCTCTTTTTTTTTAACCTCCTCCAACTGCGTTCAGGTGCAGCTGGAGGAAAAGTGCAAGAAGGGGAAGAAATCAGAAAGTTTTTGTGTATGAGGGAGACAGACAAAGAGAGATTGACCCAGCAGGGAAGCAAAAGTGTGGGGGAAAGAAAGCGTTGCAGAGTAAGCAAAAGAGGATTTCTCTGTCTCTCTCACACACACATGCTGTGTTGGGGAGGTGGTGTGCAGGCAGGTGAGAGCAAACTCGCAGATTGGCTTTGTGATCTATTCTTGCCACCTCTCCTCCCTAAAATTATAGAACTCTTTGGACTGAATGGGAAGTTAAGAGGAATTGGAATGAAATGAAATTACAAAGCTGAGTCAACTCCTCCCCCCCCCAATTATTTTGTCAGAGATGTGGAAAGTGTTTCTTGCTTCTACTTCCTCTTGTTGGAAGAAAAGTCTTCATCATGGTTCCTCCAAGCGGGGAATAAACATGGCAACTGCTATGGGAAGAAGGTTGTAGTTTGTTGCAGAGGAAAGCCAGACAGAAAGATGGATCCAACAGAAAAAAGAGGCTGACCACATGTGGGTAGTGAGTTTTTATACCCCCTGGACTCTATTGTCTGGAGTTATTTCCTGTTTCAAGCTTTGTATTTCCTTTGTCATGTATTCTGTCCTGAGCCTAGGTGTGCCCCTCTAGGATTCTTGCTGGTTGTATGTCCCAGCCCACCTCCCTGGGGCCTGGGTATGTAGATTTTAGATGTCTGAAGTCATCTTAGATTCAACCTTCCTGAATGGTTTACATCTGCATTTCTATAGAGTTGGTTTCTGCTTGGGGGAGGGAGACTTGGGGCTATTAAGAAAAACTGGGCATGCTTTTCTGCCTCTTTAACTTCTTTTTAGGAAATGTATTTTCCTGCCCTTTTAATATTTCCTTCTCTGGGGAGCTGACTTCCCACACTCTCATCTGCTCTTTTATAATTTAATCCAGCCTCACCCAAACAAATGTCTTTTGGGTATCATGGACCACAGTTCCCATAATCCTGTGGATTCTGACACTGTGGCTATTCTGGCTAGAAATCCAATGCCTTATTTTCTCTGCGGTATGCGCCTAGGAGGCAGTTTCCATCCATTTCTTGTTCTGCCTTCAGTAGCTTTGCAGAATACGTAGACCCCCTCTTCTTTGTAGCAGCCCCTTAGCTATTGGAACACTGCTATCATGTCATCCCAGTCCCTATTTTCATTAAATTAGACAAGTGAGTTCAGAAAGCCAACAGGGTGGCTTTGGGTCAGACACTCCCTCACAGCCTAACTCAGTTTCATGGTTGTTGTGGGAAAATAAGAGAAGGAAAGTGTGTTGGATAAGTTTGCCGCCTTGAGGTTTTTGTAAAAATAATAAAAGTGGAATACAAGTTAAACAAACTCCAATTCCAGTTTCAGATCCAAAAACAAAAGGTTTGGTTGAATTTGATTTTTCTTTTGAGTAATAATATGATTTAAGAAATGCAGTTTGCATTTCATTTTTTGCCTCTTCTTCTCCCCTGGGAAGACTGCTAATTGCTTGGTTTTAGCTCCTTCATGCATGTTCTAAATTTTGGGGAGCATTTCTGGACCTTTTATGTTTCCTGATTGTTTGAATCCAGTTCAATTAAACAGCTGATAATAATTAAAATATTAGAGGAAGACTAAAGACTTTATGATTCCATTTTCAACTGAGACTAAGCCATTCTCACAGGAAGAAAAAGGAATGTATGCAAAAGATTTGTATGAGATAAAATGATTGCTAGATGAAATTAGGGGTGATAATTATTATATCACTATTTTCCTTTTCATGGTGTAGCTAAATCAACAATCTATTCTGAAATTTATATTAAACAACATGTACACCATCATTATATATATATGAATTGTTTTATTCCCAATCTTACAGTACTGCAGAGATCATTTACAGAGTTCAAATAGTCCTTTTTTTCAAAGATAGAGTTCTGCTATCAATACACAGAAAACCTAAGAAATCAGGAGTTTCATTCATTTGTGGTATTCCATACCAATTGTTTTATAACAAAATCTAGTTTACTGATGTTGAAGTTCTACAAGCTCAATGGCTGCTTATCCTTGCTTTAGATGAATACCAAAAGGTATTTTCTCCAACCCCAAAATGTAAAGTCTGTCTCTCCCTTTCATCCACTTAAGTGTACAATTTTAATGAAACTCTAGAGGACAAAAATTCAGACAAATAAATTATGCATATATGTCTAAAAGATTCTGCCTACATATTTAATATTTCAGAGAACTGCAGTTTAAATCTCCAAGTCCACTGCATGTTTCTATAGTTACATGTTTAGCTGAGGTAATGCTTCCTTACCATTTTAAATTATTAGTCTTGCATACAAATTTCATATATTAATAACATATTTGGCTAAAATCCTACGTGATTTGGCAGCTTACTCTTATGTATGCCTCTGATAGTGGAACTGGGGCATTGCTGAAAAAAAAAAGAGAACTCCAGACATACATCTGATCACCATCTGTTTGTAATAAATATATTTAACCTGTGCAAAACTTATCAAATCTGATGCAGCACTTTCCTGGCTTAGCATGCCATAGAATTTGTCATAAATACATGTAAATATCTTCACAGAGAAAGAAATTGAGGCCGTGCATGTATTTTTTTAAAAAAAAACAATGAAAAATGAAATAGGTTGCATACTAGAAGAATAGCAATAACCAAATCTATATAACTATACATTACCATCTTAAAACTAGAAAAACAGATTTCTGTTGAGTCAGATCATTGGCCAAGTATAGCTGGAGTTTTTCAAAGTTTTGGGTAGTCCTTTCTGAAAATGCCAGAAGCACTCAATGCATGTGCTCTGTAGGCCCTTCTTCCGACTCATTTGTTGAACTGCCCAACCAGTCTCTTCCAGGATAATTTCTCAGCATCAACTACAAATATTTATTTTTATGTCACAAAATACATTGAGTTAAAGGATGTCACTGGATATAAAGGACTCTGCATTGGAAAAAATATGGAGTTTTCTTAAACATCAGATTATGGGAATACATACAAGGAAGTATTTTAAAGTTATATTTATTTATTTTTTAATTTTTAAGGTTATATTTATTCTTTTTACAAACTTTTCTCCAGTAAAAACACAACCCATCCTATCTTGGAATTATGAACATCATTCATGAAACCAGCATAAAATGAACATGTGGGTTAAAAATGGTCCAGAATGGTGAGTTTTTACTTTGCAGTTGGATTTCTAATCTTCCAAACTAGGATTGTTCAGATTGCATTCTGTGGAATTATGTTTTCTATCTCTAGAATTTTGCTTCTTCCTCAAGGGTTCTGTGATATTTTTTTTAACTAGCAGATTTTAGAGCCAGAAAAACTTCAACCTGCCCTATCCTCCAATTGTCTCTAGGCTGCTTCATATTCTCTGCCAGGTCTTTAGCATGACCAATCACAAAACAGATAGCAAAATCATATCACCATGTTTTGGTGCTCCTAGGACTTAATGTCTCCTTAAGTCAGGTTCGCCAAAATATTCAGTGATCTCTCCTTCAGCTCAGCTACTGATACCTTTCAAAAATCCAGTTCACATTCTCAGTTATAAAACTTGGAAGTCATCTCTGCTGCTTAAATTTTATATTTCCATATGCTTCTACTATATATTGCATTTTGTTGCTTTAACTTCTGTTTTTCTTTGATCCCTTTTAAAATAAGCGTATCTCACATTTCAATTCTGCGTTCCCTCCAGCAAATAGGAACCCAAGTAAATGGGACTAAAGATAGATGAATGTTTCTTATGTTGCCCATCTGTAGAAATAATAATAATTTCCATTTTAAATTTTAAAAGCAACTTGGAATCATTGGAGTACATGTGTTCTACCTATCAAAAGGAAGCAGCTGTGAGTCTGATAAGGAGGCTTTTCTTATAAGCAAAGGACATTATCCAAACTAGTCTGCATATGAATATTCAATCTGCTGACTTCAGCTGACATCACTATCAGAGATAACAGTATTCCAAAGAAGTGGAACACCTTGTTGTTTGAGAAGTTGCCAGGTAAGATAAGCAAGTGACAAAGTGGCGAACTAGCAAATCAGTGCCAACATCCTGATGGCGTCAGATCTAACCAAGTATGTCAAGTCAAGCTAGTCCAATAGGTTGATGGAAAATCCATTCATACCTATTCTCCCTGAACAGCAGTGAAATAACAACTGTTTCCATAGGCAAACTATAAGGAAGTTCTTTACCTCTGTAGAATAATAAAAATTCAAAAACTCTAGCTAATTTATCAGTTTCTTTCCTTGGAAACATTCTGAAGTTCTGTTCATTAAACAGTAATCTTGTTTATAATTATATTTTATCAACCTATTGTTAATAATACATCAGAAGCAAAATAAATGCTCGTTTAGTTGGCTTTTCTTGCATTTGTTTTTTTACATCTGCAAGTGCATCATTACCAACTGAAGAAGACAGTTCACCTTAATGGTCTTTAAACATAATGCTTTTTAAATAACAGATAATTAAATCACTAACATGATTTAGCAGCTGTAATGCTCTAGGGTCTCCAATTCCCATAAATAATGTGACAAATTATCAATAAATCACTCCTGCTTCTATCATATTGCACAATGTTTATTGAAATCCCCTACTACTAAATATCCCCTTTTTTAAACTGTGCCCTGAGAATCAAAGGTGACAGGAATTACAAACAGACATGAAAAATGAAAAGTCAGACTTCTATTTGTCAGTCTTTCTTCAGCTTTTTAAAAAAATTCATTATGGGTTGCTTTAAATGGCTTCTTCTACCATGTAATTGGTCTGCATCTGTTTTTTCCAAGCCGGTGTCCTCCAGATGTTTGGACTCCCAAAATTCCCCACATGCCAGGGTCGAGCAGCATTCCTACTTCATTTGGAAAGGCCTAGACTAGGGAAGTTTATTGTATACCAATGAACTCTCATCTCACATAGCTCTGAAAGAGGAAGCAGTAAAAGGTAACTTCTGACCTTAGGAGGATTAATTTTCTTCCTTTTTTATTATTGTTTGCAGATAATGTGTTTCAAGACTAAGGAAGCTGTTTCAAAATAAGTGCTAATGTCATGTGGCATGATTTATGATTCAGAATTTCAATGTTGCCACTATTAATCCTGTAAAATTAATAAAAGCTTGGAACAAACAGATAAGGAAATCCTCCCATTATATGAAAATGTAGAATTTCAATTAGAGTATAAATTAGGAACCAGGACACATTATACCAAGTGCAGCTTTCAACCAAAGAAAAGTTCATTCCTGTCACACAGATTGTACATGAAGTGTAAGATGTGCATTTGCTACGTGCAGGTCTAACTGACTAGATGATTTTAAACTTCAGAATACAAGAGTTTTTGGTAAATTTTCTGAACAAGTACTGAAAACTCTAATTTAAAATAGTCAAATTAAAGTATATTATATTTAATGCTTTAAAATAAATTATACTTAAGTTTGATATTGTAGAATGTCTCTTTCTACTTCATTTTGCCATTAACTCTAATCTGTAGTCTAATCTGTGTACCATCCTAATTTAGCCTCCATCTCTACTTCTGTTCTCATTGCCTTCATCATCTTGAGAACTGATTTCCAAAATCAAGTGGCTCCAGCCTGTGTAAGTTTCCATAAAGAGTCCCCCATTTCATTTTGTTGACTTTAATTTAACACTTGAGTACTTGACATCTTTTATGTCTTTTGTGAATTCCAAGAATATATATGTACTACTATGTACTATGAAATCAGCTGCTTTTTCCATCTCCTAACAAAAACTCCATCAGAAATTGGATTTTTCAGTAAGTCTAATTGAGACTGGAAGTACAACGTAGTCTTTTGTTCTTATTAACTGGCCTGTTTTTAAGAACAAATTCAATAGGAAAAAGTGACTTATGAGATCCATAATTTACTACATTATCCAAATACTCCAATAATGAAAGAAATATAAAATTTTGAAATGTAAAATGTACCCATCCCCATTTTTAAAAAATGATTTTAGTACATAAGAAGTTTTCAACACATTGCCCATGGGGACTCATACAACTACCTTGACTTTCCTACCGCCAGCAGACATTTTTGTTTTGTAGCTGATGGCATATATTTGGTCAACTATTGATGCTATCCTAATATCATAAAAGAAAATAAACACTATCTGCTTACCTGGAACACACCAGCTTATTAGAACCTTTAGACAGTAACCCATTTCTTTTTCCCTTAAGTTTATCCTGCAATGAAGTGTCAAGGAAATTTGTTTTTGAGGTATTAACAAATGAGGGACAGAGAATTTCAAGATCTTTAAAAGAGATGATAAACTGCATAACCATATCTCAAATTTGTAGACTGCCTCCCTTCTCAGTCTTGTATGTATTCCCATCTTTTACTTCATTACACCATCCTTATTAGCTTTTGAAATACCAATTTATTTCTTCTTTCAAGGCCATTCCTTGGCACACTTTTATCAGATTGGATAGTATACAGTTTTATTCCTTATTTTAGAGTGTGAGAAGATAACAGTGAAGTGACAGCCTCTTAATGAGCTAATATAAATAGTCTAGTCTGGAAGAATTTTGCTCACTATTTTTAGTTTGACTCTGAAGAAATAATCACTGACTATGCAGCTTAGGAGAAGCTCAGTAGTAAGGAGAAATTCATATTAATGACCTGGGGTAAAATGAAATTTCTGGTCATACATATAAGTAGGAGATAAATTTCTTATACCTTTAAGTTTATCTTCATAACACTTAGTAAATGATTAATTCTGAAAGAATGTAATTTTTTTTAAAATAATAATAATAATAATGTAGTTCAAAAGTTCAAAGAATTATAAATTACAATTTTGGGGGCAGAAAAGCTAATATTTGTCAAGCTAATTGCTTGACAAATATTTTAGTAAACAATGAAGCACTAATATTCCTCATAAGTAGTGTAGCAGAAGAGTTTTCTTAAACTAATTAAGCTTAATTTTTTGGGATGATTTTGGATTGAAGCCATGGTAACCTTTCTATGAGTTGATTATAATAATAGTTTGTTAACAGAAGGTTTTGGAATTTTATTATTTTTATATAATATTCTTATTGTTGTTTTTCTTGTTCATTATCTTGTTATTAACTTAGTATAGAAATAGGGCTAACAATTTGTAAACAGATTTAGTAGTTGAATAGTTTTAAATTCCTTTGATCTGTTTTGTAAGAAGTGGGAAATTAACATTGTCAAATTATATTAATCAGCATTCAACTAGGGAGGAAGTTAGGTGTATATATTTTAATCCTTTTTTTCTAAAATACTTTTTAATGTCCTGTTTGTTGTGTTTTTTTCTTTTTATATATTTTGTTGTTTTGTATTTTAACTTTCCTTGAATAAACTTTTTTTTTTAAAAAAAGGCTAGTAACTTCACAGCTCTTTGATTTAAAAAAGCAAGTTCTGTCATTCCTCATGGTATATACGTACCAATGACTGCATCCATCATTAATCCTACAACTCCATAGTAGATACCTATATCAAATTCTAAAGTCAGTACAGGAAGGCCTGGAGTAATGTTGTCCATGGGGACACGATGGGTTGGACGCGACTTCACAACTAACAACAATATGTACTATCTGATTATAGTGTCATCCAGACCATATGTAGTTAACCTGAACAGTCCACACACATTTTGCATTATGACTTCCATAGTCTTTTGTCATTGACCATGCTTTCTAGGGCTAATAGGTGTTGAGCCCAAAACATTATGGAAGTCACTAAACTATCTCTGTTAGAATAGTCTAATCCTGTCAAAGCATTTGTCTGAACTTATAGGGGCTGCAATGTCGCGTGGTTGAACGGAGAGACAGACACTTGAGCTGAGTAGTATTTCTTTATTGAGTCAGAAATGAAGCTGGGGCAAAGGGGTTACCTGGCGTCTCTTTATACCTGCCCAGGTGAATAGTGACCAATAAATTTAAACCTGGGCTTCCCGCCAGTGCAGGTGGCCAATGGATTTAAACCCTGGCTTCCCGCCAGAGCTGACCATGCCCTGGGGCTGTCAACGACTCGCTCTATTCAGGCTTTCCCGCCAAAACAATTATAGCCTGGAGCTGTCCAGCCCCCTGCTGTGCTGACATTTCTTTAAGGCATACACTACACCCCTTCCCTCATAGTGAGGAATTAACCCCTGTCATTCTGTCTCCATAACTATATACACTTATTTACACTATACACAAAATTTACATATACAAGAGTTTACAATTGTTAATCCTTGATTGCTTTTCCACCCCCCTAAGAATGCACATAGTTCGCGAGGTGGCTTGGAGCCTTGTGTGGCCTGCTTGATCTTCTTGGAACTGGTTCCCCTCGTGGTGTGGTGCTGTGTCTAGGCTCTCTTCCTTGTTGTGGGTGTTGTGATGGATTGTGGTGTGTGTGTGTGTGTGTGTGTGTTGCGGTGCCTGGGTTTTGGGTTCTGCTGGGTTCTGGTGACTGCCTGGTTTCTCTGTCAGTCTCCTGCCTGGGGTAGGGTTGCCACTGTGCCCCTCTGGTAACCCTCCTGGGTGTCTGCGTCTGTGTTTGTGTTGCCTCTTCCTCCTCCACCTCCAGTGTGTCCCCTATAGCCCTTTTCCTCAGCTGATCCAGGTGCCTTTTCCAAAGGAGTCCCCCCTCCACCCTTACTCTGTAGGACAGGGGTCCTGTTTGTTCTAATACTTCCCCTGGCACCCATGGATGGCCTGTGCTATAATTTCTAGCCCAGATGGGGTCTCCTGTGTTGAAGCTTGTTTTGATGTTGGGGGTCCCGGCATCTGCTGCTACCCTGTCTGGGTGAAGCCTGTCCAATGTAGTTATGAGGCGTCTGCCCCATCTGAGTTCCGCTGGGCTTTTGCCTGTGGCGGTGCAGGGTGTTGCATGTTGGTGTAGGAGGAAGGTGGCCAGTCTTTGCTTCCAATTTCCCTGTACTATGCGCTTGAGGGCATCCTTTGTTGTCTGCATGAATTGTTCTGCCAATCCGTTACTGGCAGGGTGGAAGGGAGCCAAGGTGGCGTGCCTAATCCCCAAGGTCCTCAGGAACACCTGGAAATCCGAGGAGGTAAATTGTGTTCCATTATCTGACACGATTACATCAGGCAGACCATGTGTAGCAAACATCCCCCTCAATGCTTGAATGGTTCCTGCTGAGGTCATGTTGCCCACGGGCACCACCTCCAGCCATTTGGAATGGCCGTCTATTGCTACCAGAAATGTGTGACCTTGGAATGGGCCTGCATAGTCTATATGCACTCTGGACCATGGTGAGTGTGTTTCCTCCCACTTGTGGACTGGTGCATGTGGTTGTTCTGGCCGTGTCCTCTGGCGTGTGTAACACCCCGCTACTAGTCCTTCTATCTCCTTGTCCAACCCTGGCCACCACAGGTAGCTCCTTGCCAGGGCCTTCATTCTTACTATTCCTGGGTGGCCCTCGTTTAATGACTGGAGGACTCTTTCCCTGAGCCTCGTGGGGATGATGACTCTACTTCCCCACAAAAGGCATCTCTTGTGTGTGGACAGTTCATGCCTTCTGGAGAAGTAGCACTGAACTCCTGCCCTGGTGTTTTGTCCTGCCACCCACTGCTCACCCATGATTGTATCCTTCTCAGAACCTTGTCCTTGGGGTTTCTGTGGCTATGTCCCTTGCGTTGAGGGGGCATTCTGGCAGTTCCTGTATTCCCAGTATTTGGACAGCCAGTGCTGGGTCTGGCTCAGTGTCCCTTAGGGGAAGTCTGCTGAGGCCATCGGCGTGCCCCATCTCTTTGCCCGGCCTGTGTACCAGTTTGCATGAGTATGCAGACAGGAATATGGACCAGCGCAACATTCGGGGTGACAGGATCTGTGGTGTCTGCTTCTGTGTTGTAAATAACCCTAATAATGGCTTATGGTCTGTGTAAATTAGAAATTCCCTACCATAAAGGTAGTCATGAAATTTCTTTACCCCTGCAACCACTGCCAGTTCCTCCTTGTCTATCTGGGCATAGTTCCACTCTGCAGCTGACAGGGTCCTGGAGTAGTAGGCGATGGGGGCCATACTCCCTTAAATGGCTGAGAACTGCCCCAATCCCATAAGGGGATGCATCGCAAGCAAGGCAGATTGGCTGGTCCTCCCTGAAGTGGTTGACTGTGGTATTGCTTGCTAACAGGTTCTTCAGCTTTTTGAATGTGTTAGCGCAGACATGTCAAACACAAGGCCCGGGGGCCGGATCCGGCCCGCAAAGTGGTTTCATGCGGCCCGCGAAGCCATCCTGGAAACAGTGAGGGAACGGCCCCCGCTGCCTTGGCCCTGGCCCAGAGACCCTCCTCCTGCCAGAGACCCTCAGATCTGTCCCACTTCTGCCCGGGCCCCCATAGGCACTCTTCATGCGAAGGATGTAGAGCTGGCCACGCCCACCCAGTAGGCCATACGCACTCTAGCCACGCCCACCCAGTAGGCCATACACACTAGCCACGCCCACCCAGTAGGCCACGCCCACCCAGCCCATACCCACCTGGCCCCCTGAGGGCAACCGCAATGCTGATGCGGCCCTCAATGAAATTGAGTTTGACACCCCTGTGTTAGCGTGTTGGTCAGTCCAGTCCCAGGATGCTTGCTTGTCAAGCAACCTGTGTAGGGGTTCTGCAATTGTAACCTTGTGTGGCAGGAATGCATGATAAAAATTGAGGAGGCCCAGAAATGCCTGCAACTCAGGCTTGTTTTTGGGAGTAGGGCCTTCTTTGATTGCCCTGACTTTGGATGCAGATGGGTGGATGCCTTGAGCATCAATCCTGAACCCCAGGAACTCTGTCTCAGTTACCCCAATCTTGCATTTCTCCCTTTTGAGCTTCAACCCTGCACCCCTGAACCTCTCAAGTACTGCCTTCAATCAGGCTGCCAGTATGTCCTCAGAGCTGGCTGCGATCAGGACGTCATCGAAATAGGGGCAAACCCCTGGTATTCCCTTGAGAGTCCTTTCCATCACCTCCTGAAATATTCCAGGAGCCACACTGACCCCAAACTGCAACCAGTCTACCCGGAATGCCCCCTTGTGTGTGATGATTGTTTGTGCTCTAGCAGCCCCTGGGTCTACCGGCAGCTGTTGATAAGCTTGGGCAAGATCCAGTTTAGCGAACACCGACCCACCCTGCAGGGACGCCAGAATGCCGTTTACCACAGGAACCGGGTATGAATGAGCGCTCAGAGCCCGGTTGATTGTCCCCTTATAGTCGGCGCAAATTCTAATTTTGCCGTTTGCCTTGAGCGGCGTTACGATGGGGGTTTCCCATTCCGCTCCATCGACTGGCGTTAGCACCCCCTGGTCTACCAGCTTGTCCAATTCCCGCTCTAGTGCTTTAGCATGAACAGAACCCTCCTAGCCTTCATTCTTATGGGTTGCACCTGGGGGTCTAACTTAAATGAGATTGGGGGACCTGTGTACCTTCCCAGCTGCCCGTCGAACACGTCTGCAAAATCCTTGCATACAGCTTCAAGGGAAAGGCAGCTCCGCGTCTGGTGAATCCCTGTGATTCTGATGCCCAGCGCGTTGAACCACCCTAACCCCACGAGGCTGGTCTGCTGGCCTTTGATGACCTGTACACTTAATTTGCCCTTGAACCCCTTGTACTGAACCCTCACCAACGCCTCCCCCTGGACGTTAATGGGTGAATTTTGGAAGTCAGAGAGGGTCAGTCTGGAATGCCTCAAGGGAACCTGTTGGCCGCTCCGCTTGCAAATCTCCTTAAACATTCTGTCGGAGATGATGGACACGGCTGACCCTGAGTCCAGCTCCATCGTGCAGGGGACCCCTTGCAGCTTCACCCTCAATTTTATTTTCGGGGTTAGCGCTGCAGGGGCCCCTGTTAGATAAACATCCGGCCGTCCCGCCGTGTGGTTGACCGTCAGTCCCGGCAACCGCTCCCCGATACCTGTAGCGAACTGGAACTCTGCAGGCTATCCCGCTGCTTGCTTCTGCAGACCGCCGCGATGTGCCGGTTTTCCCGCATGCCCGACACTTGGCCGACTTGAAACAGCAGGTAGACCGGGGATGCTGTCCTCCGCAGCTGGCGCAACGGGTAGACCAGGAGCTGTTTGTGCCGCAGCCGGAACACTGGGTAGACCGGGGTTGTCTGCAGCCGCTTTGCTGGGTAGACCGGGGCCCGCAACCACAATGCTGGGTAGACCGGGGCCAATTCACACTGTAGCCGAGGAGTTAGGTAGACCGGGGGCCGTTCGCTCCGCACCTGCACTCCTGGCATCTTGCATCCGCCGCGGCTGGTCTTAGCTCCCTCACGTTGTCTCGGTTGGAGGTGACGGGTTGCTGTTGTCGGTGGATGGCGTCCACTTCTAACTCTGCCCCGTCCGCATCGTTGCAACCGCTCAACTGGTGGATGGATCCGCCTTCCCTCGCGTCGGACTCCTCAGCCGCGTCCCAGGCTAGGAATTCCTCTTGGACATCCCTCAGGGTCAGCTTCTGCTTTGCAAAAATTTTCGGCGCAACATCCTGTCTTTCAACCCACAGATGATCCGATCCTACAGCCAGATCTCTAAATTCTCAAAATTACAGAGGCGAGCTGCCTGCCTCAGGGCGGCCATGTATTGCTTGGCAGACTCACCCAGCCGCTGGTCCCGCTATTGAAAAGGGGATACTGACCCAGTTGTGCCATTTCGCCGTCTCTGTCGTCCTGCGTCTTGATCCAAGGCTGCCGATTGGAGTCCGTCCGCGGCTAGCGTTGTCTGGTGCAGGATCCCATCCTCATCATCAGTGCAATGTTGCGTGGTTGAACGGAGAGACGTACACTTGAGCTGGATAGTATTTCTTTATTGAGTCAGAAATGAAGCTGGGGCAAAGGGGTTACCTGGCATCTCTTTATACCTGCCCAGGTGAATAGTGACCAATAGATTTAAACCTGGGCTTCCCGCCAGTGCAGGTGGCTGATGGATTCAAACTCTGACTTCCCGCCAGAGCTGACCATGCCCTGGGGCTGTCAACGACTTGCTCTATTCAGGCTTTCCCGCCAAAACTGTTATAGCCTGGAGCTGTCCAGCCCCCTGTTGTGCTGACATTTCCATGTATGCTTTAAGGCATACACTACAGGGGCTTTGCTGTCTACACATTTGCAGGATTGCACTTTATCTCCTCCATTTCAAGCTTTGCCACTTTTCTTTTTGTGTTTCTTTCAGATTTTTCCAGATTTCTATTTGTGTCTCTTTGAATATAAGTGTTTCTACTGTGATTACAAATTCAGCTTCACCACCAGTCATGCTTCCTTCAGATGAATCATTTTTCTACTTGAAAGAAGAGCAGAATCTGGGCAAAAAGATTACACTTCGATGCAGAGATACAGGACCTATTCACCTTGGTAGAAACATGAATTCTGACCACGACTAAAATGTGACCTCCCAAGTGCAAGAGCAGATCAAGAAACAGAGAAGTGCAATATCAACTCTGATCAGCAAAAGCTATAATAAACTGAAGACCATTAAGCTACAGTAAATAAGTTTCAACCTGAGAGCAATAAAACACTGGGACATTTTCTAGAACAACTTTGAACATTTAACTTCAAACCTTGTAAACCTTCTAGAAGTCTTGGACTTCTATAGAAAGTGATAATATTTTGTTTCTGATACTGAATCTTGACTTGAATTCTAAAATGGATCTTGAGTATCTTCTGTGGGTACTTTTTCTGGTTTTTTAATTGGTCTGTTTGACTGTGCCTTTCCATGTAAGCATTAGGGCAAGATGTTAGATATCAGTGTAATCTTTATGGCCATCTGATGTCTTCAATTGTATAGTATGTTTTTGCAGACCAGTATTGTTAATTCATCAGTTTTCTTAGTATTGTCCTTTTTTCACTTTGAAAAAAAAATCTTCTCTGTCCCTCATATGTTAGGTTTCCTGATTGAGTTTTATGTTTAATTTCATGATTCCTCTGCATGTTTTCTTTTGTCTTTTCATTGGTATTTGAAAATTCTTCCAATTATACATCCTCAACATATTTATTTAATGTCATTATTACTCTTTTTTCCCAACCACTAATATAATTCTTAATTAAAAACAAACCTAGTATTGATCCCTAGTGTACTTTAGGCATTATTTTTTCTCCTTTTATTTAACTCCTTTTTTCACCAAAGATGATATGGAACCTCTTTATGAGCTAGTCTTTTTGTTTGGCAAAGAAGCAAGGATAAGGTTACCATCTTCTGTGACACAGATGGAACTGCCTAACTATTAAGAGGCAATGGCAAACTGGGGATTGTGTGATGGCCTTTAGTAAATATCCTTTTATGTGTTTGGTCTGTGCCCAATTATATACTTATTTATATGTGAGTCTAGAAAAAATGCATACAAATAGATTAGCTTTCAAATAGCCGTGTAGAATCTGGCAGCTGCATGAAATTCATTCTAAAACAAATATATTTGCACTATCTCTTACACAATTACATGGCAGGAAGAGTTGTAATGTGCTATTAGTCCAGTAACAGTATGGGAGGGAAAATCTGAAAAGGGTAGGATGCTCTCTATATGCACTGTTCTCTCAATAAAGGATAATTCCTAAACAGATTTCTCAATCACAAGGCTTTTTCTCTGAAAGAATGAATGATAGTGTGGCATGCATGTATATGTAGATGGGTTTTAAAGAGTGTGAAGCTATTTTGTTACCTGGAATGTTGGATGAGGTCTTTCTTTTCTCTGTTTTTTGTAGGAGCTTAGATAATATTGCTGGAATCTCTTTATGAATTATTACAAAAAATATAATAAAACTGACTGACCTAAAATGAGTTGCTTGAAAAGAGAAGCCTGTCCTATGTTTATCATGCAAGAAGACCATCACAGCTAGGGCAAAAAGCCAGCAGGAATAAAAGGACAAGCTTGAGGATGATGGCCACTATTCTGCTCTCATCTTTCCTCAAATTTACATAAAATCTGAAAAACACTATTATTCCAATTATTGCACAACAAGCCTGAGTCAGAATTTAGTCGATGTGAAAGAGATAACACATCCAGAAAGATCCTGAAGATTCAGTTTGGTTACCGTTAATAGTACAGGTGTACAATAATTAGCCATTTGAAGAGCTCCAAATTAGGAGAAGCTAGTACACCTTTTCTTTTGCAGACCATTTGTGGAGGTCAAAGGTGAGCCAATAGTAATGGGGAATAGATGTAGTATGATTATTTCCAACTGGTCTAAGCACTGATATAAATGTCTTTAAAATTAATTAAATATTAATTTACATGTTAATATACATATTATGATCAGGTGGAACAGATCTGAAATGTAGAAGTATGAACTGACTTGCTTTAATATTGTGTCAGTGTTTTAGGCAAGAAGTCCTAGGCTTTATAATCCCAGATCACTGTAGATTATTTTGTTATATTAACAGATCATGAAAGCTTCATATTCTCTGTAGTCCAGTTTATTAGCAGAAATGAAACATTCATTTTAATGATAGCCAACAATATAATCTCAGCCCTTAGAGGCAACAGCAACAGCTGTGAGCTGACTGATCAAAAAGTAATGTTTTAAGCCTATCCTATTATTGCTATTTTAGTAATAATGGCACTGTTGTTGTTGTTAGCTGCGAAGTCGTGTCCGACCCATCGCGACCCCATGGACAATGTTCCTCCAGGCCTTCCTGTCCTCTACCATCTTCTGGAGTCCATTTAAGCTCAGCCTACTGCTTCAGTGACTCCATCCAGCCACCTCATTCTCTGTCATAACCCATTCTTCTATTGCCCTCATCCTTTTCCAGCATTAGGCTCTTCTCCAGTGAGTCCTTCCTTCTCATTAGGTGGCCAAAGTATTTGAGTTTCAGCTTCAGGATCTGGCCTTCTAAAGAGAAGTCAGGATTGATCTCCTCTAGGACTGATCAGTTTGATCGCCTTGCAGTCCAAGGGACTCACAGGAGTCTTCTCCAGCACCAAAATTCAAAGGCCTCAATTCTTTGGCGCTCAGCCTTTTTTATGGTCCAACTTTCACAGCCATACATTGCAACTGGGAAGACCACAGCCTTGACTATACGCACTTTTGTTGACAGGGTGATGTCTCTGCTTTTTAGTGTGCTGTTTAGATTTGCCATGGCTTTCCTCCCCAGGAGCAAGCGTCTTTTAATTTCTTGTCTACAGTCCCCATCTGCGGTGATCTTGGAGCCCAGGAAAATAAAATCTGTCACTACCTCCATTTCTTCCCCTTCTGTTTGCCAGGAATTGAGAGGGTCAGATGCCATGATCTTGGTTTTCTTAATGTTAAGTTTCAACCCAAGTTTTGCACTCTCCTTCTTCACCCACAACAAAAGGCTCTTTAACTTTAATGTTTAAGGACAGATCTATGAAATGTTGGAAAAGCCATCAAATACCAGGCTCTTTCTATCATATGTGGTGGATGTGTGCAGAAGCTAAAACCTATTGGAACATAATCAAATCATGGATAGAAAAGATGATGCAACAACGTATAGAATTAAGACCAGAAATATTCTTGTTGAGTATTTTACCAGAGAAATATAGCAAAGAGAACACACATTTGATTATTCATATAATCACTGCAGCTAGGATTGTGTTTGCACAAAACTGGAAGGCACTGAAAGCTCCTCCAGAAGAAGAGGTGATCAGAAAAATAATGGAATGTGCAGAAATGAATAGATTAACAGTGATAACTAAAGATAAGACAGAGTCAGAGTATTATGAAATTTGGGGAAAATTTTATGAGTGGGTGAAAAAGAGAATATGCTTAAAAGACAGCTAACACTAATTTAGATGAAAGAAAAATGAGGAGATAAGGATATTATCATACCCAATATAGACATTGAAAATCCAAGGAGAGGAGCTGCTCAGACATCACCCCTGAATTGCAATGGAAGAGGAATGGGAGGGAAGAAATGAGAGGGAAGAATGGGAGGGAAGAGATGAGAAGGAAGAGAGTAGAGGAGAGGGAAGGAAGTAGGAAGGTTGGAGGGAAAGAGGAGGAGAAGTGGGGAGAAATGAGAGGGGAGTGGTGAGGGAAAGAGGAGAGGAGAGGAAGAAGAGGGAAGTAGGAAAGAAAGGAGAAAAGGAGAAAGAAAGTAGAGAAGAGGGAAGAGAGAGAAGGAGGGTGGATACAGTGAAAGGGGAGATGGACGAGCAGCAGCCAAACTTACGTGTACTGTATGTATTTATGTATGGCGATATATTTGTTGACTTGTTTGTGTAAGAAATGGGAAAATAAAATTGAATATTAAAAAAAGAGGCTCTTTAGTTCTTCACTTTCTGCCATTAGAGTGGTATCATCTGCATATCTTAGGTTGTTGATATTTCTCCCAACAATCTTAATTCCAACTTTTGATTCATCTAGCCCTGCCTTTCTCATGATGTCCTCTGCACATAATTTAAACAGGCAAGGTGACAGTGTACAGCCTTGCTGAACTCCTTTCCCAATTTTGAACCAATCAGTGGTTCCGTGTCCAGTTCTCACTGTTGCTTCTTTCTCAAGAGACAAATAAGATGATCTGGTATTCCAATCTCTTTAAGAACTTGCCACAGTTTGTTGTGATCCGTAGCATAATCAATAAAGCAGAAGTAGATGTTTTTCTGGAACTCCCTAGATTTCTCCATGATCCAGCATATGTTGGCAATTTGATCTCTAGTTCCTCTGCCTCTTCGAAATCCTGCCTGTACTTCTGGTAGTTCTCGATCCACATACTGCTGGAGTCTAGCTTGTAGGATTTTAAGCATAACTTTACTAGCGTGTGAAATGAGTGCAATGGTGCAATACTTTGAACATTCTTTGGCACTGCCTTTCTTTGGAATTGGAATGTAAACTAATCTTTTCCAATCCTGTGTCCACTGTTGAGTTTTCCAAATTTGTTGGCAAATTGAGTGTAGCACTTTTACTGCATCGTCTTTTAAGATGTTGAATAGCTCAGCTGGAATACTGTCACCTCCACTAGCTTTGTTGTTGCTCAGCTTTTCCAAGGCCCATTTCACTTCACATTCTAGGATGTCTGGCTCGAGGTCAGTGACCACCTCATTGTGGTTATCAGGGACATTAAGCTCATTCTTGTATAGTTCTTCTGTGTAATTTTGTCACCTCTTCTTAATCTCTTCAGTCTCTGTTAGGTCCTGGATATTTTGGTCCTTTATCATGCCCATTTTTGCCTGAAAAATTCCCTTCATCTCTCCAATTTTCTTGAAGAGATCTCTGGTCCTTCCTATTCTATTGTTTTCTTATATTTCTTTGCACTGCTCATTTAAGAAGGCATTCTTATCTCTTCTAGCTATTCTCTGGAATTCTGCATTCAATTGGGCGTATCTTTCTTTTTCTCCCTTGCCTTTCACTTCCCTCCTTTCCTCAGCTATTTGCAAAGCTTCCTCAGACAGCCATTTTGCTTTCTTGCATTTCTTTTTCTTTGGGATGTTTTTAGTTGCTACCTCTTGTACAATGTTGTGAACATCTGTCCATAGTTCTTCAGGCACTCTGTCTATCAGATCTAATTCCTTAAATATATTTGTCACCTCTACTGTATATTCAACAGGGATATAATTTAATTCATACCTGAGTGGCCTAGTGCTTTTCCCTTCTTTCTCCAGTTTAAGCCTAAACTTTGCAACGAGAAGTTCATGGTCTGAGCCACAGTCAGCTCCTGGTCTTGTTTTTACTGACTGTATAGAGCTTCTCCATCTTTGGCTGCAGAGGACATAGTCAGTCTGATTTCTGTGTTGACCGTCTGGTGATGTCCATGTGTAGAGCCGTCTCTTGGGTTGTTGGAAAAGAGTGTTTGCTATGACCATAGTATTCTCTTGACAAAATTCTATCAGCCTGTGCCCTGCTTCATTTTGTACTCCAAGGCCAAACTTGCCCGTTATTCCGGTTATCTTTTGGCTTCCTACTTTAACATTCCAATCCCCCATGATGATAAGGACATCATTTTTTGGTGTTAATTCTATAAGGTGCTATAGGGCTTCATAGAACCGGTCAATTTCATCCTCTTTAGCACTGGTGGTTGGGGCATAGACTTGGACTACTGTGATATTGAATGGTTTGCCTTGGATTTGAACTGAGATCATTCTGTCATTTTGAGGATTGTATCCCTGTATTGCTTTTCCTACTCTTTTATTGACTATGAAGGCTACTCCATTTCTTCTGAGGGATTCTTGCCCGCAGTAGTATACCTGATGGTCATCTGAATTAAATTCACCCATTCCTGTCCATTTTAGTTCGCTGATTCCTAAGATATCGATGTTCAGTCTTGTCATCTCTTGTTTCACCACATCCAGCTTTCCTTGATTCATGGATCTTACATTCCAGGTTCCTATGGAGAAAAAATCTTTACAGCATTGGACTTTCCTTTCATCACCAGATATATCCACAGCTGAGCGTCCTTTCGGCTTTGGCCCAGTCGCTTCATTCTTTCTGGCGCTACTAGTACTAGCCCTCTGCTCTTCCCCAGTAGCATATTGGACACCTTCCAACCTGAGGGGCTCATCTTCCAGCGTCGTATCGTTTTGCCTTTTGGTACTGTCAATAAGGTTTTCATGGTAAAGATACTGGAGTAGGTTGCCATTTCCTTCTCCAGTAGATCACGTTTTGTCAGAACTCTCTGCTATGACCTGTCCGTCTTGGGTGGCCCTGTACGTCATAGCTCTACTAGTGGCACTAGTAGAGTATTTTTTTACAAGCAAATTATTTCTATAAATAATTTTACCAGTGAATTAATTAATTCTATATCATCTATTAATCCTATACTTATATAATTAACCACAAGGGAAATAAAATATGTTCTAGGCAGTAGATCACACAGGTCCATTTCATAGATTTATTTATTTATTTATCTCCCACCTGATTACTTTTATAAATAATTCAAGGCAGTGAAAATATTCTATTCTCCTTCTATTTTACCCACAACCACAATCCTGTGATGTGGGTTGGGCTAAAAGAGAGTGACTGGATGAAAGTCCCAACATGGCTTTCATGCCTAAAATGGGACTAGGAACTCACAGTCTCCTGGTTTTTAGCCTTGTGCCTTAACTGTTAGCCCAAATACAGATACTACAATGAAGATCCCAAAATTTTACAAGAAATATATTGAATATAGTAAAAGATATGTTATATCTTTTTACTAAAATGTAGTAAACTATATTGACACATTAAAATGTTTCTATCATTCAAAGCATAATTTTCTTCTCTCCAATATGGCTTTCAAGGCAGATGGCATAATCTATTAAATGATAATATTGAAATGCTTCCATATACCTTTGATTTGGTTCTGTGAAAGCCAAAAGGACTAAATGATTTTTAAGTAATTGTGCACTTTCATTTTTTCAGAGGGACATAATTTAATCAATTGTGATTCTCATTGATATTAGTGATCTTGTTTGAATGTTGGGCCTTGGTGGAGCGGAGGGCTAATGCCTCCTTAAGTAACACCAGCTGCCTGCAATTAGTGCAGGTTCGCATCCCACCAGGCTCAAGGTTGACTCAGCCTTCCATCCTTCCGAGGTAGGTAAAATGAGGACCCAGATTGTTGGGGACAATAAGCTGACTTTGTAATAATGCCACTTGGGGTGTGTGTGAAAGCTCTAACAAGCAGGCATATACATAGAATGAAGGCTACTGCTAAGCTTGTAAGCCGCCCTGAGTCTTCGGAGAAGGGCGGGATATAAATGTAATAAAAATAAATAAAAATAAAATAGATGTCTGTGATTCTAAGATTGCTTCTTTACTACCAATTTGTCTTAAAGCAAAACATTACAGTTACTTGAAAATGTCATAGCATCTAAACATAGAAAAAGTTAAGCAAAATTAAATTGTCTGAAAAGGAAAACATCCAGGATGTTCATACGTATATTCTTAGCCATCTGTCTGTTACACAGATAGAGAAAGAGTGGCCTTAGATTGTCAAACTGCAGCTGTTCTCTGCTTTAGGCTATATGGCAAATGGTGGGAGTTCCTGGGAGCAATCACATCTGGAAAGCTGCAGATTATTCTTTCACTGGAATATTTTATCTAAAAAAGAGAGTTAATAGGTAGAGCAACATTGTTTGATCACCAAAAGATGTATTTATCTTGGTCTCCCTTCTGCAAAAAAAAATCATGAGGTTAACTTTTAAAATGCATCCAGGATTTTAATTTTAAACAAAAACTGTACTGCACACAGCCCAGAAGGACACAAATCCATTAGAGATGAGCTAGTTTTGGGGAAAATGTTCTTCAAAGTTCTTTAATACATTGTTCTCTTTTTGCTATTAGTCTTCTCCACAGCACCGTCCATTGTTAATATCGTGACTCTCTAGAAGGAAGTATCTTTCACGATAATTGAAAACATTTCTTATTTCACTTCATAACTCATATTTTAAAAAGCCTTCAGGAAACACATGTATATTTCTGCATATGCAGGGAATGATTCTGGTTACCTACAATTTAACTATCCTTGCTCTCTAGTCATAATATTTAGAAATCAATGTTTATAAAGAATTTCCATAATACTTGGCTTGGCCACTGGGTGAACTTTTTTCAAATCCTGATCTAAGCTATTATGTTAGCAAACTATTAAGGAACATATCAAAATAAACATTAGAAGTGGTTTGGAAATAATAGTAAAAAATAGAGCTGCTATACTTATTTAGAATGTAATATTTGCTTGAAATACAAAACATAAATATATTTGTAATGCAAAAAGCATGTATTGCATTACTTATTTCCTTGTTTGCTTTGTATGTATAAATACAAGGCAGTTTGTTCTAGATAAAACAGAAGATTAAGGAATCTAATCCTATCTCCAATACCCTTTTAAACAAATCTCTATCTAAAAGGGATAGAATGGCAGTGTTTTTTAAGAAATTAAAGGAAAAAATAGTACAATCTTTTCCAGAATCAAAGTTGATATAATGAGTCAAGACTTCCACAGCATGTTCCATCCATCTGAGAGTGAAGCTGATATATATACAAATCAGTTGTCTTTATCATAATGATGACATCTCATCTTGAATAGGTGGGAGTTCTCTCCCAGTGACTTCTTATATATCTTAAGCAAAAAGATGACCAAACTCTGGAGATCTCATATTGTAGTGCCTTAAAGGCTGGATTTTCCCTCCCCAATGATCACTGACTCCATTGTCCAGATAGAAAAGAGCAGAACAATGGTATCCCAAGATCATAGCCAATACCTGGAAGCTGGGGGGAAAATACCAGAAAAAAAGAATACAGTCTATTTCCATATTGTAAAGTTATATGGCATTTAGTGACTCTATTTAGTCACTAGAATTTGAGATGAGTTTGATGGTCTTTCCCTGATGTTTATGTGAAACCTAAATCAGTGTTAAATCCCCAAAGCCAAAATATCTACTTTAAATTTTAGAATGATTTTCTTCTGGCTATTGTTGCTGTCTGTTTGGAGTGCCTGAATAGTACAAGAGCAATAACATGTATGGAAATAATACAGTCCTTTGAAAGGTCCTGCATTATTTTTTTGTTCTGTCACTGAAGTGGGACAACCCCTAATAGATTGAGGTAGACTGATAGACTGATCTAGGAGTCCTAGTGGGCAACCATTTATGTATGAGACAGCAGTATGCTACAAAAGCCAATGTGATCCTAAACTGCATCAATAGAGGAAGAGTATCAAGATCACATGAAGTATTACTACCACTATATACTGCTTTGCTAAGACTACACTTGAAATATTGCATCCAATTTTGGTCACCATGATACAAAAAGATATTGAGACTCTAGAAAGAGTTCAGAAGAGAACAACAAAGATGATTAGGGGTCTGTAGACTAAAATATATGATGAATGGTTACATGGGCATACCTAATCTAACAAAGAAAAGGAGTATGGATGACATGATCACAAACTTTCAATATTTGAGGGGCTCTCATAAAGAATAGGGGTTCAACCTATCCAAAGAACCAGTGGGTAAGACAAGAAGTAATGGATGGAAATTTATCAGAGTGAGACAACCTAGAATTAAAAAGAAATTCCCTGACAGTAAGAACAGTTAATCAATCAAATGGCTTGCCTTCAGAAGTTGTAGGTGCTACATTGTTGGAAGTTTTTAAGAAGAGATTGGACAGCCATTTGTCTCAAAAGGTATAGGGTTTCCTGCTTGAGCAGGGAGTTGGCCTAGAAGACTTCCAAGGTCCCTTCCAACTCTGTTATTCTGTATTCTGCATTCTGAGTTCTTAGGCATTTCAAATAAACCAAATAAATGTTTGTTGTTGTTATGCTAATTAGAAATTGACATTAATTCACTTACACAAAGTGCCTTACTTAAGCATGATGTTTACATAATAAATTTTAGGATTGCAATTTATTTAAAATAACTTGTAGAAAGGTGAGGCATTCCTTTGTTTATCTTAGAATGATAGAATGCTGGTTTAATAGATAGGCACAAGCCACAGATAGGAACAGACTATGCCAATTGCTTGCATTGTTTTCTAGTGTCCCTCCATATATAGATAATTTTAAATTATTTTGTTTTTCCACCAGAACACAGGTTAGATTATGTGAAACATGCCAAAAGGGCACATTGACCTTCTTCAAGATCTGTGATTAACCTAATAAGGATTTTCTGATTGTTCAGTATGCTAACTATAACAACAAAGACATCTGGAATATGCATAACTTTTTGATGGGCACAATTATTACATGTTTTGGGGTCTGATTCAGAAACTTAAAATGACTATTTTTAATAGAGCAATAGATCTACTGCTTTGAAAAGAATTTTCTCTCAATTTAACTGTAATATTTACGTTTCCACAATGGCCCTTATTTTTCATCCTACAATGATCAAGAGCCTATATGATAGCACCTGAGGCAGCATTGTATATTTAGACCAGGTTGAAGTCTATCTTTAGCCTGTCTCTTAGCTCAACCTATCTCACAGGATTATTTCTATGTGTTGTGATCAGCCTGTGGTTCCAGCAGCTGGGTCGGATGATTCTGAAGAAGAGGAGGAGGAGGGGTTTGGAGAGCCTTTGATGTCAAAGGAAGATTCTGATGCACTGCAGGACTCTCAGCCTGGCCCCTCCCATCTTGTTCAGACTCAACCGTGTGAGCTCGAGTGATTGGAAGAAAGATGATCCACAGCTGGCTATGTTCAGGGACGCTAGGAGCAGGAGGCAATCTAGCACAGCAGAACAAAGAAAGGCAATGAGGCAACTCAGGAGAAGGCAATGAGAAGCCATGCCTTGGGACTGCTGATAAAAGGGGAAGGTGTGGGAGGTGCTGGTTGCTGAATGCAACTGTTTGAAGATCTCCTGCTAGAGTCCTGGTCTGTTATTCTTGTTTAATTCTTGTTTAACCTTTTTGTTTAAGTCTTGTTTGAACTTTTCATTACACTTTTGTTTGAACTCTTTAGAAATAAATTTGGTTGGTTTTTTCCAGCCTGTTGATTATAAAAAGGGGTTGTCCCTGACATTCAAACAGGGCTGGTCGTAGGCTGGAACAGAACACTATGAGGGAAAAATGGAAAAGGAAGTGTTTTACTGTATAGCACTAAGATACAGCCAAGTTTCAATCTTCTCATTCCTAGCTTCTACTCTATTAAGTAGAAGGCATTCCTAGGGTTTGCTCTGAATCTTTAATCTTTAAAACTCTTGCAAAACTCACCTAATCAGGACACAGTATAAATTTACAACCACCAGTTTTTACAGTTTAATTAGTGTGAAAGAATGTAGACCTGACCTGGAGAATGGAGATGAAATGATCAAACCATTTAAAAAGGAAGTTCAGAAAAGATTACTCATACTAAAAAAATGAAATTGTAAGAAAGAAACCTGAAATAAGCCTTTCTTCAATATAAGATAAAGAGAAGCTCTGATGGGCTTTCAAAAAAAATTCTTCTAGCTTACAGTAATTATGGGCAATCCTGGAATCTTGTTGTGCCTTTTTCTTGACCTTGCCAACCCAAATGTCTGATATTAATCTTGAAAATCTCCCTACAAAATTCTATCAGCCTGTGCCCTGCTTCATTTTGTACTCCAAGGCCAAACTTGCCTGTTATTCTGGTTATCTTTTGGCTTCCTACTTTAGCATTCCAATCCCCCATGATGATAAGGACATCATTTTTTGGTGTTAATTATATAAGGTCCTGTAGGGCTTCATAGAATCGGTCAAATTAATAAAGAATATTCAGTATTGTTTGAATACTGAGTTGGACTGTTCAGTCTGGCCATTACATTGAGGATGATGGCTAGATGACAGTCCCGGAGTGGTTCCTAAGAGGGATAAAAACTCTTTCCAGAATTCTGATGTAAATTTCATTCCCCTATCTGATATGATGCGTTGGGGTGCTCCATACAGTCTGTAGATGTGCTGCACGAATAATATCGCTAAAGTTTTTGTGGTGGGGATCTTTTGGGAAGGGATAAAATTGTTTTGAGAACAGGTCCGTAAACACCCAGATGACAGTATTTCCATTGCTTTCTGGTAATTCCACTATAAAATCCATGGATATTTCCTACCATGCAGCTGAGGGATTCACCACTGGTTATAGCAGTCCAGGAGATTTCCATTGCAACCTTTCTGCTGCGCAAGTTGGGCAGCTGGCCACATAGCTTTCTATGTCCTATGGCCACCAAAGTTGACTTTTAGTTGAATGTAAAGTTTTTACAAATCCAAAATGCCCTGCTGATTTTGTATCATGGCACAGCTGCATGAAATTGACCCTCTGGGTGGCTGGTATATATAACTTCTCCCCTACCCATGGCAGCCCATCCTTGATCGTGTACACGTGTCTATTTCTCTGGAAACATTCATCTGGTTGTTTTTTTTTTCTTTTTTTTTCTTTTTCTTTTTTTATTTCATCTTTTTTTCTTTTTCTATTTTTTTTGTTTTAATTTTTTTTATATTTTTTATTTTTTTATTTTTTAAAAAAAAAACTAAGTAAAAAATAAAATAAAATAAATTAAAAAATAAATAAAGTAAAAGACATTAAAAAAAATCTGTTTTTAAAGTCTATTCAGCTGCGGCTTTATTTTTTCTTGGGCCCTGGTGGTTACTGGTGCTGCGGGTTGTAGTTCAGGCATAAGTGGTTTAGAATTGGTGGCTTGTGTGCTGTTATATTGGGGCATGTGAGACAGTGCATCTGCCAGGAAGTTCTTTCCCCCCAGCAAGTGTTTGAGCATGAAACAGAATTGGTGAAAGTGCTGAGACCAGTGGGCTTGC
This sequence comes from Daboia siamensis, assembly GCA_024449315.1. NCBI lineage: Eukaryota > Metazoa > Chordata > Lepidosauria > Squamata > Viperidae > Daboia > Daboia siamensis. Next base: position 137,398 of record JAKJMR010000291.1, read on the forward strand.
TTAGGAGTGAGTTTTCTGGGTGTTTTTAGTGCTTCCAAGTTTTTGTTGTCCATCCAGACCTGGAAGGGGATTTTATTCTCTTCAAGGAAATGAAACCACATAAGTAATAATGACCTCACAGCGTATGCTTCCTTCTCCCACACAGCCCAGGGTTTTTCTGTCTCAGTGAGTTACCTGGATGTATACGCACTTATTTGCAGCGCCCCATCATCGTTTTCCTGTAATAATACAGCCCCTACCACCACATTGCTTGCGTCCGCCTGTATTACGAAAGGTTTATTCGAGTCCGGGTGCCTCAGTATGGGTTTGGCAGAAAAAAGTCTCTTTAACCTCTTGAATGCATTCCATTGTCCAATTCAGTGGCTGGCTGGGTTTCATTGAGTGTTTCCCCTTCATTTTTAACAAGGGGCAGGGCTATTTGGGTGAACAAAGGGATGAACTGGCAATAGAAGTTTGTGAAACCACTGGATTGGCAATTCTTGATGAAAGTATTAGATAAAATGAATTTGGGGGATAAATTTATACAACCAATTAGGGCATTATATCAAAAGCAAACAGCCCGAATAATAGTAAATAATAGTTTGACTGAAGTGTGCAATATTGAAAAGGGCACAAGGCAGGGGTGTCCGTTATCACCTTTATTATTTGTTTTAACACTGGAGATATTATTGATTAAAATACGGAATTCGGAAAAAATTAAGGGAATTCAAATAAGAGATCAGGATTATAGACTGAGGGCATTTGCAGACGATCTGGTTGTTATGGTGATACAGCCAGAAAATTCTGTTGTGGAATTGATGGAGTTAATAATGCAATATGGAAAAGTTTCTGGATTTAAGGTCAATATACAAAAAACTAAAATGTTGTCTAAAAATATGACAGTATTACAAAAGGTAGCTTTAGAAAGGTTAACTGGATTTGAAATTGTTGAAAGGGTTAAATATCTGGGGGTATATCTGACACCCTCAAATGTAAAGTTATATAAAAATAACTATGAAAAGCTATGGAGCAAAGTTCAAAAAGAATTGGACAGTTGGAAAAAATTACAATTGTCATTACTGGGAAGAATTGCAGCAGTGAAAATGAATGTTTTGCCAAAAATTTTTTTTTGTTTCAAATGATACCCATTCTTAAAAAGGATTCAAACTTGGAGGAATGGCAAAAGGGTATTAATAAATTTGTTTGGGCAGGGAAAAGGCCACAGGTTAAATTTAAGATTATGCAGGATATGCGTGAAAGAGGTGGTCTTAAAATGCCCAATTTTAAATTATATTATGAAGCTGCTGCATTATCAGTGATAAGCGATTGGATTAACTTAACACAAGGGAGATTATTAAATCTTGAAGGTCA
>JAKJMR010000291.1:148747-193078 GCA_024449315.1 Daboia siamensis
TTATTATTATTATTATTATTATTATTATTATTATTATTATTATTATTATTATTATTACTGTAAACATCAAAGAGTTGGAGCCAATACACTACCTTATGGTAAGCCATTCCTTTGTTTTTTCCATCTACTTTGCTTTCCCTGTAACTCCACAAAGAACATATGGTTCTAAAGCAGATTTCTGATAATACATGTAAGTTTAAAATCTTTAGTCATATCATAAACTTTCTGCTTCAGTCTTCTAAGATTGATGGTGTGATATGCGACAATGATATCTGTGAATACAGTTCCTAATGATTGTAGAAAACAAGTACTGCAACTTGGCAGAGTAAAATGCAGATATTTCAAAGCTCAATTTATCTTACATAGCCAAATAAATTATCAATGAAATTTATATAGACAATTCATTTGCCTTGAGATAATCAAAACAAAAGAAGAAAGATGAAAACCAGTACACCCAAACTGAATATGATAGGGAACAAACAGCTTCCATAAAAAAAGATGCTATAAATGAACCTAAAGAGGAAGACCAATGGAAACATGTCACTTTTAGAAGATAACAGAATGAGCAAAGCCCCTACTATCCATTCTGGCCCCACTCCAGTGAAACCCCTCTGGAACTGAACAATCACTTTCATAGCCTCCCCCTCGAAGAAAATATGCACACACCTATAAAAGGGCAGTCATCAATAGTTTCTTAAAAAGAAGCACAAGTGAGCATTCCTACAACAGGAAAAAAGTATCCCAGACTTCCCTAAGGAAAAAAGGTGAATATTGGTGATAGGAGATTCAATTTGTAGGAGAACAGAAACTATTGTCTGCAGATCAGACAATCAATCTAGACAGGTATGTTGATTCCCTGGACCAAAATCAAGAATGTAACTGAGAACCTTACTAAAATAATCAACACCATGGATTACTACCCCTTTCTTCTCCTGCATGTGAGGACCAAGGACACAACAATGAATCTGAAAACAATAAAAAGAGATTACAAACAGCTAGGGAAGAAAGTTAAAGAATTAGGAGCTCAACTGAGCTTTACTTCCAATAAAAGGCTAACATCCAATGAGGGAGCAAAGGATTTTAGAAATGAACTACTGACTTAAAAACTGGTGTCTTCAAGAGCACTTTGGTTTCCTACACCATGGTCTGTATTACCTACATGAAGAGCTCCTGGCAATGGATGGACTGCACCTCACAAGAACTGGAAAGAATATATTCAGAGAATGGCTAGCTCATCTTATCAGAAGGGCTTTAAACTAAAAGTGAGGGAAGAGGGGGGACCAATCTTCATGACCTTTAGAATCTAATTCCAAGAAGGGAAAAAAACCACTAGATAACCAATCATATAAGGAGGTAGGGAGTAAAGAGAAAGAAGAAATAAAAAAATAAAAACATAATGGGGTAGGGAGTGATGGGAAGGATGGTAAACCCTGTTACAAAGTAGGTGTCAAAGGTGTCAAAGGTCCCAAACCCTGGCGTGAGACCAACAGAAAACAGATACGCTGGGATCAAAGGAAACCTGCTTTATTCAGGCACAATTTGGCATACAAGGTGCAAAGCAATTGCAAAACAAAGTCACCACTGGGAGCTACTGCCTCCCAGCACACTAAATAAATGGATCTCACCTGGACCTGCCCCCCCATCCACCTAACCAGCATCCAGAGTGATGGTTGTGAGCATCCAGCTCACAGCTGCAGTCCCCTGCCTCCATCCCCCTTGGGATGAAACTCACACAGTCTGCATCCAGGCCAACCACCACCTAGAACCACCTCCTGCTGGAGATACCATGGTATATGCAAGCTGGGCACAGGTCACAGTCCAAGCCCACCTGGAACTGATGGATCAGCAGGCATTCTGGACAGGTTTACAACCTGCTAGCTACTTGCCAGAACTCCCATACATACTCAACAACTGACCAGCCCTGTTGCTTCATTGCCATCAACTCTCGCTTCGCACATTGGACATGGGAAACGTCTTCAAAACAGGTACACAGGACTTCTAGAAAAAGACCTGCATCTGCTAACTCCCTAGTGTGATCACTGCACAGGTCTGCCACCCACTCTGCAGCTTCACCCTGCAGCACCGCAGTCACTGCCACTACCATAGCCCATTGAGAAAGGTAGAATTGGGTGTATTGGTCCAGATGACTTTCTGTCAAAGGTCCCAAAACAGGCCTGAGCCCAACAGAAAAGAGATGTGTCAGGATCAAAGAAAACCTTGTTTATTCAGGCACACTTTGGAGTACAAGTTGCAAAGCAATCACAAAACAAAGTCAACATTGAGAGCTACTGCCTCTCAGCACACTAAATAAATGGAGCCTGCCCAGACCCACCACCCACTGACCTAACCAGCATTTGGAGTGATGGTTGTGAGCACCCAGCTCACAGCAGAAGTCTCCTGCCTCCAGCAAGCAGCTCAGCTCAGGCTCAGTTCTGTAGCAGCAAGACAGCAAGACAAGTGAGATTCAAATCCCCCACCATTTTCTGCACCAATCAGCTGTGCAGTGGACCACAGAACAGCTGAACCACCAACCCCAGAAGTCCCAGTCAGCAGCAATTCACCAGCATACCAGTAAGGCAGCAGTTGGGTCCCAGCTGCCTGACCACGATCACCTCTCAGCTGAGCCCAGCCATCAGAGACAGGTACAAGGGTAATGGCTGTCACTGCTGCTGCCACTAGTCACTGCCTCCAGCCACCACTGTTGTTCCAGCTGTCAGTGAGACACCCCCCGCCACAGTGAGTTGTAAGCCCCCCAGGGCTTGACAGCAGGCAATATAAGAAACTTACCCAAAGCCCATAAAGAACTTAAATGCCTATACACTAATGTTCAAAGTTTACAAACAGAGTGAACTTAGTTGCCATCACTGAAACTTGGTGAAATGAAACTCATGATTGGAATATACGGATGGAAAGTTATAAACTGTTCAAAAGAAACATGCCTAACAAAAGAGGAGGTGGAGTCGCATTATATAGAAAAGATCACTACATCTCTACAGAAATGCAAAAAACCCCCAAGAATGAAAAGCTCCTAGAATGTGTATGGATCAATATTAAAGGAAAAAAGAATGACATTACTATAGATGTATACTACTGGCCATCCAACCAAGTAGAAGAAATAGATGAACTTTTTATTAAACAATTAACAAATGGATATAGGAAACATACCACAGTAGTAATGGAAGACTTCAACTCCCTGATATTAACTAGGAGATGAACTCTGCAGCAAGTAGGAGATCAAACAGATTCCTAACCAACCTAGCTGACAGCTTTATCATCCAAAAGGTGGAGGAGGGAACTAGAGGAAAAGCTACATTGGACCTAATTCTTACTAATAGAGAAGAAGTGATAGACGGAGCTGAAGTTGCCAGAAGTTTGGGCAAGATACAGTATGTCATACTGAAATTCAATATAAAGCAAACAAAAGCAATAGAACAGAATCTGGTTTTTGATTATCTTTTCCAGGATCTTCTCAAGTATTGATGTTAGACTGATTGGTCTGTAGGTTCCTAGATCTGTTTTTTTTTCTCCTTTCTTGAAGATGGGAACCACATTAGCCCTTTTCCAATCCTCAGGTACTTCCCCGGTTCTCCAGGATTTTTGAAATATATGGTGCAATGGTTCTGAGATATCATCTACCAGCTCCTTCAAAACTCTGGTATGTAATCTTTCATGTCCCAGTGATTTGTATTCATCAAGGTCAGATAGGTGTTCTTGCTTATTTTAATTTTTGTTTCTAGTTTGTCTTTTGCAGTAGTTTTTTTGGAGAAATTAGGCTATAATTTCTTTTTGTGTGAAAACTGATGCAAAGAATGAGTTAAGCAGCTCTGCTTTCTCCCTGCTGCCTGTCACTTCCTTGCGATCTTCTCTCTTTAGTGGACCTACAGTTTCCTTGAATTTTTTCTTGTTATTAATATGTTGAAAGAAATTTTTTATTGTTCTTGATTTTTTGCAAGTCTTTATTCATTCTGAGCCTTTGCTTTCCTGACTTCATCTTTACATGTTCTAACTGTCTGCTGATAATCAGCCTTAGTTATGTGTTCCTCTTTCCATTTTTTGTACTTGTCCTTTTTGTCTTTTAGTTTGTGAGAAACATCTTTGTGCAGCCATTCTGATTTCTTCTTGAATTTCTTGTTTTTCTTTTTCCGTGGTATTGTGCTGGACTGGGCCTTTATGATCATATTAGCCTTGGTGGAGCAGTGGGCTAATGCCTCCTTAAGTAACACCAGCTGCCTGCAATTAGTGCAGGTTCGCATCCCACCAGGCTCAAGGTTGACTCAGCCTTCCATCCTTCCGAGGTAGGTAAAATGAGGACCCAGATTGTTGGGGGCAATAAGCTGACTTTGTAATAATGCCGCTTGGTGTGTGTGTGAAAGCCCTAATAAGCAGGCATATACATAGAATGAAGGCTACTGCTAAGCTTCTAAGCCGCCCTGAGTCTTCGGAGAAGGGCGGGATATAAATGGAATTAAAAAATAAAAAAATATTTTTCAGAGTTTCCCACAGTTCTTGCTTTGTTTTCCTCTTTAGGATTTTCCTCCATGGAATCTTTCCTAGGTTCTCTCTGAGTTTGTTAAAATCAGCTCTTTTGAAGTTTAAGACACTGGTTGGATTATTTTCTATTGCTTGTGTTTGCTTTATATTGAATTTCAGTGTGATGTGGTCACTTTCACCCAGGGTTCCAGCAACTTCAACTCTCTCTCTCACTTCTTCTCTATTAGTAAGAATTAGGTCCAGTATAGCTTTACAGTACTTATTATTCCCTTCTCCACCTTTTGGATAATAAAATTGTTGTCTAGGTTGCTTAAGAATCTGATTGATCTCCCACTCACTGCAGAATTTGTCTCCCAGTTGATATCTGTATAGTTGAAGTCTCCCATTACTACTGTGGTATGCTTCCTACATACGTTTGTTAACTGGTTGGCAAAGAGTTCATCTATTTCTTCTGATTGGTTGGGTGGCTTGTAATATACACCTATGGCAATGTCACTTTTTTCCCCTTTTATATTGACCCATATACATTCTGGAGGGATTTTATTTTTGGTCATGTGCATTTCTGTAGATATGTAGTGTTCTCTTATATACAGTGCAACTCCCCCTCCTCTTTTTGTAGATCTATTTCTTTTGAACAATTTGTATCTGTCCATCAGTACATTTCAGTCATGGATTTCATCCCACCAGGTTTCTGTAATGCCAACTATGTCATACCCACCCTCATGTAGTATTGCTTCTAGTTCACCTTGTTTGTTCCCAAGCTTTGAGAATTTGTATATAAGCATTTAAGACCTTACCCATGCCTGTCCATGGGTATATTTCCTGCATCTCCTGATTGTAGTTTGAGTTTTTCTTTTTTTTTCTTATCATTCCCCACCTCATTGTTTGATTTGTTTTCTTGTGATTTACAGTATGACTTGTTTTGTATTCTAGAGATTCTAAAGATTGGTCACCCTTCTCCCTCAATTTTGGTTTAAAGCCCCCTGATGAGTTGGGCCAGTCTTTTTCTGAGTACATTTTCCCTGTTTTCGTGAGGTGCAGCCCATCCCTTGCTAAGAGTCATTCGCATAGGAAATGCAGTCCATGGTCCAGGAAACCAAAGTTTTCTTGGTGACATCAACCCTTTAGCCAGTGGTTTATTTCTAGAATTCTTTTTTTTCCTCAATGGGGGTTGGCTTTTTGTTGGGAGTACTGATGAGAACACTACTTGTCCTCCTAGCTCTTTAACTTTATTGCCTAGTTGCTTATAGTCTCTCAATATTGTACTCAGGTTCTTTGTTGTGTCATTCATCCCAACGTGAAGAAGGAGGAAAGGGTAGTAATCTATGGGCGTAATTATTTTGGTTATGTTCTCGGCCACATCTTTGATTTTTGCTCCAGGGAGACAAAATACCTCCCTGGATTGTATGTCCAGTCTGCAGATGGCTGATTCTGTTCCTTTGAGGATAGAATCTCCTATTACCAACACTTGTCTTCTTTTTTGGGGAGGAGTACAGTCTGGGGTGCTTTTCTGTTTATCTCAAGTATGTTTGTTGATGTGACTCTTTTAGGGATATTTGGTGTTGTTTCTTTGCTAAGTGTCTGCATGTTTTCTTTGAAGAGGAGATTGTGGGACTGTGTATTTCCATTTAGGGAAAAGAAATTGATCACTCAGTTTTAATGTGGCTGCTTCTGGTTGGGTTAGATTGGGCAGTAGGGATTTGTTAGATGTATGCTGCTGCTTCCTTTGATTATTGTGTTTCCTTCTATCTGTGACATACCTCTATTTGTCTTCCTCCAAGGGTTTATCAGCAGGGTCAAATCCTCTGGGAGTTATTTGTTCATTATTTGGTTCAGTTTAGGTTTAGCTTTCTAGTGTAGGTTGGGGTTTGGCTAGAGTTGCCTCTAAGTGCCTCACTTTTTCCTCTATAGTTCACATAGTTTACATCTAATGCAGACATGTCAAACACAAGGCCCGGGGGCCAGATCCGGCCCGCGAAGTGGTTTCATGCGGCCCGCGAAGCCATCCTGGGGAACGGCCCCCACTGCCTTGGCCCTGGCCCAGAGACCCTCCTCCTGCCAGAGACCCTCAGATCTGTCCCACTCCTGCCCAGGCCCCCATAGGCACCCTCGATGCAAACGATGTAGAGCTGGTCACGCCCACCCAGTAGGCCACGCCCACCCAGTAGGCCACACCCACCCAATAGGCCACGCCCACTCTGGCCATACCCACCTGGCCCCTTGAGGGCAACCGCAATGCTGATGCGGCCCTCAATGAAATTGAGTTTGACACCCCTGATCTAATGCATGTATAATTTGGGTGTTCTTTAGGCATAAGACCATACATGGAACATGTATTGCATACCATGATAGTATCAGTCTCCTGTTCCACGAGTTTGTTGTTTGAAAATCCCTCTTTTTGGTTGGTGGATTTCCTTTGCTGTCCAAGATCTCTTCCAGCTCTATTCTGATTGATTGAAAACAGTGCCTTATCCACAGTTTGTTAAAAAAAAAAAGGATTAAAGCCAGTTGGACTAAATAGGTTTAGATCAAGATGCTATAGATTTCCTGCAATTTATATCTCGTGGTTTCAGAGAGAATACACAAAGATCAAACAACATGTTTAAAGCACATTAGGGAGAATCATTCTTATTTTCTGTACACATCACGTAACCAGACTTGGCCTTTTTTAATTATTTTGGCTAGAAATAAAAATATGAAGATGCCATGGGAAATAATTTGTTTGGCAAGTCAACATGACAAAAGCTAAGATACCATATGTTGGAAAACCTGACTGATGTTATAATGGAAACATTAACAAAATATGATATCTCTCTGAATGTGTAGGTTAACCAGTCTACTGCCTGAAATATTATTTTGAATCCAAACTATATTGGTGTTGAAACTAAAGTGGTGTGTGTGTGTGTGTGTGTGTGTGTCTGTGTGTGTGTGTGTCTGTGTCTGTGTCTGTGTGCTCCAGTTCTTCAATTCTGAGAATTAAATATACAAAAATACATTCTCTACTGAATGGGGATTGCTTATGGGAATATTATTAATGTTAAATAGCGGGTTCTTTGGCGCAGGAATGAAGACGAGGTAACTGAGTACAGGGAAACTCATAGTTTATTTCATGTAGAATCTGTACTAACAAATGGCTGCAACTAACCGTAATATATAGTCTAGGCCCTAGGCAGCAGCCAATAGGTTTGAAGCAACCATTGCCTCCTAGGGATAGCTAATTATAGCACTGGAGACTTGTAGTCTGGGTTGCTGGAGAGCCATTAGCTGCTCCAGCAACCCACATGGTGTTCCTAATGAGCCCAGTACATAACACCCCCCACTCTTAGATCAGACAATATTAACACAAATTAATCTCAATGCAGTTATCAAGACTCATTATCAAAACACACTAAAATAAAAGTAATAGAAAAAAACAACCCATATAGGTTACAATGTTATTAAACAACATCTGAATGAATAGGCTTCAAGGATAGCACATTTAGACAGTTATAACATAGCACTAGTTTCTGTAGAATAGTGGCAAACAGCAATACAACAATATTATAGCTCTTTAATTTACAACGTAATCAGTGAGATATGAAGGAGGCTTGTGTGCCCTAGTGGAACGTCTCGGAGTTCCAATCACTTTGTGGTCTATCAGCTTACCCAGTAGGCTGGGTAGACTTGTGTCCCTTTGTGCTGAGTCAAGGGGATTAGATGCTCTCTGGCTAGCCTCTCCAGGTTGGCCCACCCCAGAGTCAGACTGATCAGCAGAGTAGATGCAGTGGTTGCTGAAGTTTGGATGGCTTGCTCCTTCAGGGGATCCATGTTGCATTCCAGGACTCCCCACTTCTCCCTCTGGTTCCACCTCAGTTATGAAGGAAAGGTCCAGAGAGTCCATGTGAGGACTGGCTTGGCCGCAGGTTTGAGGACCTTGGGAGGGACTTATGATGCAGTCCTCACTTAGTGGCCATTCTGCAAACCGTTTTCTGAGCTGATCAATGTGTAGTCTGACAACTCGCCCTCCCTCCAATCCCACTTCATAAGATAGGGGTCCGGATGCCTTGGCAATTTGACCAGGAACCCACAGATTCCCTTGACCATAGTTCCTGGCCCAAACCCAATCGCCCATGTGTAGCCCGCTCGAGGGTTTTGGTCGAGAGGCTTCTGCTGCCACTCTATCTGGATGCAACCTGTCCAGTTTAGTGATCAATCGCCTCCCCCAATGTAGTTCTGCAGGACTTTTGCCAGTAGCAGTGCAGGGTATAGAATGCTGACAGAGTAGAAAATCTGCCAATCTGTAATGCCAGTCACCTGTGCGCTTGAGTGATTCCTTCATTGTCCTCACCATGCGTTCAGCTTGACCATTCGAAGAAGGATGAAAAGGCACATCCGTTGCATGTCTGATGAGATTAGCTCTAAGGAAGGCCTGAAATTCAGCAGCAGTGAATTGGGCCCCATTGTCTGAAACTAAGACATCTGGCAACCCATGTGTGGCAAAGAGTTTTCTCAGCACCTGGATGGTCCTAGCAGTAGTCATGTTAGGAACTGGAATTACTTCCAGCCATTTGGAGTGGCTATCCACTACTATAAGGAAGAGCTGTCCCTGAAAGGGCCCAGCATAGTCTATGTGAATCTTAGACCAGGGAGTGTGCGTTTCCTCCCACCTGTGAATTGGAGCCTGTGGCATTTCAGGCTTAGATTGCTGGCATGTATAACAACCATGGACTTGTGCCTCAATGTCCTTATCAAGGCCAGGCCACCAAAGGTAGCTTCTACCTAAAGCTTTCATTCTCACAATGCCTGGATGGCCTTCATGTAATGACTGTAATACCCTGTCTCTTAGGGAAGTGGGAATTATGACTTTGTTTCCCTATAAAATGCACCCCTTATGGGCAGATAACTCATGCCTCCTGACAAAATAGTTTTGAAATTCAGAGCCTGGGCTTTTATCCAACCAGCCCATGTATACCCATGACAATACTCTACTAAGTATTTTATCTATGGCAATTTCAGCAGCAATGTCCCCCTGCATGAAGGGGAAATTCAGGTATGTCCTATATGGACAGTATTCTAGCAGCTGGAGCTGGATCTGGAACCATTAGTGGCAGTGGTAGTCTGCTGAGCATGGCCCATTTCTTTGCCCAGTTTGTGAATCAATTTAAAAGTGTATGCAGATAGAAAAATAAACCATCTCAGCATTCTTGGAGAAAGTTTGTGGGGGGTTTGTTTGTCTGTTGTGAAAAGTCCAAATAGAGGTTTGTGGTCTGTAAAGACTGTGAAGTCCCTGCCATATAAATAGTCATGGAATTTTTTTATTCCAGCAACAATGGCTTAGGGCCTCTTTGTCAATCTGAGCATAGTTGCGCTCAGCAGAAGACAATGTCCTTGAGTAAAATGCTATAGGAACCTGTGTTCCATTTTTTTCTATGTGACTTAAAACTGCCCCCACCCCATAGGGAGATGCATCGTATGCAAGACATACTGATTTAGACTCTTTGTAGTGAGTTACAGTGGACTTTTCTGACAATAGTGCTTTTAAGTCCTGGAAACTTTTTTCATGTAAGTCCATTTCCATGGAGCTTTCTTATCTAGAACCCTGTGGAGGGGCTCTGCTAGTGTAGCCTTATGAGGTAGAAATGTGTGATAGAAGTTTAGGAGGCCCAAGAATGCTTGTAGCTCTCCTTTTGATTTGGACCTAGGAGCCATTTTAATGACCTTCAGTTTAGAATCAGCAGGGTGAATGCCATTAACATCAATTCGGAAACCCAGGAATTCTGTTGAAGAAACCCCAATACTACACTTGCTCTTTTTTAATTTGAGGCCTGCTTCGCGAAGCCTCTGCAAAACAGCCCTGAGCCTTCTGGTTAACACTTCTGGGGATTCCCTTGCAATAAGAACATCATCGAAATAAGGGCAGACGCCCTGAATACCCTTAAGTGTACGCTCCATGATTCCCTGGAAAATGCCTGGTGCAACACTGACTCCAAACTGTAAGCGTTTAACTTTGAAAGCCCCCCTGTGAGTTATTATCATCTGAGCCACAGCTGTGGCCTCATCAACCGGTAATTGCTGATAGGCCTGTGCTAAATCAAGTTTAGCAAAAATAGTACCCCCTTCCAAGGAGGCTAAAATGTGGTTAACCACTGGGACAGGGTAAGTGTGTTGCTTGAGGGCTTTATTTAGTGTGCATTTATAGTCAGCGCAAATGTGAATTTCCCCATTGGCTTTAAGTGGAGTGACTATAGGAGTTTCCCACTCCCCACCATCAACAGACTGTAACACACCCTATTCTACAAGCTTATCAATTTCTGAATCAATTTTATGTTTTAAGGCAAAGGGGACTCTGCGAGGCTTAACCCTGATTGGAACTACATTGGGATCTAGCTTAAATGAGGTAGGCGGGCCTGTGTATGTTCCTAGGGCTGAATCAAAAACATCTGCATAATCCTCACATACTGACACGAGGTTTGCAGTTTGTGTCCGGTTTATTCCAGTAATCTGAATACCTAAGGCATCAAACCAATCGAGTCCAATGAGACTCGTTCTCTGGCCCCCAACTACAATGACATCCAGTTCCCAAAAAAACCCTTAAAGTTTACCATCAAAGTGGTTTCTCCCTTAACTTTAACTCAAGCATTTTGAAAGTCAGTTAGGATTATATCTGAGGGCCTTAGTTTGGCCCAAATGTTACTGCGCCTACACATGAAGTTAAAAATGTCTTGAGAAATAATGGAGACTGCAGAGCCAGAGTCCAATTCCATCTTACATGGAACTCCTTGTAGCTCTCCTTGTAGCTCTACCAAGAGCCTGAGTGCTGCACTGGGGCATTGAGCCCCAGTGCAGCACACGCTTCTACGGCTTCTGAAAAACCCCACACTAACTGGACCCTGGGCCCCAGTACCTCTCCTAGTCGGTTCTTCCGACAGGTGTTTGGGTGGCCGGTCTCTCTGGCGGGCTCTGCAAACCACTGCGATGTGGCCTGTCCTTCCGCAAGTTCTGCACGTGGCTGATCAGAATCTGCAATCAGCGCAAAAATGGTTGCCACCACACCCCTTACATCTAGGTAAGAGAACTGCCTTGTAAGTGTTCTCTCACTGCAGGCTGTTCCGGTGTTGCACATTGGGTTGCTTTTGAAGTCTGTTGATTTCAGGCTCTTCTTCCTCAGAAGATTCCACAGTGCATTTGGCATCCTCAAGGCGGACCGTTTCTTCAAACATTGTCGTTTTGGTGGGCTGTACTGTTTGAACTGCGCCCCCACTGGCTTCGTCGGCCATCACTTCGTCTTGTGCTTCAGAAAACGTGAAGTTTGGTCTAGCAAAGAGTCTCTACTGAAGTGTTCTGTCCTGTAGGCCACAGACGAGCCAGTCTCGTAGTCGCTCTTCTAAATTTGAAAATTTGCAAAGGCGTGTGGCCTGCCTTAGGCCCGCTATGAACTCTGAAGCCGATTCCTCGGGTTGCTGCACTCTTTGGTCAAACTTGAACTGCCAAGCCATTTCAGACATCTTGGCCTAGAAATGTCCGGTTAGCTTTTATTTGAGGTCTATGTAGGAGACCGCTTCAATCGGTGTTGGTGCAAAAAGGTTCTCGGCCAAGTCAAAGGTTGCTGGGCCGCACACGCAGAGTAGCCTTGCAGCCTTCAGTCCTTGTTCCACAATCTGATTTGCCCTGAGGTAGTTCTCTATCTGGGACAAATAGGATGGCCATTCCTCTGGGTGCTTCACGTCCAATTCTCGAAGTTTCCCAACCTTCGGCATTCTTTCTTTCCTGGTTCCTGCATTTCCTTCCGAATCCTGCTTCCAGGTTCAGGGAATGAATCCACTGAGCATGAGGTCGCTAGCATAGCTTGCTAGCCGACCTTGGGGGGGGGAGGAAATGACTTTTCCCTCCAGTGTGTGCTGCCTTTCCCTTGTAGACTTCAACTCTTTTTTCCAGTGAAGCAGGATCCAACCTTCATCACCAGTGTTAAATAGCAGGTTCTTTGGCGCAGGAATGAAGATAAGGGAACTGAGTACAGGGAAACTCATAGTTTATTTCGTGTAGAATCTGTACTGGCAAATGGCTGCAACTAGCCACAATATATAGTCTAGCTCCTAGGCAGCAGCCAATAGGTTTGAAGCAACCATTGCCACCTTGTTGTTGTTGTTATCTGCTAAGTCGTGTCCAACCCATCGTGACCCTATGGATAACGTTCCTCCAGGCCTTCCTATCCTCTACCATCTTTTGGAGTAAATTTAAGCTCACGCCTACTGCTTCAGTGACTCCATCCAGCCACCTCATTCTCTGTCATCCCATTCTTCTATTGCCCTCAATCTTTCCCAGCATTAGGCTCTTCTCCAGTCCTTCCTTCTCATTAGGTGGCCAAAGTATTTGAGTTTTAGCCTCAGGATCTGGCCTTCTAAAGAGCAGTCAGGGTTGATTTCCTCTAGGACTGACCAGTTTGATCACCTTGCAGTCCAAGGGACTCGCAGGAGTCTTCTCCAACACCATAGTTCAAAGGCCTCAATTCTTTGGCGCTCAGCCTTTCTTATGGTCCAACGTTCACTGCCATACATTGCAACTGGAAATTTTTTATTTTTTATTTTATTTATTTTAATCTCATTTATATCCCGCCCTTCCCCGAAGACTCAGGGCGGCTTACAATTTAAGCACAAACCAATGTGCTTAGCAATAGTCTTCATTCTATGTATATGCCTGCTTATTAGGGCTTTCGCCCCCCCCCCCCCGCAAGCGGCATTGTTACAAAGTCAGCTTATTGCCCCCAACAATCTGGGTCTGGGAAAGACCATAGCCTTGACTATACACACTTTTGTTGACAGGGTGATGTCTCTGCTTTTTAGTGTGCTGTCTAGATTTGCCATGACTTTCCTCCCGAGGAGCAAGCGTCTTAATTTCTTTGCTACAGTCCCCATCTGCAGTGATCTTGGAGCCCAGGAAAATAAAATCTGTCACTACCTCCATTTCTTCCCCATCTATTTGCCAGGAATTGAGAGGGCTGGATACCATGATCTTGGTTTTCTTAATGTTAAGTTTCAACTGAACTTTTCCAGTCTCCTTCTTCACCCACAACAAGAGGCTCTTTAGTTCTTCTTCACTTTCTGCCATTAGAGTGGTATCATCTACATATCTTAGGTTGTTGATATTTCTCCCGGCAATCTTAATTCCAACTTTTGGTTCATCTAGCCCTGCCTTTTTCATGATGTGCTCTGCATATAAGTTACATAGGCAGGGCGACAGTATGCAGCCTTGCCGGACTCCTTTCCCAATTTTGAACCAATCAGTGGTTCCGTGTCCAGTTCTCTCTGTTGCTTCTTGGGCCACATATAGGTTTTTCAAGAGACAAATAAGATGGTCTGGTACTCCCATCTCTTTAAGAACTTGCCACAGTTTGTTATGATCCACACAATCAAAGGCTTTAGCATAGTCAATGAAGCAGAAGTAGATGTTTTTCTGGAACTCTCTAGCTTTCTCCATGATCCAGCGTATGTTGACAATTTGATCTCTAGTTCCTCTGCCTCTTCGAAATCCTGCCTAAACTTCTGGTACATTGCCACCTAGGGATAGCCAATTATAGCGCTGGAGACTTGTAGTCTGGGTTGCTGAAGAGCCATTAGCTGGTCCAGCAACCCACGTGGTATTACTAATGAATCCAGTACATAACAGTTAATGTAGTAAGAAATGTTATTATATCTTCTCAAAGGCATAAATTATTCTTATCCAGGATGGTCTTATTAAATTGCATGAAGAGAAAACCACAATGGTATTTTTTAGTTTGGTGGAAGGGAAATTCCATAACTACAATAACAGTTACTGTCAGCTAATCTAGTAGCAAGGAAATATGCATGCAGTTATGAATATGCTAATTTTCACATTGCAAATACATTAAAAAATATAGAGAGTAACACAAACATTTCACACCCCCAGCGTTTAGTGTAAGTGGAATTCTAATATTTATTACTGAAAAAAGCCTTGTTGATAAGCGTGTCTCATTAATTTAAAATTCTTTAGCTGAGCTGGCTTTGAAAGCAATTTGTATGCCTTAAAAGTAATTCATATATATTGCAACCCCAGCAAGTAAGTGTAAGCAAACTTAGCCATGAGGTTAGGCTTCAATGTCTTTATAACTTAAAAGAGTAACTGAGACATTTTAGGAACTCACTAGGTAGCTGCTCCATAATAATAGTAAGGGGTGGGAGGCTGAAGGCAAACTGTTCTGTACCAGCCTGCTACCGGCCCTGCAGATAAGGCAGGGACAACCCCTTTTACAAGAAGGCAAGAGGCTGGAACTAAGCCTGCCAAATTTATTAACATAAAAACATAATCATAGCAAAGAGAGCAAACATGAACCATGAAACAGGAACTATTCAAACAGTTGCCTTCAGCAAACCAGCCCTCCCACGCATTCCCCTTTTATACAGTTCAGGGCATGGCTTCTCTCTGCCTCCTTCCGAGGTGCCCCATTGCCTTCCTCTGTTTACTCCTGATTGACTGCCTCCTGCATCGGGCGTCCTTGAACAGGGCCAGCTGTGGGTCATCTTCATCCACGCTGTCAGGCTCACACAGCTGGGTCTGCGTCGTGACCAGGTGGGAGGGGCCTGGCTGAGGGCTCTCATCAGCAAGCTCTGCAACCCCCTCAGCAATCTCTCCAACACCCCCCTCCTCCTCATCTGAGTTGTCCAACCCAAATGCCGAACCCACAGGCTGACCCTGAATCACAACAGGGCCTTTCGCCATTGTAAGGATCATCAACCTGGTCACAGTAGAATTGAAACTCTGTAGGCTTTTAGGGAGAGTTCACCCTGTCTTCCACTGCAACTTGCTGAAAACTTTTTGGGGATCCACTTTAAGACCTCCCCCTAAGAAGGTGCCTGGGCCCCTCATACTGGTGGGTCAGACTCACTATAAAGTGAAATGTATTCTTGACTCTAGAATTTTTAAAGGGAAATTGCAGTACCTAGTACAATGGAAAGAATATTCATTGTCTGAAGCCACTTGGGTGAAATCTAGCGATTTGAAAGCTGACAGACTCATCAAAAAGTTTTATAAGAAACACCCTAACAAACCGAGTGATAGTCCCTAACATATGCTTTTGTTTATGCTACCGAGTCTATCCTTTTTGTAAGAGGGGCCGGATGTCAATGCTGCTAATATCGGATGTTCTTGCTTTAACAACATAGGGAGATGCAGCCTTTTTCTTTCCTATGCTTTACTCTTAGAATTAGATGATAATGGGAGAGGAGGAGGAATGTGATGGGAGTTAGTTAAACATAACAATTCAGGGGCTTTTGAAATAAGAGATGACAAAGAAATGGCGAGTTGGAGAATGGGAGGGAAAACTTGCATTTCAAACTAATTGGAAAATGTGACTTATGTGACTTAATTGGAAAATGTGACTTAATTAGAGGAGGGAATTGTGCTTTGATACTATGTGTTTAGGGGAGGGGAATTCAGATTTCAGCTTCGACCATGTATGTGACGAAGCTAGGCTACTCGAATAAAGATTCTTTAAGGTAAACAATGCCTTGAAGTACTTTGAAGAGTTTCATTTGTCAGAACCATGACATATTTGTTTTCTTTCAAAGATCTACAATATTTGCATCTCAAATTTGTACTACTAAATAAATATATGAAAAAAAATCAATCACAAATAATCAGCGTGACTAAGATTTCTTGTGCTTAAAATTTCTTACTCTTTCTTTTTTTTAATGATGTTGCAGATTTCTGCCTTTATAAATAATTCAGTTAATGCTTCATGATTTTACCCTTATCAACCAGGCTTTATACTGTAATTACAATACACTTGGGGTTTAGATGGCATGCTTAAAAATGCTGTTGATTTGATATATAAGTCTAAGGGGGTGTATTCAAGATCTCTCACTCTTTAAACTAAATAATTTAGTAATGGTTTGACAATAGTACATAATTTCACACCCCCAAATTAGGTGAGTTTATACAAATGAAACAATAGTCTTGACCCAAACCTTGTAAGAACTGTGAAGATTATTCTGGATCACAGCTACTTTGCTGGTGTGAATTCCTGACCATTAATTATAGTAGAACTAAAATTGTGGGTTTTGCCAAAGATCCTCAAATCAGAAATGTCAAAATAGTTTAGAATATTACAGATCATGTGACTAGTTAGAAATATTTGGTAAAAGCCCACTATGTAATAAGTTCATGGAGAGGCAAAAGAAGACATGCTATTAATAGTGTTCAGAGAAGGATATGACATTTCAAAGTTTCTGAAGCTAACATTCTGTTCCAACTAATGTCTTGGTCATAGTCTGCTCTAATCCTTATTTTTCAAAGTCCAATCAAATTCCTCCAGGAATTTTGTAGCTTCTAATGTGCATAATGCAGCCCTACAATTAGAAGCAGATCTGGACTGTAGTCAAAGCATGGCTTTTATTAAACCAGGATTAGCTTAAACAAAACTGAAGTGGCTGACAGACCACTCCGAGACAGTTGGCTAACATTAACAGGTTTATTTAGAATCCCAACAACACGGTATTAAGGGCTCGGCTTTTATAGCCGGCAGCCGGCTGGCTGGTCCAATCAGCGGCAGGTCTTCTCCCGCCGAGATTTCTGCTCCAATCCGCTTCTCGTATTTCTGACAGTTCTTATGCCTCGTGGCTGGGCAGCTCCGCGTTGTGTTGATAGCCGAGAGCTGTCAACCGGCTGCGCCTGCACCTTGCTGGGGGGTTTTGACAGCTGTCAAAACTCCCGCGTGTTCGGCTGTCAAAGAGCTTTACCTCATAACCAACATTGTTAACTTTTATAGTAATAACTATTTACATATAATACATCCCTTACCCTTCCCCCGGATTGTTTCCTCCCCCCTGATGTTGTTTGTTGCTGCCTGCCCATTCGTAGTCCTGGAGGTAGGCAGGTGCTTTCCTGGTTCGGTCGGAACGTCGAGGGGGTGTTTCATTCCCAGGCTCCCTTTCCCCCTGCGGAAGTGGTGGTATTATGTCCCCGTTGGGTAGGGTTAGGTTGTCTGGTGTGATGGACGGTGTGTTGTCTTGATGTTCAGCTGGTGACGGGGGCGTGTTTTCAGGTTTCCTTGATCTGAGTTGGTCCACGTGTCATCGTAGGTGGCCTTCGGAGCTTGTGTTCACTATGTATGATAGGGGTCCGGTTTGTTGCATTATGACCCCTTGAACTCATTTTTGGTTACTGGTATAACTCTTGGCCCAAACGGTTTGTCCCGGAATGAATGTTCGAGGCGGGGGAGGCTGTTCTGGGTCGGCGGCTGCTCTGGTCGGGATGCAGTCTATCTAATCTAGTTATCAGCCTCCTGCCCCACCTGAGTTCTGCGGGTGATTTGCCCGTTGTGGTGCATGGTGTGGTGTGCTGGGCCAGGAGGAATTGGCTGAGGCGTTGGTGCCAATCACCTTTTATGAACTTTTTTAAAGCTTGTTTGGTGGACCGAACCATAATTTCAGCCATTCCATTCGTCGATGGATGAAAGGGGGCTGAAGTGACAAATCTAATAGAGTTCCTCATAGCGAACATCTGAAATTCACGAGAAGTGAATTGTGGTCCGTTATCGGAAACCAAGACGTCGGGGAGGCCGTGTGTTGCAAAAACCCTCCTCAGTGCTTGTATGGTGGAGGTCGAGGTTGTTTTATTGAGGGGAATGACCTCGAGCCATTTAGAGTAACTGTCTAAAATTATTAAGAAATTCTGTCCCCATATTGGTCCTGCGAAATCTAAGTGGATGCGGGACCAAGGGTTTTTTGTGGTCTCCCATTTATGGACCGGGGCGTGGGGAGGGTCTTCTCTGGCTAACTGGCATGGGTAGCACCCTCCTACGTGGTTTTCTATGTCGCTGTCCATGCCTGGCCACTATACGTAGCTTCTAGCGAGGGATTTCATTTTTACCACCACTGGATGCCCTTCGTGGAGTGTATTAAGCGTCTGCAGCATGTTCTTGCCTGGTATCACCACCCTGTTTCCCCATAGCAGGCAGCCTAAATGGGACGTTAGTTCTTGTTGTTTAGTGAAAAAGGGGCGGAAGTCCGGTTCGGGGCATTTTGCTGGCCACCCTGAGGTGACCCAGCGCAGGACCCTGCTGAGGATTTTGTCCTTAGCGGTGTTGGCTGCAATGACCTTGGCTGAGAGTAGCTCTGAGATAGCCAGTATGTTCCCAGCCGGGGCCGGATCTGGGTCCTCCGTGTGCAATGGGACTCTGCTGAGGCCGTCGGCGTGTCCTAATTCTTTACCCGGTCTGTGTATCAACTTGTAGGAGTATGCTGATAAAAAGGTAGACCAGCGCAGGATTCTTGGGGACAATATTTGGGGGGTCGCCTTGTCCCATGTAAATATGCCTAATAGGGGTCTATGGTCGGTAAAGATTGTAAAGGGTCTGCCGTATAGGTAGCCGTGAAACTTTTTCACGCCTGCGACGATAGCTAGAGCCTCCCTGTCTATTTGTGTATAGTTTCTTTCTGCTTTGGATAGCGTTCGGGAGTAAAAAGCGATTGGTCTTTGTGTGCCATCTTTGTACAGGTGGCTTAAGACGGCTCCTATCCCGTACGGGGAAGCATAGCAAGCGATGCAGACGGGAACGTCTTCTTTAAATAGGGTGACTGTGGAGCTATTGCAAATGATGTATTTGAGTGCCTGGAAACTGTTCTCGTGTGTCCTTGTCCAGGATCACGGAGTGCCCTTATCCAATAACCTATGGAGAGGCTCCGCAACTGTAGCCTTGTGGGGCAGGAAAGCGTGGTAAAAATTTAATAGCCCCAAGAACGCCTGGAGTTCTTGTTTGTTCTTGGGGCTGGGGGCTGTCTTGATGGCTTTGAGTTTTTCGTTAGTGGGGTGGATGCCCTGGGCGTCTATCCTGTACCCCAGGAATTCCGTGGAGGGGACTCCTATGGAGCATTTTTCCTTTCTCAACTTTAGACCAGCTGTTCTGAGCTGGTCCATGACAGCTGACAACCTGTCGGCTAAATTGGCTTCTGTTTCTCTGGCGATGAGCACATCGTCGAAGTAAGGGCAGACCCCGGGAATCCCTTTCAATGTTTTTTCCATTATGCTTTGGAATATTCCCGGGGCTGCTGAAATGCCAAATTGCAATCTTTTTACTTTGAATGCCCCGTGGTGCGTGACAATCGTCTGTGTGTCCGCGGTTTCATTGGTCACAGGCAATTGCAAATACGCCTGTGTGAGATCCGGTTTCGCAAAGGTGGCACCGGAGCGGATGGAGGCGAGGACGTCTCTCACCGCTGGAACAGGGTAAGTGTGGGCACTTAGCGCTAGGTTCAGGATGGCCTTATAGTCAGCGCAGAGTCTTATTTGCCCATTGGGTTTAATAGGGGTCACTATAGGGGTCTCCCACCTTCCCCCTTCTGTAGGTTCTAAAACCCCCAGCTTAACGAGCCATTCCAGCTCGTCCTCAATTTTCTTTTTGAGGGCGAATGGAACCCTCCTGGCCCTAATCCTGATAGGTTGTATGATGGGGTTTAGATTTAGGGAGATGGGTGGACCTGTATACTTCCCCAACGAGCCGTCGAAGATGTCTGCATATTTGTTGCAGACGGTTTCGAGGCTTGAGGCCTGTACTGTATTGATGCCTGTGATTGCAATGCCTAAGGGGCTAAACCAGTTTAGTCCTATTAAGTTGGTGCGATCCCCATGTGTTACTAATACTTCTAGGGGACCCCTAAATTTTTTATACTCGACCCATACTTGGGCTTTACACTTTAGTTGTATGGGTTTTTTTTGGTAATCTGCCAATTGTATGTGTGGGGGCTCTAAGGGAATTGTCTTTTCGTTGCGCCGGCAGATTTCCTTGTATGTTTTCAAGGAGATTAGGGATACTGCCGACCCGGAGTCGACCTCCATGTCGCAGGCGACTTCCTGAAGTCTAGTTTTAATTTTGATCTTAGGGCTTAAAAAATGGACCCTGTCTACCACCTCCACTAAGCTTCCCGGGGTCTTTCCCTTATCGCCTCAGTTGGTGCTCGTACCTGGGGGGTTGGCCTCCACTTCGTGTAAGTTGTCGCAGGGGCGGCCCCGGCAAACGGTTTTGATGTGCCCGGTCTTTCCGCAATTGTGGCACTTCGCGTTGCGGAATCGGCAGCTGGCCCGGGCGTGGTTGCCACCACAGCTGGCACAATTGGTGCGTTGATCCCTTCGTGGCAGCATGAAGCTCCTAGGTTTTTGTCTGTCGTTGGTGTCACTCCGTCGGGTTTGTCGCCTCTCCATCCGGCGTTGGAGGGTATCTATGTCTGTTAGGTCTACGGTTCCGTCATCGTCACTGAGAGTTGCCTCGTCCTGATGCACGCTTCCGTGGTTTTCTGGCGTAGAATGTGCTGGGTCTTTTCGGTGGCTGTCTTCGTAAGCCAAGATCTCCCAGGAGACCTCGGCTAGGTTCATCTCCGGCTTGGCAATGATCTTTTTTTGGAGACGTTCGTCTCTCAACCCAATGACTATTTGGTCCCGGATCTGGTCTTCCAAATCCAGGAAGCTGCAGCTTCGAGCGGCGTGCCGGACTCCTGCGATGAAGTCGTTCACAGCTTCATCCGGCCGCTGTCGTCGCTGGGCGAATTGTACCCGCCAGTATAGTTCCGAGTGGGCCGGCATATAATGCTTGTTGAGTCAGTCGGTGAGCTCGGCGTACGGAACCTCTGCGATCGGTGTTCGGCTGAACAGCCCCACGGCGGCATCATAGACTGGGGGCCTGCTTATGTAGAGGAGCGCAGCGGCTTTTGCTCTGTCGTCAGTAATTTTACTGACTAAGAGGAAGCCCTCGACCTGCCCCAGATGCGACTCCCAACGCTCTGGATGGTGGGTGTTGAATTCTCTGACGCGTCCGAAATTGGCCATGCTGTCAGGGTTCGGTGGTCTGCTCCGCTGTGGAAGTTATAACTTCCAGTGACTTAGCCGTGACTTCAGCTCGGCGGAGCGGATCCCACCTTTGTCGCCAGTGAAGTGGCTGACAGACCACTCCAAGACAGTTGGCTAACATTAACAGGTTTATTTAGAATCCCAACAACATGGTATTAAGGGCTCGGCTTTTATAGCCGGCAGCCGGCCGGTTGGTCCAATCAGCGGCAGGTCTTCTCCCGCCGAGATTTCTGCTCCAATCCGCTTCTCGTATTTCTGACAGTTCTTATGCCTCGTGGCTGGGCAGCTCCGCGTTGTGTTGATAGCCGAGAGCTGTCAACCGGCTGCGCCTGTGCCTTGCTGGGGGGTTTTGACAGCTGTCAAAACTCCCGCGTGTTCGGCTGTCAAAGAGCTTTACCTCATAACCAACATTGTTAACTTTTATAGTAATAACTATTTACATATAATACAAAAACCTTTTCTAGTGAACTTAGTACCTCTGACTTTTTAGATTATTAATCTAACTGGCATAGTAAAATCTTTACTGGCTTTATGTGGATTTTCACTTAATATCATATGATCTCTGGGTTCTGAGAAGGGTTCTGAGAAGCGTAAACAAAGCATCAAAGTATTTTCAACTATGACAATCAATTTAATTTGGCCAAAATTAGAGGTATTATATGGTTGACTTTTAATAATTCCCAACTGGCCAAATACATTATCTATTTAACTATTCTTAAGCATTGTACCCCTTCATGGATTACTGCCTTGTTGTGGCGAAGGGGCTTGCGTAATTCAATGAAGCTATGAGCTATGCCGTGCAGGGCCACCCAAGACGGAAAGGTCATAGCAGAGAGTTCTGACTAAACGTGATTCACTCGAGAAGGAAATGGCAAACCACTCCAGTATCTTTGCCATGAAAACCCTATGGACAGTACCAAAAGGCAAAATGATATGACGTTGGAAGATGAGCCCCTCAGGTCAGAAGGCATCCAATATGCTACTGGGGAAGAGCAGAGGGCTAGTACTAGTAGCGCCAGAAAGAATGAAGCAACTGGGCCAAAGCCAAAAGGACGCTCAGCTGTGGATATGTCTGGTGATAGGAACCTGGAATGTAACATCCATGAATCAAGGAAAGCTGGACGTGGTCAAACAAGAGATGACTAGACTAAACATTGACATCTTAGGTATTAGCGAACTAAAATGGACAGGAATGGGTGAATTTAATTCAGATGACCATCAGGTATACTACTGCGGGCAAGAATCCCTCAGAAGAAATGGAGTAGCCTTCATAGTCAATAAAAGAGTAGGAAAAGCAATACTGGGATACAATCCTCAAAATGAGAGAATGATCTGAGTTCGAATCCAAGGCAAATCATTCAATATCACAGTAGTCCAAGTCTATGCCCCAACCACCGGTACTGAAGAGGATGAAATTGACTGGTTCTATGAAGCCCTACAGCACCTTATAGAACTAACACCCAAAAATGATGTCCTTATCATCATGGGGGATTGGAATGCTAAAGTAGGAAATCAAAAGATAACAGGAATAACAGGCAAGTTTTGCCTTGGGGTACAAAATGAAGCAGGGCACAGGCTGATAGAATTTTGTCAAGAATACGATGGTCATAGCAAACACTCTTTTCCAACAACCCAAGAGACGGCTTTACACATGGACATCACCAGATGGTCAACACAGAAATCAGATTGACTATGTGCTCTGCAGCCAAAGATGGAGCAGCTCTATACAGTCAGTAAAAACAAGACCAGGAGCTGACTGTGGCTCAGACCATGAGCTTCTTGTTGCAAAGTTTAGGCTTAAATTAAAGAAAGTAGGGAAAAGCGCTAGGCCAGTCAGATATGAATTAAATCATATCCCTGTTGAATATACAGTAGAGGTGACAAATAGATTTAAGGAATTAAATCTGATAGACAGAGTGCCTGAAGAACTATGGACAGAGGTTCGCAACATTGTACCAGAGGTAGCAACCAAAACCATCCCAAAGAAAAAGAAATGCAAGAAAGCAAAATGGCTGTCTGAGGAAGCTTTGCAAATAGGTGAGGAAAGGAGGGAAGTGAAAGGCAAGGGAGAAAAAGAAAGATATGCCCAATTAAATGCAGAATTCCAAAGAATAGCTAGAAGAGATAAGAATGCCTTCTTAAATGAACAATGCAAAGAAATAGAAGAAAACAATAGAATAGGGAGGACCAGAGATCTCTTCAAGAAAATTGGAGAGATGAAGGGAACGTTTCATGCAAAAATGGGCATGATAAAGGACCAAAATGGCAGGGACCTAACAGAGGCAGAAGAGATTAAGAAGAGGTGGCAAAATTACACAGAAGAACTATACAAGAATGAGCTTAACGTCCCTGATAATCACAATGAGGTGGTCACTGACCTCGAGCCAGACATCCTAGAATGTGAAGTGAAGTGGACCTTAGAAAAGCTAAGCAACAGCAAAGCTAGTGGAGGTGACAGTATTCCAGCTGAGCTATTCAAAATCTTAAAAGACAATGCAGTAAAAGTGCTACACTCAATTTGCCAGCAAATTTGGAAAACTCAACAGTGGCCACAGGATTGGAAAAGATCAGTTTACATTCCAATTCCAAAGAAAGGCAGTGCCAAAGAATGTTCAAACTATTGCACTATTGCACTCATTTCTCATGCTAGTAAAGTTATGCTTAAAATTCTACAAGCTAGACTCCAGCAGTATGTGGATCGAGAACTACCAGAAGTACAGGCAGGATTTCGAAGAGGCAGAGGAACTAGAGATCAAATTGCTAACATATGCTGGATCATGGAGAAAGCTAGAGAGTTCCAGAAAAACATCTACTTCTGCTTCGTTGACTATGCTAAAGCCTTTGATTGTGTGGATCATAACAAACTGTAGCAAGTCCTTAAAGAGATGGGCATACCAGACCATCTTATTTGTCTCTTGAGAAACCTATATGCGGGCCAAGAAGCAACAGTGAGAACTGGACACGGAACCACTGATTGGTTCAAAATTGGGAAAGGAGTCCGGCAAGGCTGTATACTGTCGCCCTGCCTATGTAACTTATATGCAGAGCACATCATGAGAAAGGCAGGGCTAAATGATTCAAAAGTTGGAATTAAGATTGCCGGAAGAAACATCAACAACCTAAGATATGCAGATGATACCACTCTAATGGCAGAAAGTGAAGAGGAACTAAAGAGCCTCTTGTTGCGAGTGAAGAAGGAGAGTGCAAAACTTGGGTTGAAACTAAACATTAAGAAAACCAAGATCATGGCATCTGGCCCTCTCAATTCATGGCAAATAGATGGAGAAGAAATGGAGGTACTGACAGATTTTATTTTCCTGGGCTCCAAGATTACTGCAGATGAGGACTGTAGCCAAGAAATTAAAAGACGCTTGCTCCTGGGGAGGAAAGCCATGGCAAATCTAGACAGCACACTAAAAAGCAGAGACATCACCCTGTCAACAGGAAGACTCCTGCGAGTCCCTTGGACTGCAAGGCGATCAAACCGGTCAGTCCTAGAGGAGATCAATCCTGACTGCTCTTTAGAAGGCCAGATCCTGAAGCTAAAACTCAAATACTTTGGCCACCTAATGAGAAGGAAGGACTCACTGGAGAAGAGCCTAATGCTGGGAAAGATTGAGGGCAATAGAAGAATGGGACGACAGAGAATGAGGTGGCTGGATGCAGTCACTGAAGCAGTAGGCGTGAGCTTAAATGGACTCCAGAAGATGGTAGAGGACAGGAAGGCCTGGAGGAACATTGTCCATAGGGTCGCGGTGGGTCGGACACGACTTCGCAACTAACAACAACAACAACAACAAGCATTGTACAGCCTTTATGTTAGCTCTCTTTAACGTTTTTATCAGTAATATTAGAGGACAGATATTGCAATATGCTTGTGGAAGACCAGATATGATGTTGTGGTAAAGGGAAAAAAGAAACTGCATTATTTTACTGAGCTATTCACACCATTTATACTACTCTGTTTTTGACTAACAGGCCAGATATAAATGAATTATTTTATATTTTTTTTCTTTTGGAAGATCTGGATTCAACTGTTACTTGGCCAAATTTGTGCTGCAGTTTTTAGAATCCATGAAGTGACCTTTTTGGACTTGACTCATTGATAAATTAATGAGGCCGAGTGTTTCATTTGGCATATATCACATGGTGACATTTCTACTTTACTATCTTTTCAATCTGCCATGCTTTTGCTTTGTACTGATCAAAGACTATAATAAAGAATATATATGAATATTACATCTTTTGTTACATTAAATCTGAAGATAAAAACTTCATGCAGTTTAGGAACATGAGTTCTATTTTGTTTCTATTTCTCTCTCTCCTTTACATGTATCACCAACTCCTGTAATGGCTTTGGTTAAATCACCAGGTACAATAAAAACATAACTAAATAATAATAACAATAAGATCAATAACAGTAATACAAAATACTGTATATGTGTTATAAAAGAGTGACATTAAAAGATCTAAAAAAAAATGCTTTCAACCTTCACTTAAGAGTTAAGAGAAAACTTAATTAAATTCCCACGGTATTTTTTTTTATTCCTGGCTGTGGTCATATATTGCCCTGATGACTGCACAGTAATAGAAGCTCTTGTAAGTTTGTTGGTCCTAAACCATCTAAAGCTTTATAATGTTGTGAACATCAGTGCTTTTTTTGTAAAAGAAAAAGGTGCCAGAACTCACACATGTCATACAACCCGCCTTGCCTACCCTACAAGGTTCCATCCAAAAAAGGTGCCGGAACTCTGTTCTGAGCATTCTATGAGAAAAAATGCCCTGGGAGCATCATGAAGTGAACTGGAGTTGTTTCAAAAAGCAGTAGGTAATTTGGAACCCTAAAATGGTTGTATTTATCACTTATGTGGATGCATTCTGGGGCAGCTACACTTTCTGGATTTTAAGAGACACCACACAAAGAATGTACATTGCAATACTTTAGCCATATTTAAATGAAATAATTACTTTTCTTAGGAATACAGATTAAGTAATGCATCAGAAAGGAAGCAGAAGCCTTAAAAGTTCTAAGTATATGAAAAGAAAAGAAAAAAGTATACCATTCATGTTCTTGATCAGTTTTATGGTTTTATTCTGCAATTGTTTTTACTCAAAAATGTGATATGAAAATCAATGTTCCATTTTGCTAGGCACTCAATAAGTAACATGAATAAACTCTTCCTAATAAAAAAGTGATTCACAACATATCTTGAACCAATGCCATCAATCAAATTTATATATTCTCCCTGTTTAAATGGAACAAACATGTGGCAATCATTTACAAAAAAATCCTTTGGAAAACTTTGTATAATGTTCCTGAAATAACAACTAATCTTTTGACATAACCCAATGGAGCGAAAAAGAGTTAGAAGTCTGTTCCCTCCCACTTTGATTAGAAAATGCTGGTTTAAACTTATCACCATTACTCAACCCCATCCCTAGTATTTGGCTCTCTTAAGGTTCAACAACTAAAATTACGTTGCTGTGAGTGCTAACAATTTTTATCTTTGGTTTGGTTTATCAATCAGTAATCTTTGAATCTAATGAAGTCCCATTCATGTTCTAGTGCTGCCAGAAGTAAACACACTTTGGATCACATGTTTCCATATCCTTAGCAAGTCTCCATAGTATGAACAGATATTCTTATAGAAACCATCTCTAGTTGAAATATATATATTTCAACTAAACCGTGAACATATTTTTATTCTTGTCCTATTTCAATTAAAATGCTAGCCTTGGAAAAGAAAAAAAAAAACCCTCTATGTTTTCTAGAGCATAAAAAGACAAATTTCCTTTTTGTTTTACATAGATAAAACAGATATCGCTGGTGCACAACAGTTCTCATAAATGCATTTTATATGCTTTTTTCCATTTGTTCGTTTTCAAGTCCTCTTCAAAGTTAATGACTGTGTGGATCATATAAAAAAGGAAAATACAATTTCCATTCAAAGAGGTCATTTTATTTCTCATTCATATTTCTTCTGGTTCTTCTTTCTCATATAAATCATCTGACATTATGGTGAACAAGATGTAGATGATTTCTTGTTTCTTTACAGTGAACGAAGAAAAGGAAAAACAACTCCTACTATCAGTTAGTGACTCAAGGTAACCTATCTTTCACCACCTCACCAATCTTCAGAAAATTCTTTTATTTCCTACAAAAGAGGTGCAAAATATGAAAAGTACTGCACAAAATGCCAGTGCCCTGATTCAGCCCAGCACTAACCTGCGGCTGAATGCTGAAATCATTTACCAAATGTTACTACTACATGTGCTGAACGTAACACAAATATTGACTATCTCTGCAAAAACTTAAAAAAATGATTTATTGATTATCTGCAAACACTAAATGATTCTGCATACAAAGATCTATCAGTAATGAGTATAATATCTCACTGAAAGAACACATCACATTCCAGATGTTGCTAGAATCCAACTCCTAAAATATCTGCTCATATGTCATGCTGACTGCAATAATGGTAAATAGAATTAAACAACATATGGAAAACTATAAGTTTTCCACATCTGCTAAATATGATAGTATTTTCCAAAAAATAAAAGAGACATTTTGTCATAGTATCTGCCATATGTGATCCTTTAGATGGAGATATTAAAATTTAAATATGTGATCTTCTGTATGTAAAGCTTTGTTTTACCATTTGCATAAAACTGTTTGAGATGTTCCCTATCTCTATAGTCTCCTCCCTTACATTTTCATAAGTAAACAGATTCAGTTGCTTCATAATTCCGATGGTTTATGCCAACAAATGCCCTTACTGTAGGGTGATACTTGCTATGTTAAAATTGTGTTTATTCGTGCTTTTATAAACTATCATTTATTCAGTCCAATTTTCTGGATTAAAACAACACACTGAGCTATATAAGCAGCACATATGCTGGATTCCCCCAATATATTAAATTAAAATGAGGTTGAGTTCTGTGCAATAGTGACTACAACCTAAATGTTGGGTTCTCTATTAGTATGTTTTATCAAAAGCATGTAGAACTTGGTTAATGGATTACAGGTACTCTAATCCAGTCATTGGATCATTGCATTGCACTTCTAAATTTGTAAATGACCAGTGTAGTACGTACAGTCACCCACACACTCGTTACCTCCCGTATAGATTACTGCAATGCTCTCTACATGGGGCTGCCCTTGAAGACCACCTGGAGGCTTCAGCTGGTGCAGAGTGCAGCTGCACGGGTAGTGATGGGAGCACCCCGATACTCCCACATTACACCCCTCCTGCGTGAGCTGCATTGGTTACCGGTTGTCCTCCGGGTGAGATTTAAGGTGCTGGTACTTACCTTTAAAGCCCTACATGGCTTAGGCCCAGGATACTTGCAGGACCATCTGCTGCCGGGAACGACTTCCCATCGCCCAGTACGCTCACACAGAGAAGGTCTCCTCAGGGTACGTCGGCTAGACAATGTCGGCTGGCGACCCCCAGGGGGAGAGCCTTCTCTGTGGGAGCGCCAGCCCTATGGAACCAACTCCCCCCTGAGCTTCGGATGGCCCCAGATCTCCAGTCCTTTTGCCGCGGCCTCAAAACACTCCTTTTCCACCTGGCTGACCTGGACTGACAGGGATTTTAATTATGTTTTTAATTTTTAACTCTAATTTTTAATTTATTTTAATTTTAATTTATTGTACAGGGGCATTTAATTTTAATTTTTATTTTAACTTCTGTATTTATTGTATGTTGTTGTTACCGCCCTGAGTCCTTCTGGAGATAGGGCGGCATATAAGTCCAAATAATAAATAAATAAATAATGTAAATGGTTCTTCTGAACTGAACTAAAAAAATGGTTAATATTCTAATATATGGTCAGAACTTGTGGCATTTCACAACTTAAACTCTTAAAAATGAGTCCCTTAGGAAAAGGTAAAAGAAAACAGCTGATTGCCTTTTGACATTCTTGGTAACATCTGAAAGCTCCTCTATGATGGTTGCTTTTCATATAAAAAACATCTTAAGAATGCTTGCTTGTAAAGAAATTTGCATGTTTTAAACAATAATTTACTTGCTCTCTATCCTTTCACAGTGATACCTTTTTAAAATTCAAACTACTACTGTTTATGAGGCAAAGCAACTGATAAATAGTAAAATGGTTATGACTCTTAGGGAGAAAAGTATCGGCACAATGCAAGGCATATACTGTGGTAAAATATATGGCCAAAACAAGATAATTATGGAATCTTGAGACTTTGGAAGAGACAATAATGCATAAAGCCCATTACCCAACAATTAGATACTATATTTAAACCCTAAGTGATTTAATTTGGTTGAACATTAATAGTTCATATTACAGTATATAGAAATGTTTGATGTTTTCATTCAAATCCATTTTAATTACAACATGCAAGATCCAATCATTTGAAATACAATTAATTGTGATTTCATTTAATACCACCATACTAATAGTAATGCTCAGAATTTCGTGTTAGGCATTAAATACAGGCTTTGAGGTTTGTTAGTTGAGAGCCATTTCACATGTAAAAGGAGACATTGCCACCTTCAAAATTCATATTTTGAACACTTACATTATTAAAGCAGCAGAAGGGAATGGATAGTCAGTGGTTTTGTGCAAGAACATAAATATATGACGTGATCCAATCAGATTGTGGATACTGAAACCCTGATTTCTATGTTTATTAGGACATTACATAATATGTTTATACTTTGGGAGGAGAGGAAATCCCATTGTACTATATAAAGAACTACTTCATTCTTTATCATCCAATAGAATGAAAGCTGCATTAGAAAAGAGATATACATAGAAAGCTTTGATAAGGAAATTGGATTATAGTACATGATTTCCTGTCTTTTAACATAAGAGATATTCCCAGAAGGTTGTTTTCTTACTTTCCACATCCTCTTTATTTATTTATCTGTATGGAGGAGAGAGCCTACATTACAATATTTCCATGGACCGTTAAGGAATTATCCAGTGGATCTGCCGCATAGAAAAGCAATTACATAAAAATAAACTACAAATGATCAAGCAATAATTAATTAGACAGCAGAGGAACAAAAACAAAAATTAAAAAAAACAGCATCTAAGGAAAAAAAACAATTGTTCAAACACAAAGAAGTCAGTCAATTTGATTAAAATTTCAGGGGCAAAACAGAATAGGTTCAAGTCAGCAATCATGAGCCAGTCACAATAAAACACTTTGAAGTTATCCAGCATGAAGGTTTGTAATCACAGACGTACAAGGCTTCCAAATGCAGTCTCATCTTGTTTCAAATCCCAAAGTATATTTTCAGTTTTTATAATGTCTGGTGACTAGATTTTGCCTTATAATTTTTTACTGATAGATCCCCAACTTCCCTGATCTTACATGATAATTGTATATCAGTATGGAAGAAAGGCATGCATTTGTTCTAAAATCTTGCATCCTGTGGCTCAATATTAGATTTTAAGTTGGCCTTGCTGTACCTACAGAAATAGATTTTTCAATTATGATCTTCAGAAATCTCCTCTTTGTATGCAGTCCTTGTTGGCCCAGGTGATAATTGATCCAGTTTAAGTTTCTATAAGTTACATCTCACCATATGTTTATGGGAGAGATATTCTTTGCCTAGTTCCTCTGATAAGACCTCTCCTGTATGGTTGAACATCTGGCATAGCTCTGATCTTCCTCAGAGCACATTAACCCCACATTTACATCAAGGTAGTGCCTCATTGGGAATTTATTTATTTATTTATTCACTGGTGATTTATTATAGGTTGTCACATAGTCAGCCAGATGTATACCTTGGATTTGACATTTTTATCCACCTGTGAAGTTCTTCCCAAGGACCTGGGATAGACAGATGTTGTTTCATTATGTGAAATGCTTTCATCATAGGATGTAAGCTGTTCCAAGTAAAGCTGCCTTTTGCAATTGACTGATATGGATTTGATCAATGACATGATGTTTAAGTGCTACTCCAAATGCTTTGGGATTGCATCCAAGATGCCTATTAGTAGTTTGCTTTCTTTTTCCACAGTTGTACTTCAATTTTATTTGTTTCTTTGTTTGTTTGTTACATTTATATGCCACCTCTTCTCACCAATAAATTTGACCTCTGTTTTCAGATCACTACAATAATTTATCTAAATTTTTACCTGACATATTGTAGCCTTCCAATTTTGGTCCTCCAGTTAATTTGATATTTCAAGCTACTGGAACTACTATTCGTATGAACAATGAGTTTTGAAAATTCTAAAAACTGAAGTCTTGGCATATCTATAGGATACCAAATCAGAAAATATCACTCAGAGCAAAATAGATTTAAAAACTGAGAAGATATGTGCATCAGAAATTTAATGTAAAAGACATGAAACAAAACTGACAGATTCTAGTAAAATCATCTAGGAATGATTCATTCCCAAGATATTTTTTGGTCAGAACCATGAAATATCTAATCCATTTAATAAAGGAATTATGTCTTCTAAGCATGTTTTGTTCCAGTTTTCAATTGTATTACATGGCATAAATCATAATTTCCTCTTTCCAAATGGGTATATCGTTTCATAGAATGTGTCTATAGATGACCATAAGCAACCAACATTTAAAAACAGAAAATTTCAAATAATTTGGTCACAGATGACAAAAGAATTATTTTATCAAATGTGAAGCACCCAAGAATGTTAAATGC
The DNA here is from genome assembly GCA_024449315.1 of Daboia siamensis. Lineage (NCBI taxonomy): Eukaryota > Metazoa > Chordata > Lepidosauria > Squamata > Viperidae > Daboia > Daboia siamensis. The sequence goes on from JAKJMR010000291.1 coordinate 180,724, forward strand.
CTGCCTTGTTCCAAACATTGGTGAAAAATGAAATGTACCAAAGAAAAAGCAAGGGAGAAGAAGAAGAAAAAATTTGGACACTTGCCATAACACCCATTATAGTATAGTCTGAGGTTTTGACCTTTAATGTTACACTTATTGTGCTTCTGACACATTTAGTCAATTAAAATGGCTGAAGTGTAATTTGTTTTTTTAAGTTTAATACAGCATGTCAATAGAAGTTAGCCAAAATTTATTGTAGGAACACTAAAACTGCCATGTGCGCTTAAACAAATGAAGCACAATTCATCATGGTTGAAATAAAAATGTACCTCAGGCTCGCTGGACTTTATGCTTGGCATACCCGTGTTGCCAAATATAGCAAAGCCTGTTGTAGCTGACACTTCCAATGGAAAAGACATTTCAGTGTGCCTTAAAAATTGGTGAGAAAAATCTGGATCCTCTCCAATCCTAAGGAGTGTTAACATTGGCACTTCTACTGTGTACTTTTACTGTAAATTGTTGTAGCGTATATTTGACATAGAATACCCAGTGGATTGATGACTGAAGAAAGGAAGATTTTTTATTGTGCCATGTTACCTTTTTCAGTCATACATACTAAGCCTTTATGTTTAAACAAGTCTCCACCTGTACTCAATCGCTGAAAGTTATTTTTCATTTAACTTTAGTTTGCTTTGTTATAAATCCATAAAAGCATTTTCCATTTTATTAGCCAGAAACAATGACTGATTTTACAATAAAACATTAAAGCTGGAGAGTTTTTAACAGAGATTTCAGGTTTTTTCCCCTTAAATACATGCATATATATTCCTTCTCCCCCCCCCCTTAAATATGTCAAAATTAGTCAGTTCAATTCTATGCCCTATTTACATTAGCACAAATAAATACTATTTTTAGTATTACCCACAGGATTATATCACTAACTTTAGACTGTTATTTATTTATTTATTTATTTACTTACTTACTTACTTACTTACTTACTTACTTACGATCATGCTGTCCTGAGTGATTCTGGGCAACTTAGGGTTATAATAAATAAATAATTGTAGAATGACTAGAAAGGCAGTGATTTGAAATGGTATAATCTAGAATTAAGAACCTACAATACTGATGATGAAGTGCGATATCATCCCTTAAAATACAGAGAATTATTGTAGGTAGTTTGGCTCCCTTTTGCTTCACTCATATAACACATGCACAAATTGCAAGTAGTAACATTAGTCTCCTTTTTGGCTAACTTCTGAATTTTGAAAATAGCATTAAACTTTTGCAATAGGCAAAACTGAGAAAGAAGTGCTTATGTTTTTTCCCTTCATTATTGTTTGGAAAATAATTTGCAATGGCTTCATATTGCGAACTATCTTAAAAGCATACAGTACTGAGAGTTTATGAAAGCTTTTGACTGATCCTTGATATTGTCTGACTATTCCTCTCTACAAATAGCCTCTGTAATTGGTAGTGGGATCAAATGATGTTTTTAGTTATAGGATTCCCTCATATACATATGCACACACATACATATAGGCATACACATACACTTACACATACATGCTTCTAAGATCCTTTTGAAATGAAGCCACAAAACAGCATCAATCCTGGACGTTATAAAGATTAATAATAGGTCCATATTCAGTTTGTTTCACTGAATGTCTGTGAATGGATAATAGTTGGTGAAGAGAACAGATGCTCTATCTTTGAGAAATTATCTGCTGTAATTTCCTTGTAGCAATAATAATAATAATAATAATAATAATAATAATAATAATAATATGAAGGCAATCAACACCGGGGCAATACTAGTCATTAGATACACAGCTGGAATAGTGGACTGGACTCAAGCAGAACTAAAAGCAATAGATAGGAAGACCAGAAAAATAATGACAATGAATCATGCCCTTCATCCATGCAGTGACATTGAAAGACTCTATCTACCAAGGCAAATAGGTGGACGTTGAATGCTGCAAGTACATCAGATGGTTGAAGAAGAAAAAATGGCTTTGGAAAAATATCTGAAGGACAATGATGAAGATGCACTGAAATTAGTATACAGGTGAAAAATTAGAATATTGTGCAAAAATTCATTTATTTCAGTAATGCAACTTAAAAGGGGAAACTAATATATGAGATAGACTCATTACATGCAAAGCAAGATAGTTCAAGCCATGATTTGTCATAATTGTGATGATTATGGCTTACAGCTCATGAAATCCACAATCTCAGAAAATTAGAATATTGTGAAAATGTGCAATATTCTAGGCTCAAAGTGTCCCACTCTAATCAGCTAATTAAGCCATAACACCTGCAAAGGGTTCCTGAGCCTTTAAATGGTCTCTCAGTCTGGTTTAGTAGGAATCACAATCATGGGGAAGACTGCTGATGTGACAGCTGTGCAGAAAGCCATCATTGACACCCTCCATAAGGAGGGAAAGCCTCAAAAGGTAATTGCAAAAGAAGTTGGATGTTTCCAAAGTGCTGTATCAAAGCACATTAATAGAAAGTTATGTGGAAGGGAAAAGTGTGGAAGAAAAAGGTGCACAAGCAGCAGGGATGACCACAGCCTGGAGAAGATTGTCAGGAAAAGGCCATTCAAAAGTGTTGGAGACTTTCACAAGGAGTGGACTGAGACTGGAGTCAGTGCATCAAGAGCTACCACACAGAGACGGATCCTGGACATGGGCTTCAAATGTCGTATTCCTCTTGTCAAGCCGCTCCTGAACAACAAACAACATCAGAAGCGTCTTACCTGGGCTAAAGAAAAACAGACCTGGTCTGTTGCTCAGTGGTCCAAAGTCCTCTTTTCTATGAGAGCAACTTTTGCATCTCATTTGGAAACCAAGGAGCCAGAGTCTGGAGGAAGAATGGAGAGGCACACACTGCAAGATGCTTGAAGTCCAGTGTGAAGTTTCCACAGTCTGTGTTGATTTGGGGAGCCATGTCATCTGCTGGTGTTGGTCAACTGTGCTTCATTAAGTCCAGGGTCAATGCAGCCGTCTACCAGGAGATTTTGGAGCACTTCATGCTTCCTTCTGCAGACGAGCTTTATGGGGATGCTGACTTCATTTTCCAGCAGAACATGGCACCTGCCCACAATGCCAAAAGCACCAAAACCTGGTTCAATGACTGTGGGATTACTGTGCTTGATTGGCCAGCAAACTCGCCTGACCTGAACCTCATAGAGAATCTATGGGTCATTGTCAAGAGAAAGATGAGAGACATGAGACCCAACAATGCAGAAAAACTGAAGGCTGCTATTGAAGCATCCTGGTCTTCCATAACACTTCAGCAGTGCCACAGGCTGATAGCTTCCATGCCATGCCACATTGAGGCAGTAATTGCTGCAAAAGGGGCCCAAACCAAGTACTGAGTACATATGCATGCTTATACTTTTCAGAGGTCCAATATTGTTCTATGTACACTCCTTGTTTTATTGATTGCATGTAATATTCTAAGTTTCTGAGATTGTGGATTTGGGGTTTCCATGAGCTGTACACCATAATCATCATAATTATGACAAATTACGGCTTGAACTATCTTGCTTTGCATGTAATCAGTCTATCTCATCTATTAGTTTCCCCTTTTAAGTTGCATTACTGAAATAAATGAACTTTTGCACGATATTCTAATTTTTCGAGTTTCACCTGTATCAGGAAGGCTTACTGAGTACTGGAGAGACCAAACTGGCCTACAACAAAGACCAAATGAAGAACAGAATAGAGGCATGGGAAGACAAAGCACTACATGGCCAGTACATTAAAAAAAATAGCTGGGAAAGCAGATAATAACAAGACCTAACAATGGCTAAGAGCAAGAAAGTTGAGGAAAGAGACCGAGGGACTAATTCTGGCTTCACAAGACCAAGCCTTAAGAACAAATGCATACAAAGTCAAAATTGAGAAGACAGCAACAGACAGTAAGTGCCAGCTATGCAAAGAAGCTGAAGAAACAGTGGACCACCTGGTAAGCTGCTGCAAGAAGATTGCACAGACTGACTACAAGTAGTGACATGACAAAGTAGCAACAATAGTGCATTGGAAGATCTGCAAGAAATATCATTTGCCTGTAAGCAAGAACTGGTGGGATCATAAAATAGCAAAAGTCATAGAAAATGATAAAGTTAAACTGCTCTGGGACTTCAGAATTCAAACAGACAAGAACCTGCAACGTAACACCCCAGACCTAACAATTGTCGATAAGAAAGACAAAAAAGTCTGGATGTGGCAGTGCCTGGAGACAGCAGAATAGATGAGAAAGAACTGGAGAAGATAACAAAATACAAAGACCTACAAATAGAAATAGAAAGATTGTGGCAAAGGGAAGCAAGTGTAGTACCAATAGTAATAGGCACCCTGGGTGCAATCCCAAAACAACTGGAGCACCACTTGAACACCAAAGGCAGCCTTACTAGGAACTGCTTCCAACCTGTGACCATATCTATAATACCATCAAACATCCACATCTGCCTATCCCAGGTCCTTGGTAAGGACTCGATAGATAGACAAAAATGCCAAATCCAGGCTGAAGATCTCGCTGACTGTGCGAATAATGATGATGATGATGATGATGTTGGAAGGGACCCTGGAGGTCATCTAGTCCAATCCCCTGCTCAGGCAGGAAACCCTATACCAGGGCTTTTCAACTGGTGGTATGAGTACCACTGGTGGTACGCGAGCACCGGGCTGGTGGTACGTGGTGTCACCTTCCTCCCCCCTCTGCGTCATGCCCATGCACCAGCCTTGCTGCGTCGACCCACTGGGAGCTCTCTGTGGACTGGTGCTCATCAGTGGAGGTCAGGGCCGGCTGTACACACCAATCAGCTGGCAACTCCATATGGACGGCCCCGACCTCCACTGATGGTCTCCAGTCCACAGAGAGCTCCTGGCGGGTCAATGGTTTCCTGGTGGCAGCCCTGGCCAATGAGGAGGCTAGGAAGGAGGTGGCGGCCTGGCGCTGGGGCTGCCAGGGCTCAAGCGCCAGGATCAATGCTGCTTTGCACATGATCGGCACTTCTTCGGGGCTGCCAGGGCTCAAGCGCCAGGACCAGCACTGCTTTGCAGCTGATCGGCATTTTTTCAAGGCTGCCAGGGCTCAGCAAGTATCAGCGCCACTCTGCAGTTGATTGGTGCTTTTGGGGGGCTGCCAGGGCTCAAGTGCCAGGATCAGCACCACTCTCCAGCTGATCGGCACTTTTTGGGGGCTGCCAGGGCTCAGCAAGGATCAGCACCACTTTCCAGCTGTTTGGCGCTTCTTCAGAGCAGTCAGGGCTCAGCAGAAGTGCCAGGATCAGTGCCAGGCTCCAGCTAGAGCTACATAGCCCTGAGTAAGCACCAATCACCTGGAAAGTAGCACTGATCCCGGTACATCTGCTGACCCCCAATTCCCTGCTCACACACACATACACAAACACATGCAAGCAGTTACAGCTGAAGGCGTTTCAGCCTTCAACTACGGCTCCCAGTCCTCCAGCATTTGCACAGAGAGAGAGAAAGATGCTCTCTCTCTCTCTCTCTCTCTCTCTCTCTTTCTTCATGCGACATTGCCCCTTAGCAGGGCTTCTGATTGGCCCTGCACCCACTCCTCTCCCATCGCCCTTTGCAGGATGTGAAGCACCCAGGGAAGGAGCTGTGGAGACAGGCGGGCGGGTGGGTAGCAAGTTCCCTCCAAAGAGTTCCCTCCAGGCTCTGCCCCACCAGATGCCACCATCTGAGGGTGGATTTCTGGCCTCCCTCTGTGCGTCTCTGATAAGGAGCAAGGCCCTTCGTGTCTTCTGAGGCAGCCAAAGCCCATGTGGGAAAGAACGATCTTTATGGAAGTAAAATAAGCCCAATTTCAGAACTTTAAGGGCAACTGCAATGGAAGTGTGACTGTGTCTGATACCTCCCTATCTTGGACTTAGAAAGCAGTTTTCCTAAACCGAGAGTGCCTGGTAGTAAGAGGAAATAATGGGGAAAGGAGATGAGGTGGGGTGGGGTGGGGTAGTTGGACTCCTTGAAAGAACAATTGCTCGGAGAATGGAGGAGAAAAGAAGAGAAGAAGTGACCCAAAAATCTTAGGGAAGAACTGGGAAAACAAAAAGGTGACAAAAGAAGAAGCCCAGAATTGTGAACTGTTGAGAATGAACCGAGGTTGGTGGAGGAATAAAAAGAACTTCTTCAAATACGATCAAGTTAAAAGAAGAAAAAAAAAACAAGGAAGAAAAGAAGAAAGGTAGGGACAATGGGAGGGAAGGAAGGAAGGGACAAAGGGAGGGAAGGAAGAAAGGAAGGAAAGAAGCAAGGTAGGGATATTTGCCCTTCAGAGTATAAACAGTAACATGCCTATTGAAAAGTTTGATTTCCCTCCTGCCCATTCACAATAGTAACCCATGGATTCCCCCCCCACACACACACAGGTACCCTGCAACCTGAGGGAGGGAATGAGGGACAATGGAAGGGAGCAAGAGAAGGAGGAAGGGACAAAGAAGGAGGAAAGGAAGGAAGGAAAGAAGGAAGGAAGGGACAATGGGAGAGAGGGAGGAAGGAGGGCACCCACCCCAGTCCCACCCCCTCCACCAGAGAACCATGGATTCCCCCCACACAGGCACCCTGCAACCTGAGTGATGAGCTGCCCCCCCACCGGGCATTGACTTCGTTTGTCAAAAAGTTGTAAAAGGTGATCACATGACCCTAGGACACTGTGACTGTCATAAGTATGAATCAGTTGCCAAGCATCCAAATGTAAATCACATGACCCTGGGGATGCTGCAACAGTCATAAGTGTGAAAAATGGTCATAAGTCACTTTTTCAGTGCCATCATAACTTCAAACAGTCACTAAGCGAATTGTTGTAAGTCGAGGACTACCTGTACTTTATCAATTTTTTCCTCTTTTTTTTGGTCAAGTTTTTGACACCTTGCTGGGCAACTGGTGGTACTCGGACATTGCCTTATCCTAAACGTGATACAATGGGTGAAAAGGTTGAAAAGTCCTACCCTATACCATTTCAGACAAATGGCTGTCCAGTGTCTTCTTAAAAACTTCCAGTGTTGGAGCATTCACAGCTTCTGGAGGCAGGTTGTTCCACTGATTAATTGTTCTAACTGTCAGAAAATTTCTCCGTAGTTCTAGGTTGATTCTCTCTTTGATTAGTTTCCATCCATTGCTTCTTGTCCTGCCTTCAGGTGCTTTGGAGAATAGCTTGACTCCCTCTTCTTTGTGGCAATCCCTTAGATCAGTGGTGGTGAACCTATGGCTCCTCACCAGCAGCCCCCCCTGGAGGAGAGTCACCCAGGGTGCGGCCCACGTGGAGCAGCACAGCCAAGCACATGGCAGCTGGGCAGCAGATGATGCTGTGGGGTGTGGGTGGAGGGCATGGCCACCATGGCGCTGCAGGGCCGCCTGGGTGATCTGCATTGGGCCGTGGATGGCCCTGAAGGTGGGTGGGGTGGGGGTGGGGGTGGGCAGGTGGAGCAGTGGCAGGCAGGGGCAGGGCGTTTTTTGGACACTTGGTCTCTAAAAGGTTCGCCATCACTGTCTTAGATATTAGAACACCACTATCATGTCACCCCTAGTCCTTCTCTTCATTAAACTAGAGATACCCAATTCCAGCAACCGTTCCCTATATGTTTTAGCCTCCAGTTCCCTAATCATCTTTGTTGTTCTTTGTACTCTTTCTAGAGTCTCAACATCTTTTTTACATTGTGGTAACCAAAACTGGATGCAGTATTCCAAGTGTGGCCTTACCAAGGCATTCTAAAGTGGTATTAAAACTTCACGTGATCTTGATTCTATCCCTCTGTTAATGTAGCCTAGCACTGTGTTGGCTTTTTTGGCAGCTGCAGCATACTACTGGTTCATATTTAAGTGATTGTCCACTAGGATTCTGAGATCCCTCTCACAGTTACTACTGTTGATCAAAGTACCACCTATACTTTACCTGTGCATTTGGTTTTTCTTGCCCAAATGTAGAAGCTTACTTTTTTCACCATTGAATTTCATTTTGTTAGATAGCAACAAATGTTCAAGCCTGTCAAGATCCTCCTGTATCTTAAGCCTATCTTCTGGAGTGTTGGCTATTCCTGCCAGCTTGATGTCATCTACAAATTTGATGAATTCACCATCTATCCTCTATCCAAATCATTGATGAAGATGTTGAAGAGCATTGGGCCCAGAACAAAACCCTGGGGTACCCCACTACACACTTCCCTCTATATAGATGCAGTTCCATTGAGGACCACATGCTGAATATGCCTGGTCAGTGAGCTACGAATCCATCTGGTGGTGATGCTGTCTAACCCACATTTTTCTAACTTATCAAGTAGTAGGTTGTGGTCTACTTTATCAAATGCCTTACTGAAGTCCAAGTAAATTATATCCACAGCATTCCTCTGGTCTATTAATTTTGTCACATGGTCAAAGAATGCAGTAAGTTTTGTCTGGCATGATCTGGCATGTTGACTTTTGGTAATGACTTTGTTTGCCTCTAGGTGTTCACTGATTAGTTGCTTGATTTTCTTTTCCAGAATATTCCCAGGTATTGAGGTCAGGCTGTAGTTTCCTGGATCCACTTTTTTCCTTTTTTGAAAATGGGAACTACATCAGCTTTTTTCCAGTCCTCTGGTAGTTCCCCAGTGCTCCAGGATCTTTGAAAGATATAGTTCAGTGGTTCTGAGATCACATCTGCCAGTTCCTTCAGAACCATGGGGTATAATCCATCTGGTCCTGTGATTTGAACTCATCTAGGATGGACAGATGCTCACTTACCATTTTCTTGCCTATCTTAACTTGTCTTTCTAAATAAATAAATAATCTGTTTTTTACGGTATTGTTTTTGATAGGTTCGACTGTGTTTTTTTTCCCTTTGTGTAAAGATGGATGCAAAAAATGAGTTAGTAGTTCTGCTTTCTCCCTGTTTCCCTATTCCTTGTCACCTTCTTGCCACTTTCTCCCAATAATGGACATGTTATACATGTCCATTGTTATATGTACCACATGAATGCATATGTAGACTAAATGCCATGTTTAATAGTTCTTTATTAAACTTGTTAGTAATCTCTGTTTCCAGTTCAGTTCTGTCTACTTTAAACAGTTCCCTTTTAAGTTCCCTTTCTTAGAACATGTATATTTGCCTTCATTCATGAGTTTCCTTTTAATATGGCCAAGTTATTACCAATCCTTGGTTTGAATTGTTGGTATATTATTTTTCTAAGCTTATTATGAAATTCCTAGCTTAGACCTATGGCAAAGAATTACAAATCCAAAAATTAATAAGAGGCGAGATTCAAAATAAGATTGAAAACCTAAAATGATGTACCTGTGTGCTAATGGTTATATTAGAGCAGAATGAAATGTTATTTCTTGCATGGCTGGTCTCTAAAATTTCAGAGAGATGTTACAAGACTTTTGATAATTAAAAAGAAAAGAGCTGACCCTTCATTCTGAAAACACCTTGCCTTTCTTTGGGACTTAACTGAACTTGGGAAGCCAAGCCAAGGAGTCTGCAAACAATTGGGTGTGGTGTATGATTCTGCAGTGAAAGTTAAGACGTTTACATGCATCCTTTTTGTACTTCAAAACTAAGATACTGTATAAGGACCTTGTATCCCATGCATAAGAATGCTATAAACAGTTTCTTCTATTTTAAGAAAAAAATGAATGCAATTTATTATAAAATATGAATGGCAGTAATCTTTTAAAAACTCAATAGCAATTTATGATGCAGTAGTAGGACAAAAAAGAAAGAAACCAACTAAACTATAGAATAGGTACAGGAAGTTGTTGTATTTGTATCCTGTTAGAAATAATTTAAGAAGAGGAAACCAAGAGAATATAGACTTAATTCTTCCATCCTTGAAACTGGATGGAAAGACAATTCTATTAGTTGATCAATGGATTTATAGAAGACATAAGGAAGCATTGAAAGAATAAGGTAATTTGAAGAAAGACTGATAATCAAAACGAGGATTGGTTAGAATGATAAGAGATAAAAAAAACTGATTGAAACTATGGACAGGAAAAAAAAATGTTTACCTCTTATTTGCTTGCAAATCTAGATTTGAGTCTTTAATGCAAAAATTGAAACCTAATTCACATTCAAAAGTTGACCCTTTTTGAATTTTGCAGTGCAGTTTACCTATAATATAAAAAATTAAAATGCATATATGCATGAAAATATTGTACAAAAATGAATTATTGTAATTGTATAGCAAAATTAACACACTAGACAAAAACTGAAATTACACTGTGCATGTTTGAGAAAATATACAAAAAATGTTGTTGTTAGCTGCGAAGTCGTGTCCGACCCATTGCGACCCCATGGACAATGTTCCTCCAGGCCTTCCTGTCCTCTACCATCTTCTGGAGTCCATTTAAGCTCACGTCTACTGCTTCAGTGACTCCATCCAGCCACCTCATTCTCTGTCATCCCCTTCTTCTATTGCCCTCAATCTTTCCCAGCATTAGGCTCTTCTCCAGTGAGTCCTTCCTTCTCATTAGGTGGCCAAAGTATTTGAGTTTTAGCTTCAGGATCTGGCCTTTCATGGCAAAGATACTGGAGTGGGTTGCCATTTCCTTCTCCTGTGGATCACGTTTTGTCAGAACTCTCTGCTATGACCTTTCCGTCTTGGGTGGCCCTGCACAACATATCTCATAGCTTCATTGAATTACGCAAACCCCTTCACCACGACAAGGCAGGAATCCATGAAAGGGACAAAAAATATATACAATTTTTATTATTAATTTAAATAAGAAATCAAGTCCAACAAACTTGGGCATCTAAATGAGAATATGCTAGTAACTGAAACTGACATATTTACCCTCCTTTCCATGAACAATGTCCCTCAAATAAGCAGGAATTAATACAATGATGATATAGTCAACTACTCTCCCCTAAAATAGCACAACTGGACTGATTAATCATTTCCAGTAATTACAAAATAGTTTGTCAATCGCTTCATTTCTCTTTTATACCTGAACTTCTATTCTTTCCATTACTGCATTTTAACATATGAAAAAGAAAAAGCAAAAAAGCAAATGTTTGCAGGCTAATTTCTGCCTTTCTGTGAAGTTTTTTATACTTTTTCACACAGTTGCAGAAATTAGTTTGGAAACATTTGCTGTTTTGCTTTTGCTTTTTAATATGCTAATATGCAGTAATGGAGAGGAACTCTTCAAAATCACCAATCACTTTATGAAGGGTTAAATTGGTGATTTTGATGCATGAAGACACAGATTCAATCAAAAGCAAGTCAATGCAGGCTATAGGAAGCAGCTAAAATATCCCCACTTCTGTTTTATGAACATTATTATAATGCCTCCAAGTTTTTACAAAGTTGTCACTTTCAGTTAAATTGTAAATAGCTGTGTAGATCCATCCACAGACCTAAGAAGCTACTTTGCATCTGTCAGTATCAGTCTGACATGTTACATAATGCCAAAGATATACACATAAATCAGCAGTACTCACAGATGTAGCAATACAACAGGGCTGCAATACACACACACACACACACACACACACACACGTGTGTGTGTGTGTATGTGTATGTGTATATATATATATATATATATATATGTCAAATGTTTGTTAACTCTTTTAGATTACCTTGCTAGGCCCCAAACATGGGACAAATCTTATTTCCTGTCTCAGCCTAACTGAAGGCCATCGAACAGGAAGTAGTCACCACTGGTGACAGCTCATATTTGTGTAAATTGGTTTTGCTAACAAAAATGTTTGGGGCCTAGCAAGATAATCTAAAAGAGTTAACAAACATTTGACACATATCCCCCTTGCTTCTCAGCTAACAAAGCGAGAGAGATCCTGTGGCCTAGAGGTGAAAAGAACTGCTTAATGTGCAATCAGCCCAGGTTCGAATCTCAGAAGGGTATGGCTAACTGACGAAAACAAATAAGTTTGAAATGCATATCAGTCTCCCTTTAATTCTTTGTTAGCAAAACCAATTTACACAAATATGAGCTGTCACCAGTGGTGACTACTTCCTGTTCGATGGCCTTCGGTTAGGCTGAGACAGGAAATAAGATTTGTCCCATGTTTGGGGCCTAGCAAGGTAATCTAAAAGAGTTAACAAACATTTGACACATATCCCCCTTGCTTCTCAGCTAACAAAGCGAGAGAGATCCTGTGGCCTAGAGGTGAAAAGAACTGCCTAATGTGCAATCAGCCCAGGTTCAAATCTCAGAAGGGTATGGCTGACTGACGAAAACAAATAAGTTTGAAATGCATATCAGTCTCCCTTTAATTCTTTGTTAGCAAAACCAATTTACACAAATATGAGCTGTCACCAGTGGTGACTACTTCCTGTTCGATGGCCTTCGGTTAGGCTGAGACAGGAAATAAGATTTGTCCCATGTTTGGGGCCTAG
>JAKJMR010000291.1:193178-219488 GCA_024449315.1 Daboia siamensis
ATATATATATATATATATATATATATATATATATATATATTTCTTTCCTGTTTGACCTAACTCAAGGCTATCCACAGGATATAGTCACAACTTATGACAGCTCATTATTTGTGTAAATTATTCAAATTGCTAATAAAGAATTTTTTTTAGGGAGGCTGATATATATATCTTCTTTTGATATATATATCTTCTTTTCATCTTGCTCATTCATTTGCTAAATAATGTTATGTCACAGATTGCATAATTCCTTTGAATGAACAATAAAGTAATTTCTTGAACACTTCAAATGCCTAAATTCTAAGGAATACCATCCATACACTTTATAGAACAAAAAATGTTCTTTGCTGTTAGTTGCAAAGTCATGTCCGACCCATCGTGACCTCATGGACAATGTTCCTCCAGGCCATCTACCATCTTCTGGAGTCCATTTAGGCTCATGCCTACTGATTCAGTGACTCCATCCATCCACCTCATTCTCTGTCATCCTCCAGCACCATAGTTCAAAGATAGAAGAAAAATATATAATCTTAAAAGCACCAACTTTCTTTTCTAGTCTTTTAATGGAAGCTACTGTATTTTAGATTTAAAGTTTATCCAATTATGCATCTAATAAATAAATTCAAATCTCTGTTTAATCTTAACTTTTGTAAATTACAAAAACTATCCCACAATTTTTTGAATGGGATGTATGCTTTTAGTCATCATTTGTAGAGTTGTAATATGCACCAAAGCAATGAAAGCAATTTAGCTAATAATAAACAATACTTGCATGTGATGGAGTGGGGAAAGAGAGAGAGAAAGTAAAATTCCTAATAGTACAAATAGAATACTTTTATTTTCTTTTTATTGTCTGATTGTGACATCCTCTAGAGAACATATTATTACCTCTCAATTCGGACAGGAATGTTGGTTTCATTTTGGTATTTAACATTATGTGTGGAGTGATGAGTCTATCTGATTGTTGGTTCACAAAGGCTTTTCATGGGCTAACATGTGTCTGTGATCCCTTGGTGACCAAAAGGATATTTTCCATCAGCAGGAACAGATGTTACTTATTCTTAAGGTCTAAATAAAGCATGTGATTTTGCAAATGTTTGCCTCATGCACTTTTGTTGGCTGCCAAATGTAGAGTGTAGATTTAGAAGGATTTGCACTGGATTTAAAAATAGTCATTAGTAAAGTTACAATTCTGTATGTGCAATGTAGGTATAGAGTGCAAAAGACATAGGGTAAGCTAAAACTACTGGCAGAGTATCCTATTTTTCAAGATGTTTCTGGAATTTATGACTTATCTCTCATTAATCAGCCTAAAACAACTGCTGCAGATTAAGGGAAAAGAAAGCAAGCAGCCTCCCACCAGTCTCACTACAATGCCTAAAGTTATTTAGTCTGTGCCAACACCACCAGTCTTCTGATCAATGGCTAGAGTACACTGTCCAATGACTAGTGTTGAAATATCATCTTCCACTCTTTTTAGATTCAGTGCACTGGATATGCTGAGGGAATTATGCTTGCCTCAGATTCAGGCTGGAACTACTGGGACTAGAAATTTACAGTCAAAATCTGGCTTGACAGTTGAAACTATCAACTATACTTGGATGACTGAGAATCTCCATAGACATTGATAGTTGAAAGTTTAAAGAATTTTCTCTTCTTTCATCCTGGCATTTCTAATGATTTGCTGAATTTACAAATAAGAAGAATTTTGATAGCCGCTGCATTTGACATTTTGAGCTGTGAAACAAAGGCTGTATTGGATGACTTTTTAGCAAAATATAGATATAATAAACAGTAAAAATATAGATATGGTGATTTCTGTATTGAGTATGTTCCCATCTATAGCCATATATGATCTTGGAAATCATTAGCCTAATTATAAATCAATGATCTTTTGGTTGAATCCATATTAAAGGATTGTCTTAGTGTGAAATTTATTGGGGTTTTTTTTGTATGAACAAAAAAATCGAATCCCGAGTGCCGCATAACGGAGTGAGCACCTGTTACTCGTCCCAGCTTCTGCCAACCTAGCAGTTCGAAAGCACGTAAAAAATGCAAGTAGAAAAATAGGGACCACTACAGTGGGAAGGTAACAGCGTTCTGTGCACCTTTGGCGTCTAGTCATGCTGGCCACATGACCATGGAGACGTCCTCGGACAAGCGCTGGCTCTTCGGCTTTGAAACAGAGATGAGCACCAGCCCCTAGAGTCAGAAACGACTAGCACGCATGTGCGGGGGAACCTTTACCTTTACCATTGTATGAACAAACATGTATCATTTTATGTTTTATACTAATAATGTCAGTTGAATAAAATTTGTCATATTTTTCAAATACAGATACAGCTATTAGGCTTATTGTGCACAAAAAAACAGGTGGAACTTCATAGTATCACTGTTGCTGAGCGGTGGTGGCACAATGGTTAGAATGCAGTATTACAAGCTAATTCTCTGCTCACTGCCAGGAATTTGATTCTGAGCAGCAAGATTGACTCAGCCTTCCATCCCTCTGAGGACAGTAAAATGAGGACCCAGATTGTTAGGGGCAACATGCTGACTCTGTAAACCACTGTAAAGCACTATGAAGCAGTATATAAGTCTAAGTTCTATTGATGTCTTGACATGTTTGGCTATACCCTGTTGACAACCCTGGTTTCTCTCTTTACTTTCTGGTGTACTTTTCATATGAATCCAAACATGTTTGGCTGAACAAACTGTATATTTATTTAATAAAGCCCCTCAGACCTTTAAATCTATATGAAACAGATTTAAACAGTGTTATTTAATGAATGCATATATTTATTTGTACTTAAAGAGTACCACAAAAACATTTATGTTTCTGAATGTTGCAGCATATCTTTCTGCAAGCAACTAGTAGCATTCAGCTACTTGTTATAAATTAGACAAATTTAACTTCTTATTAATTAAATGGTAGCAACCTGCATTTTATTGTATATGATTTTTCAAAGACACCGGAAGTTTAACAGATGAAAACATAAAGGTCCTTAAATACTACCATAATGTCTTCAGCTTTCTCATTCAAAGTTTTTCTTTACATTTCATTCATACATTATATTTTTTGACATAATGAAAGGAGGATTAAATATAGGATAAGTCTCAGAAATGTACTAATATTCTGGAAATATTGATTCATGTTCATTCCTATCCCAACACTAAAATGAAGCCTCTTTGCTATAATGTTGTTTCCCTAAAATTAGAAAGTTTGTTATTTTTCTTCATATGCTTGCTTCATTATACACAACTTGCTTGAAACAGTAAAACAGCCAGATTGTAGCCTGAAAGCTTTCTTAGATTGTTGCTGCAGCCACTTTTAAATATGTTCGAACACCTGCACAATGTTCACAGTAGTCTTAGGAGAGGTTAATTCATCTGCATGTAACCAGCAGATTTAGATCATGCTAGTGTCCCTTCAGCTTTTAATGAAAAATATTGGGTATATGAGACATTAGAACCACCACAAAATTTCTTCAATACATTTATAGCCTTCTGTTTCATTGTGAGGGCTGGAAGCATTTGTCTCTCTGTTATGTACTGGGCTTGTGGTGTTACTCCACATGCATTACTGGAGCGGCTAACAGCTCCCCAGTAACCTAGACAAGCTGTCTCTGGTCCTGAAATTGGCTAGCCCCAGGCGGCAAGCGTGGGTTCAAACCTATTGGCTGCTGCCTAGGGGCTAGACTATATATTGTGGCTGGTTGCAGCCCAAGCTTCAGTACAGTTCTAGCAAGAATAAAGAATGAGTTATCTTGTACTCAGCCTTGTGTCTTCCTTCCTGCACCAAAGAGCTCACGACTTAACAATGGCAACGAAGGTGGGATCCTGCTTCACCAATTAAGAGCTGAAGTCAAAGAGGGGTTGGCAGCACACAATGGAGAGAAGAGGCATTCCCCCCCCCCCAGGCCGGCTAGTAAGCCACACCAGCGGCCTCGCGCTCAGCGGATGCACTCCCTGAGCCTAGAAGCAGGATTGGAAGGTCACAGGAAGCTGAAGGAAGAATGCCGAAGGTCGGCAAATTAAGAGAATTTGATGTGAAGCATCTGGAAGAATGGCCATCTTACCTTTCGCAAGTAGGAAACTATCTGAATGCAAATCAGATCGCGGAGGAAGGCCTGAAGACTGCCACGTTGCTTTGTGTGTGCAGCCCAGCAACTTTCAACCTGGCAGAGAATCTTTTTGCACCAACGCCCATCGAAGCAGTCTTATACCCAATCTTAAAAAGAAGCTAACCGGGCACTTCCAGCCCAAGATGTCAGAGATGGTGTGGCGATTCAAATTTGACCAAAGAGTGCAGCTACCTGGGGAGACAGCTTCGGAGTTCATTGTGGATCTAAGACAGGCCGCACGCCTTTGCAAGTTCTCAAACTTAGAAGAACGACTAAGAGATTGGCTCATCTGTGGCCTTCGGGACAAAACACTTCAGCAGTTTTGCTAGACCCAACTTAATGTTTTCCGAGGCACAGGACAAGGTGATGGCCGACGAAGCCGCCGGGGGTGTGGTGCAGACAGTTCAGCCTACCAAACCTTCAAAAGTCGAAGAATCGGTCCATCTTGAGGTTACCAAATGCGCCGGAGAATCGTCAGAAGAAGAAGAACCCAAAATCAACAAACTCCAAAGGCAACCCAACGCACAACACCACAACAGCCACCAGTGAGAGGACGGTTACAAGGCAGTTCTCTTACCAAGATGTAAAGGGTGTGGAGGCAACCATATTCGCGCCAACTGCAGATTTAGTTCAGCCACGTGTAGAGCTTGTGGAAGAACAGGCCACATCACGGTGGTTTGCAGAGCCCTCCAGAGAGACCAGCCACCCAAACACCAGTCAGAGGAACCAACTAGGAGACATACTGGGGCCCAGGGTCCAGTTAGTGTGGGATTCTTCAGAAGCCGGAGAAGCGTTTGCCACACCAGGGCTCGACACCCGCTCAAGCCCAAACTTAAGCTCTTAGTAGAGGTACAAGGAGTTCCATGTAAGATGGAGTTGGACTCCAGCTCGGCAGTCTCAATCATTTTGCAAGACACATTTGACTTCGTGTGTAGGCATAGTAACAATTGGGCTAAACTAAGATCCTCAGATATAATTTTAACAGATTTTCAGAATGCTCATGTTAAAGTTAAGGTTGAAGCCATATTATTGGTAAAATTTAAAGGGATTTTGGGGCACCTGGATGTAATAGTAGTAGGGGGCCAAAGAACGAGTCTTATTGGACTTGATTGGTTGATGCCTTAAGTATTCAGATTACTGGCATAAACCAGACACAAACTGCAGACCTCATGTCAGTGTGCAAAGAATACGCGGATGTTTTTGATTCAACCTTGGGGACGTTAGATCCTAATGTTGCTCCAATTAGGGTTAAACCTCGCAGGGTCCGCTTTGCGTTAAAACACAAAATTGATTCCGAAATCAATAAGCTTGTAGAACAGGGCGTGTTACAGCCTGTCGATGGGGGGAGTGGAAAACTCCTATTGTCACCCCACTGAAGTCCAACAGGGAAGTTCACATTTGTGCTGATTATAAATGCACATTAAATAAGGCCCTCAAGCAACACGCTTACCCGGTTCCTGTAGTCAACCATATTTTACCCTCCTTGCAAGGGGGAACCATTTTTGCTAAACTTGATTTGGCACAGGCCTATCAGCAATTGCCAGTTGATGAGGCCACAGCCATGGCTCAAACGATCGTGACTCACAGAGGGGCGTTCAAAGTTAAACGCTTACAGTTTGGAGTCAGTGTGGCACAGGGTATTTTCCAAGGAATTATGGAACGTATACTTAAAGGCATCCAGGGCGTCTGCCCTTATTTTGATGATGTTCTTATTGCAGGGGAATCCCCAGAAGTGTTGGCCAGAAGGCTCAGGGCTGTTTTGCAGAGGCTTCATGAAGCAGGCCTCAAATTAAAAAAGAACAAGTGTAGTATTGGGGTTCCTTCAACAGAATTCTTGGGGTTCCAAATTGATGCTAACGGCATTCACCCTGCTGATTCTAAAGTGAAGGCCATTAAGATAGCTCCTAGGTCCAAATCAAAAGGAGAGCTTCAAGCATTTTTCGGTCTCCTAAATTTTTATCATACATTCCTACCACATAAGGCAGCAATAGCAGAGCCCCTCCACAGGCTACTTGACAAAAAAGTCCCTTAGAAATGGACTAATTTACATGAAAAACGTTTCCAGGATTTGAAAGCACCACTGTCTGAAAACTCCACTGTAACTCATTACATAGAGTCTAAACCTGTATGTGTTACATGTGATGCATCTCCCTATGGGGTGGGGGCAGTCTTAAGCCACTTAGAGAAAAATGGGAAACAGGTTCCTTGTCCTCTGCTGAGCGCAACTATGCCCAGATTGACAAAGAGGCCCTGGCCATAGTTGCTGGAATTAAAAAATTTCATGATTACTTATATGGCAGGGATTTCACTGTCTACCCTGATCACAAACCTCTATTGGGACTGTTCACAACAGACAGACAAAACCCCCACATACTATCTCCAAGAATGTTGAGATGGTCTATAATTTTAAACAAATTCACAAACCAGGAAAGGAAATGGGCCATGCTGATGGCCTCAGCAGACTACCACTGCCACTAATGGATCCAGCTCCAGCTCCTTCTGCTAGAATACTGTTCATACAGGACATTCCTGAGTTTCCCCTCCATGCAGGGGGCATTGCTGCTGAAACTGCCACAGATAAAATACTTAGTAGAGTGTTGTCATGGGTATACACGGGCTGGTTGGAAAAAAGTCCAGGCTCTGAATTTCAATTTTTTTTTGTCAGGAGACATGAATTGTCTGCGCATAAAGGGTGCATTTTATGGGGAGACAGAGTCATAATTCCCACTTCCCTTAGAGACAGGGTCTTACAATCCTTACATGAAGGCCATCCAGGCATTGTCAGAATGAAAGCCTTAGCTAGACGCTACCTTCGGTGGCCTGGCCTTGATAAGACCATCAAGGGTCAAGTCCATGTTTGTTATACATGCCAGCAATTGAGGCCTGAAATGCCTCAGGCCCCAGTTCACAGGTGGGAGGAAACGCACACTCCCTGGTCGAGGATTCACATAGACTATGCTGGGCCTTTTCAGTGGCAGCTTTTCCAGATAGTAGTGGATAGCCACTCAAAACGGCTGGAAGTAATTCCAGTTCCTAACATGACTACTGCTAGGACCATCCAGGTGCTGAGAAAACTCTTTGAAACACATGGGTTGCCTGATGTCTTAGTTTCTGACAATGGGGCCCAATTCACTGCTGCTGAATTTCAGGCTTTCCTTAGAGCTAATCTCATCAGACATGCAACGTCTGCACCTTTTCATCTATCTTCTAATGGTCAAGCTGAACACACAGTGAGGACAATGAAGGAGGCACTCAAGCGCATTGTTACAGGTGACTGGCGTCACAGATTGGCAGATTTTTTACTCTGCCAGCATTCTACACCCTGCATGGCCACAGGTAAAAGTCCTGCAGAACTACATTGTGGGAGGCATTTGATTACTAAACTGGACAGGTTGCTTCCAGACAGAGTGGCAGCAGAAGCCTCTCAACCCAAGCCTCTGAGGGGCCTGCACATGGGCGATTGCGTTTGGGCCAGGAACTATGGTCAAAGGAATTTATGGCATCCTCCAAGGCATCCGGACCCCTATCTTATAAAGTGGGGTTGGAGGGAGGGCAAGTTGTCAGAAGACACAACTGATCAACTCAGGAAAAGGTTTGCAGAATGGCTATTAAGTGAGGACTGCATCATGTCCCTCCCAAGGTCCTCAAACTTGCAGCCAAGCCAACCCTCACTTGAACCACCCGGATTTTTCCTTCTCAGTGGAGATGGAATCTAAGGAAGAACCGGGTAGCATGGGAGTGCAAAATGGAACCCCTGACAAAGCGAGCCAGCCGAACCTCAGCAACCGCTATGCCTACTCTGCAGAACAAACTGACTCTGGGGTGGGCCAACCTGATGAGGCCAGCCAAGGATTTCGATTCCCCTTGACACTGGAGCACAAATGGACATGGATCTACCCAGCCCACTGGGTAAGATGATAGACCACAAAGTGAAAGGAACTCCAAGATGTTCCTATAGGCCACACAAGCCTCCTGTGTACCTCACAGATTACATTGTAAAATAAAGTGATGCATAGTGTTGAAAAACTGTACCACTAACTACAGAAACTTGTGCATTGTGAAACTACCATTACTGCAATGTAAGCCTGTTCATGAGACGTTGTTTAATCTCATTGTAGCCACAGTGAACTTATTATTATTTATTATTTTTATTATTATTTTATTATTATCACTACAGTTGTATGTGAGTTGATTAATAAGTCTTGGCAGCTCTCAAGACTAAATCACGGCTGCCATAGTCTGATCTAAGTGGGGAGGGGTGTTATGTACTGGGCTTGTGGTGTTACTCCACGTGCGTTACTGGAGCAGCTAACAGCTCCCCAGTAACCTAGATAAGCTGTCTCCGGTCCTGTAATTGGTTAGCCGCAGGCGGCAAGCATGGGTTCAAACCTATTGGCTGCCGCCTAGGGGCTAAACTATATTTTGTGGCTGGTTGCAGCCCAAGCTTCAGTACAGTTCTAGCAAGAATAAAGAATGAGTTATCTTGTACTCAGCCTCGTGTCTTCCTTCCTGCACCAAAGAGCTCATGACTTAACACTCTCCATCACAAATAGATTTGTCAATAGAGTAGTTCAAAGAACATAAACTTCATTTTTTAGATATAGTCAGAGCGCTCAATATCCACTTAGTCACAGCCAGCATGGCAATGGTTGAGGTCCAAAATTTTAGCCCTAAAGTTGGACACTTGGAATGTTCAGATAATGACCCCCAGCCTTTCTGATGATTTGCAAGAAATAAATGACATACGTAAGACAGCTGTCATCAACAAGGAGCTGAGCAGACTGCAGATGGACATTGTTGCCCTTCAAGAGACAAGGCTGTCAGACTCGGGAGAGGAGAGAAACTTCTCATTCTTTTGGCAGGGAAAACCATTGAATGAGACTAGGGAATATGGGGTTGGCTTTGAGGTCAGAAACACCCTACTAGGATTCATTACCCCACCTGCTGCAGGAAGTGAAAGAATTCTGTCCCTGCAGCTCCACTCATCAACAGGGCTGGTTATTCTTATTAGCACATATGCACCGACATTATCATCTTCAGTAGAATCCAAAGACAAATTCTACGATGATCTGGCTGCTACTATCAAGAAAGTCCCTGAGAAAGAACCACTGTTTATCCTTGGTGATTTTAATGCCAGAGTTGGAGCTGATTATAGTTCTTGGCCCACTTGTTTAGGTCAGTTCGGCATCGGGAAGATGAACGAAAATGGCCAACGCCTGCTGGAGTTTTGCTGCTACTATGTTTTTTGTGTTAGCAATACATTCTTTAAAACAAAGTCTCTTGGAGACATCCAAGATCGAAGCATTGGCACCAGCTCGACTTGATTCTTACCAGGTGCTCCAACCTTCCCAGTATTACAATCACATGCAGCTTCCAGGGTGCTGATTGTGATACAGACCACTCCTTGGTGTGCAGCAAAATAAAACTGAAAACAAAAAGATTGCATCACTCGAAGAAGGAAGGAAGACCACGAATCGACATCAGCAAGACCCACAATCAGGACAAAGTAGAGAAATTTGCATAAGCACTCAAAGAAACTCTTCCAGGCCCGGCTGAAGCAAATGCATCTGAATGATGGGAATATTTCAAGAATGCTGTTTATAACACCGCCTTGTCAGTATTTGGTAAAGAGATCAGAAAGACAGCAGATTGATTTGAAGCCCATTCAGAGGAGCTGATGCCAGCCATCGAGGAAAAAAGGAAAGCTGTAATGACATATAAAGCCTGTTCCAGTGAGCACAACTTACAGTTTCTGCGAGCTGCTCGTAGCAAAGTCAAACAGACAGCCAGGAGATGTGCCAGTGACTATTGACTGCAGCTTTGCTCTCGGATCCAGATAGCAGCTGACACAGGCAACATCAAGGGGATGTATGACGGCATCAAGCAGGCCTTAGGTCCAACACAGAAGAAATCTGCTCCTCTGAACTCTGCTACAGGCGAGGTTATCCAGGACCGAGCACAGCAGATGGCATGCTGGGTGCAGCATTACTCTGAGTTATATTCCAGAGAAAATGGGGTAACTGAAGAAGCATTAAATAATATTGAGTGCTTGCCTGTCTTGGAGGAGCTTGACAGTGAACCAATTTTAGAAGAACTAAACGCGGCCCTGGATTCTCTTGTCTCCAGCAAGGCACCCAGGAAAGATAACATCCCTGCCGAAATTCTGAAGAGAACATCCCCACCAAACTGCATGAAATCTTCTGTCTTTGTTGGAGGGAAGGTGGAGTACCACAGGACATGAAGGATGCAAATATTGTCACACTGTTTAAGAACAAAGGCGACATGGGTGACTGTAACAACTACTGTGGCATCTCAATGTTGTAGGGAAGCTGCTTGCCGGTGTCATACTGAAGAGGCTCCAGGTGCTTGCAGAGAGAGTCTACCCAGAATCACAGTGTGGATTCTGAGCCAACAGGTCCACTATAGACATGGTATTTTCCCTTAGACAGCTGCAGGAGAAATGCAGGGAACAAAGACAGCCACTTTTTGTAGCCTTCATAGATTGGATGTCCACCTCAGCTACTCAGCATCATCAGGTCCTTTCATGAGGAAATGAAGGGCACTGTAGTTTTTGATGGCTTAACATCAGATTCCTTTCACATTCAAAGTGGAGTGAAGCAGGGCTGTGTCCTCGCACCAACTTTAGTCAGGATCTTTTTTGCTGTCATGCTGAAACACACTTTTGGAACTGCAACAGAGGGTATTTATCTCCGGACCAGATCAGATGGAAAACTCTTTAATCTCTCTAGATTGAGAGCAAAGTCTAAAGTCCAGCTGAAATGCTTATGGGATTTCCTCTTCGCTGACGATGCTGCCGTTACTGTTCACCCTGCCAAAGACCTTCAACAACTTATGGACTGTTTTAGCAAGGCCTGCCAAGACTTTGGACTAACAATCAGCCTGAAAAAACCACAAGTCATGGGTCAGGATGTGGATTCACCTCCCTGTATTACAATTTCTGCACAAGAACTGGAGGTCATCCATGACTTTGTGTACCTCGGCTCAACCATCTCCAACACTCTCTCTTTAGATACTGAGCTGAATAAATGTATTGGTAAAGCGACCACCACATTTTCCAGACTTACAAAGAGAGTATGGCTTAATAAGAAGCTGACAGAACATACAAAGATCTAGATCTATAAAGCCTGTGTCCTGAGCACACTCTTGTACTGTAGTGAGTCTTGGACCCTTTACACATGGCAGGACAGAAAGCTGAACACCTTTCATATGCGCTGTCTCCAATGTATTCTTGGCATCCCCTGGCATGACAAAGTTCCAAATAGTGCAATCCTGGAATGTGCTGGAATTTCTAGCATGTATACACTATTGAAACAGCGATGTCTACCCTGGCTTGGGCATGTCATGAGAATGGCTGATGGTTGGATTCTGAAAGATCTCCTGTATGGAGAACTAGTGCAGGGAAAGCGCCCAGAGGGAGACCAGAGCTGTGATATAAGGATATCTGCAAGAGGGATCTAAAGGCCTTGGGAATTGACATTAACAGCTGGGAAGCCTTGACCTCTGATCGCTCAGCTTGGAGGCTAAAGATGCAGCATGGCCTTCTCCAATTAGAACAGACACTTATGCGGCAGGCTGAGGCAAAGAGGCAGTCCCGGAACCAGTGAAATCTGTGGGCTGGACAGGGGACAGATTGTATCTGTCCTCAGTGTGGAAGGGACTGCCACTCTCGAATTGGCCTTTTTAGCCACACCAGATGCTGCTTTAGGACTTCTTTCCAGAGCACGATACCATTGTCTCTCAAGACTGAAGGATGCCAATGATGTGCCCTGAGAGTGACCTGTTATCTACTCAATGTCAAGATTGAATCAGTACATGGCTTCTAGCTTCTTCCACTAATCAACTTGCCAACAAAAAGAGGGGAAGGGTGGGAAGCGAAGTGAAAATGGAATGCCAAGAAGCCATTCACAAACAGTGAGAACCTGCAAAATGCCAAGGTAACTACTTCAGGTGCTCGATGAAGAAGTGGACTGTTCTCATAACATAAAGAAGCTTATTAGTATATTAGTACTATTAGTCAATGTGAATATACAAGGGGTGGGGCCAAGGGAATCTATTGTTTAACTAGGCAAGCTTTTGCGTGGGAAAAACCAGAGCTGGTTTTGCTTCTTCAGTTCTGAGATGGTATATCCAATAACATTTTACCTTTTGGGACTTAATTTGCCTAAGAGCTCCTTTTGTTGGGTTCTCTAGTTGGACCATTGACACCCAGCACCTCAGGGTTCTCTCTCTGTCTCTGTCTCTCTCTCTCTGTCTCTGTCTCTCTCTCTCTCTCTCTGTCTCTCTCTCTCTCTCTCTCTCTCTCTCTTAGTTTTATTCATTTGTAACATAAAATGTGAAAATACAAAAGCAAACAGTAGGGGACAACAGTAGAAAAAGGGAAAACAAAAAAGATGTAAAGAAGGAGAGGGGAAGAAACAAAAGACATTGACGTCCGACTCTCTCTGTTGCAGTAAAATCAGACATTAAAATCAAATATCAACTTTTTACATTTCTATAGTAGTATGCACTAGCCATTTCTGTATTGACAAATCAGTGTAATTGCTAAAACCCAAAATCATGAGGTCACTTTTTTCCACCTCAAACAGAAAGTCCAGAAACAGTTTCTAGCTAGAAACAAAAGTACTTATGTTCTTTTCTTTTATCAGCATAATCAATTTGGCCATCTCTGCTAATTCCATCAGCTTTTGTAACCTTTCATCCATGATAGGAATCAAGGCATCCTTCCACTTTTGTGCATAGAGCAATCTTGCTGCCATCACCATATATAAAATCCATTTTTTTCCAGTTCTCTTTCTATTAGGCCCAGAAAGAAAGTTTCTGATTTAATCTTTATGTTCACTTTAATAATTTTCAGCATTAATGTATGAATCCTACTCCAATATTTCTTTGCTTTATCACATGTCCACCATAAATGATTAAAAAAAATCCCTTCTTTACATTTACATTTCTGACATTTATTTGAAATACCTTTATACATTCTAGATCAGGGCTTTTCAACCTGTGGTATGCGTACCACCTGTGGTACTTTGCCACATGGCAGGTGGTACATGACTGCTAGCCAAGTGTAGCAGAGGAGGGGAATGAGCTGAATTGACCCAAGCCTGAGGGAGAGGCAGTTGCAGCTGCAGGACTGTCTGGGCTTGGCAGAAACACAGGAGGTGGTAGAGCTCCAGCTAATTGGCTCCAGCTGATTGGCACTTCCAGAAGCAGCACAGAGGTGGAGGTGAACTAAAGAAAAGGGGGGGAGGAGAGGAGAGGCTATAAAAAGGGAGATGGTTTGGTGGGAAAGGGGAAAAATGACAACAGGGAAAGAGAAGGAGAGGTTAGCAGGAGGGAGGAAACAGGGACAGAGAAGAAGAAGCAGCTTTGCTGGAAGAAAAGGTCCCCTTGTTCATTTTCTCCAGCCATCAGAATGCTGATGAAATGAAAAGCTGGCATGTTGGAAAGGAGGTGGTTTTATTTAGTTCTGGATCAGCTGGCAACTTAATTGGGTTACCATAAGGATTTTGTACAGTTTTTATAGTGTTTTGTAATTCAGAGGCTCCTTTGTGTGCTTTGGTTATTGAAATATTTTAGTCGGTATTTTAGGCTAGCAATGAGTTCAAAGTGTTGACTTCTGTAAGTTTAATCCCTTTAAAAAAATGTAATCAGTTTTACCCCCTTATCATGGGTCTATCTTTGGCTTTTAGAAAGTTTTCTTTAAAGGTAAACAGGCTTAATTTTAAAGCTAAAGCTTTTCGCAATTGCCGGAGCCTTTCAGTCTCGAACTGCAATATTGTGACACATGACACTCCTGAGAAAAGAAAAAAGCCTCAGTTTATGTGTTTATTTTGTGAACCTTTCTTGCTTTGAACTTGATTCCTGTGTCTTTAAGGGTATAGGGAAGGGATGGGGGGGGGGGTGCATTCTTACTACACTGTGGGAGGAGAGCTAAGAAGGGCTGACCAGCTAGCTCAGGAGTCTACAAACCTAGAAACTTTAAGACCTGTGGACGTCAACTCCCAGAATTCCTCACCCAGCCATGAGGGCTGAAGAATTCTGGGAGTTGAAGTCCACAAGTCCTAAAAGTGGCAAGTTTGAAGACCCCTGAGCTAGCTGGTAGTGGTGTATATTAATAAACATGGATAAATTCATCATACATTTGTCAGTGCAAAGGGAAAGTGATTCAGCAAAGGAACAGCCACCAAAGAAATTAAAACTGGTATTTCCCCCCCTTTTTTATACAGTTTGTATAATAGAATAAAATACAAAAATTGTTTGTATTTTACAGTTTGTATTATGGAATAAAATACAAAAATAGAAAAGCAAATAATAGGACACAGTGGGGAGGAAAAGGGGGGGAAATGAGGGGGAGAAGGGAAAAAGAACAGACTTCCTCTGTTGCAGTAGAAGGAAGCATTAACATTGAACCCCAATTTTTTTTACTTTTCCATAATATTATAAACTAGCCATTTCTATAAGAACAAATGAATCTAATCAGTAAAACCCAAAATCCCCCCCCCTTTTTTTTAGTCATCAAGTTTTTGACACCTTGCTAAGCACTGGTGGTACTCAAATATTGTCATGTCCTAAAAGTGGTACAATCTGTGAAAAGGTTGAAAAGCCCTGTTCTAGATAATTTATCTGGTGTTAAATACCAGTGACACATGATTTTGTAAAAAAAAATCTTTTAGGTTATAATTTAATGTGAATTTTAAGCCTTTTTCCACATATTCTCCCATTGTTCAAGCATCACATTATACTCAAAATTCCTTGCCCACTGGCTCATACAGTGTTTTACATGTTCATTTTTCAAATTCAATTTTAATAACATTTTATAGACTTTGGCAATTATATGATCATCACTATTACATAGTAGGCTTTCCAATTCATTTTTAGCAAACTCAAAACCATGGCCCTTTTTGTCTAGTTTAAAACTTTCCTTCATTTGTTGATACGTAAACCAGTGATGAGTATGACCTTCTAATTCTAATTCTTCTCTAGACTTGAGGATGGGGTCTCCAGAATGAAAGATACTATTTTACCAAACGTCCACCAGTCCGACTTCATCACCATTTCTTTTCTTAAAAAACCTTGGGGGTACACCCATAGGGGCAATTTCATAAAAAGAACTTGTTTTATATTTATTCCAAACTCTTAATATGATGCATCTAATAAAATGATTATTAAAATCAACATTTACTTTAACTTTATCATACCATAAATACCATGCCATCCAAACCTTAATTTATGGCCTTCCAAATCAAGTAGCCTTTTATTCTATCCACTCTTTTAACCAAACCAAATAGCATGCATCTTGTCAATATTCTCATAACATCATCATGGCATCATATTGGCTGCCAGTGGACTGGTCAGGGGGGTTATGTTTGGGGGGGGGGGAATGAAAGAATCACTATGTGCTTCATGCAGAGCCTTCAGATTTTGCCTGACTTTTCTGCTTCCACTATCTCTCAGTAAAAGTTATTTTAATTAACCTTGATGGAGTCAGGAGTTTTGCAGCTGGGGCAGATCCTTACATTCCTCTTCTGTTGAGAGAAGGCTATTCAGTTTTAACATAGATGTCCTCTTTTATATCTCTTTCAAATCAGTGGTCCTCTCTGTCCAGAATGTGAACTTTGCTGTCTTCAAAAGATGATTTTTGTCTTTCAAATGCAGATGGACTACAGAATCTTGTCCTGATGGGTATGTTCTCCTATGTTGTCTTTGTGTTTTTGAAATGGTTGTTTTCTTTCTCCAATGTACAGATCTGCACATGTGTCACTACTTTGTACTGCATATATCACATTGTACAGTTTGTTTCTGAGTGTTTTATCCTTGGGGTGGACAAGCTTCTGCCTTAGCATGTGTATGTTTGTTGTGTTGGTTGAAAATCCTCCTGAGCTTTTCAGACATTCCTGCAATGTATGGAATGACAATGTTGCTTTGTTTGTTGTTCTCCTTTTTATTTGACCAAATAGGATGATCAAATCCAGAAAAATATCTGGTAGGAGTTCCTCCATAACAAAAAAAGATGGGTAAAAGAAAAAACTAAGGAAGTCCTGTTGCCTTTTGGAAAGCATCTTTGGGTGATCAGAGAGTGTACATGAATAAACCACATGTAACAGCTCCAAAGGAGTCTCCCTTGTCCTCTGGATACAGCCATATGCTATCTTAATATAAATATTTTTCTAATTAAGTTTGAAATAAACAAGGGACTAAAGTAGGACTGCATTTATTCCAAATCAGTTTAGAACATACTCTTACATCAATTCTGAAAGACAGTTAGGCTTGAATTTTGCTAGACCTTAAACTGACAGAAATATCAGACCTGAGGAAGTCTTCCCAAGTTTGTTTCTTTTTCTGCTCTCCTGTCCTAAAAGACTAGCCTGTTGGGCTGGGGTAGTGAAATACCAGATACATTGAAATAACATTTTTAAAAGGACCAGTACATTACTAGGGAGAAAAGTTTCCATTCATAATTCTTATTGTGAAGTATATCTAGAAGAAAAATAAAGATTACCAAAAGCACAACAATTTTCTGAATAGTCTACCCTATTCTTGAGCAGAGTAAAGCTGTCATTTCTGATTCTGCCTGTCATGAGGAGAAAATATTCAACATATAGGGAAAATGGGTTTTATATCAATTCTGCTAAAAAAAAGGAATAGTGTTTTTAAGAAGGTCTGTTATATGTCATCATTCGAGGCATTTACTACAATCTGATCAATATTTTAAATATCCTAGGGGTCTTTTTATATGACTGAATCCTTGTAGAAGCATTTTTTTCCCATGTTCTATGATGGAAATTGAATTTGATGACCATATTTTCTCCACTGAACTTACCCTAGTCTAAATTCTAATTATGCTGCTTGTACCAAAATAGTGCAGAAAGGTAAATAGCAATAGCACTTAAATTTATATGAAGATTCCGGTCCCTTCTTTCTAGCAGGTAGACCAATGATGAGTTCACGGGAAAATGTGCAATTATACTGCAGTCCATTACAAGATTTTACTGGTAAATCAGCCTGCAGTAAAGTAGTGAAAGACTCTAATAATGATGTTTTAGCAACAATGCAAGTTTTGAAAGACCAAATCTTTAAGTGGAGTCTCTTCTAGTTTGAACTGGTCATTGTCCTCCATTCAAAAGATTGGAGCCTGGCCGCAGGAGCATGATACATTAAATATTTTACTATTGGGGGAATATCAGGTGCATTTAAATGTACCCCAAACCTACAGAGGATTGAAAAGTATGTATTTCTTTCCTCAGAGTGAAACCAGTGAGATAACAAGGGAGCCATTCCATCTAACTCTGTGAAAGCTATCACTACCTGACAATTTAAATAGAATGTACCAGACTGAGCCTTGCATAAATTCATAAGTAAAAAATAGAAAATGAGATCTGGGAACTCTGTCAAAGTATTTAAACCATAGATCTCTAAAAGTTAAATAATCCATGGTAGATAATTTATGAGTTGACTAAAAAATATATTGCCCATGCCATTATAACAGCTATTTAACATTTGTAAATTAAACCTATTTATGAGACATATCAACCTTAAGCCAGCTAATAAACATTTTGTATCTTTAAACAATAAACTTAAAGAATCTAAGCTAGCTCAAAATTAAAATGAGAAAGAAAATTGATCAAAAAATAAGTCAGATATCTGCTCTCAAATTGAAGTTGTTTTGCAATTTGAGCTTGCAAAGATTTCTAAACAAAGTAACAAACTTTTTTGATATGTCCACACAAGAAATCTTGTCTGAAGATTTCTTCTTTAAATATACATTGACCAGCTATGTGTGAACCTCTGCCATGATAGCACAAATCATTTCATTGTCTGCTATAAGTTATTATATTTATTGTTATATCTCTAGGAGCTCTTTTCATGTTAAATGTTCTAAATGTTAAATCTGTCTCACTGAAGAATCTTTCTGAATGTTTTCTTTCAGAATTTCATACCAGTCTGATCTCAGAGGGCACTAGTTAGCTCCTTGTCAAATGTGCAATGTTTAGACATCTTTTTTAGGTTCAGCTATGTATCTTCAGTTAATTCTCCCTCTATTTGCACTCATGAAACCTAAAGCACTACAATAATGGTTTTTGGCACCAAATCTTTCTACATTATTTTGACTAGATCTCCAGATCTGAATTGGGAAAGATTTTGTGGGGTGATAAAACTGCATAATAGTCGAATGCTTTGTATTCCATAACATACAGTAAAGCAGGCAATTTTTCATAACAATTGTCTTATTTATATCAACAAAATTGTTCTGGTTTATCTATATATAACATTCACCCATCTGTAGCACACTTACCTTCACAATAAAGCCATCTATCTGGCTATTCTTTTTTCAATGGACATGAACAGGAATTGTACCTATCATCCATTTCTATCTCGTCTGCTAAAGCTGCCAAAGTCTCCCAATTTCATACACATCTATTCCTTCCTGCTGGGATCTCAACAAGAAAAAACATGCTTTCCTTTTTTTCAGCAGAAGTCAGAAAGGATTATCTTCTTACTAAATACTGATATTGGATCCTTGCCAAAGTAACAGAAAAAGATATTGTTATTCTAAATAATGCAAAATATAATCAGAGCAATAATTAAAAAATAGATGAAGCTCAGGCTCAAAATAATAAGTTTACGAATAATCTATTTACAAACAATGACTCAATATTTTAAATTAAGCAGTTAATTATATCTGAAGCCAACTGAAAAAATGTGGATTGTTACAATAAATATTTCCAGACATAAAATAGAGTTATGGTTTCTGTTTAAAAATATAATTTCCACCACCAATTAATCTGTTCGTGTCATCATAGTTGTAACTGGGACAAAAGTTACATTTATATATTACTAGTGTTATATGTTCAGTTAAACATTGTTACAGCTATTTATATACATGAACAGCATTGTATTTCTATGGCATAATCTTGTCTTATTTTTGTGTAAATATTTCTCTGAATTACACTATAACTTCAAGTTAGCATGGAAACAGTAGAAAAATGAAATATTTTTTTCTTTCAGGATGGTCACAAATTATACTTCATCTTAACTATTAAACATTCCAAGAAAAAACAAGACCTGTTATTAATTGAAGTTGTGTTTTTAAATAAATCAGCTACCAAGCAATTAAGTTTGATAATTACAATTCATCTATGTGGAATATATGTAAAATGTATATGAGATTTAAGAAAAATAAATTGAGAATATTAAAATTTGTATAATCACACAATGTAAAAGAAATATATACTTCATTTTGATCATTAGTAGAAATAGAATGGGCATTGATGATACTAAGTTTGGAGAAATAGATGTCAGGATTCACCACATTTCATTTGTTATCTCTCTAAATACCTTTTCAAAAAAGAACTGAAATTCCTTAGATGCCTTTTGTGGTGACTTCATATCAGCAGATATGATCCCAGAATTCTGAAGGAGCTGGCAGATATGATCTCAGAACCATTGAATCATATCTTTCATAGATTCTGGAGTATGAGGGAACTACCAGAGAACTGGAAAAGAGATTATGTGGTTCTCCATCTTCAAAAAAAGGAGAAAAAAAGATCCAGGAAACTACAGACCAATTAGTATGACATCAATACCTCAAAAGATTCTAGAAAGATAATCAAGCAACAGACCTGCAAACACCTAGAGGCAAGCAAAGTTAAAACCAGAAGCCAACAATGGTTTGTCAAAAACAGATCATGCCAAACAAATCTTATTTCATTATTTGACAAAGTGGACCAGTAAAATGCAGTTGACGTAATATACAATACATGGATTTAAGTAAGGTGTTCCAATATTTGAGGGGCTGTCATAAAGAAAAGGGCGTCAATCTATTTTCCAAGGCATCAGAAAGCAAGACAAGAAACAGTCAATGGAAACTAAATCAAGGAGATAAGCAATCTAGAATCAAGAAGAAATTTCCTAACAGTGACAACAATTAACCAGTGGAATGGCTTGCCTTCAGAAATTGTGGGTGCTCCATTACTGGAGGCTTTTAAGAAGAGTCTGGACAGCCACTTGTATGGGATGGCATGGAGTCTCCTACTTGAACAGGGGGTTGAACTAGAACACCTCCAAGACCCCTTTCAACTCTGTTATTCTGTTCAATGGGGATATCAAGCCTTGGAGATTCTCCAGTACAAATGGAGAGATCTTAGAATAAATGAAAAATTCAATCCAGCAATGTAATACCCAACCTGCAATGTTCCATTTACCCGGCCTCTTGATAAGAAAAGGCCAGTCCCAAGTTATTGTAGGCATTTGTGCAGAAAGAATTATGCCAGTCCCATTTGTCAGAATTAGTTTATGATCAGGTCCAAAACAACAGCTTCATTCTTCATTATTTTTAAAAGTAATTTATTCACCAAATTAATCTTCAACATCATGTGTTGTTTATCTTTTCCATAAGTGTTTTTATAAGTGTACACACATTTGATAAGGAGATACTTTAACCAGTTAAACAATTGGATATTAGCAAATGTAGGTAACATCGTGTTAAAAACATAAAAGCAATATGTTTTCAGAGGACTAAGAAAAACTTCCAAAATTGCTCTTTTATGAGGGAGTAAGAGGCACCAACCTTTCTGTTTCAGTTTTTTTTTTCATTGAATACTTATAGCAGATCACTGTTAGGTGCCTTGTTACTATGAATAAACAAAGACAGAGGAAAAGATTCACAATGACTAGAGAAAATGGACACAAAAGCTTTCAAATGGTCCTAAAGGAACAGATGTGAGGTTTTCACTGTATTCAGCTATAGCTTTTTGGCATGAAACTATCCTTTCATATTAAAGGAGTCTATGCAAAACATTCATTTGATGGCATCCACAGCTCCAGGAAGAGGGACTATGATTTACCTTTCTATCAGTCAGCAATTTCAGCCAAACTACAACTACATATTATCTTTCCTGCTTGAGGAGTTATTCACTGAGTAAAGGGAGGGTAACTTGAGTATCCTTTGAAGTTAAGCATCTTATTTGAAATTAAAGTAATAAAAAGACAAAATGTTTTACTAAATCTTCTTTATCGTGCTATTATCTTCCATGAGCTTGATCTATTTAAAGTTCTCTCTGGGCTTCATTTCATCTTCAGGTTAGTTTTAAATTCTCCAATTAGTTTTTAATCTAATAAACACTTTTGGTTCTAACAATTCAAATATTGTATTATGGCATTATTTTATAGGTATGCTGACTATAGGTATCAGTTCTGTTCATAAAAGGATATATATTATGAAGTTTAAACAGTCTAATTTTTAATAATAAATATACTAACACTTTTTAAAACAGTAACCAGTTTCTCCAAACCAAATGATTATTGTTTGTTTATTCATTTAATTAGATTATATCCTATTGATTCTTAAGGAGCAAATGAATACATATATTTTATAAAGTGGAAATTGCCTTAGCTATCTCTACCATTAGGCACAATAGAGCTACTACCTGAAGCAGATGTGGTGTCATAGAAATACAGCAAATAGTTATTTAATTTATTGTGGGGGAGAGTATTGTCAGGGAAGGATGTTTATGAATATTTCTGCAAACATAAAGTTGTACAGATTTAAGGACTTTGCAAACTGATTTCATCACATCATTGGCTATTGGCAAGGGTCTCAGAAACCACAGCTGCAAACACCAGCCCATTTTCTGTGCCAATACATAAAATGGAAGAAAATGATTGCATAGAAATGTGAAAACAAAAAAAGGCATCCAGTGAGTGTATATGAATAAGGGAGACCATAAATCTTACTTTCTCTTGTACGTTATTTAAAATGGGAATTCTTATTGCTAAGACAAAGAAACTCTTCAAAAAGATGATTAGTCCAACAGGGAGAGCCAGGTGTTAGTAAGGGAGACTTGAAATTAATAAATGGGTTGTTTGGCCTCAAAGGTTTCCTTTTCAGCTGTTGTTTCCTGTATCATAATTCTGTTCTTTGATCTTACACAAAACATTCCAATCTGTGTCATCTTTTTATGCATCTTTGGTAAATGTAGCCCCATAACTATTTTTATATGCTAAGAAACACAGATTGCTATCAAAATTGCACACGTGAAATGTATTATTCATGTGAATAACCACAAAGATGCTTTTTAAAGCGTTTATTAAAAGATGCTTCATATATCACAACACTGAGAAGAATAACAGCTGGAAGGAAAATCTGTAAGCAGCTTTACAAGTTAGTTCCTTTTGGATGGAAC
Source organism: Daboia siamensis (assembly GCA_024449315.1). NCBI lineage: Eukaryota > Metazoa > Chordata > Lepidosauria > Squamata > Viperidae > Daboia > Daboia siamensis. Next base: position 215,500 of record JAKJMR010000291.1, read on the forward strand.
AAAATACTGGAAACATACTAAATTGCTTTTCTTTTTTTTTAAAAAAAAAAACCTCTTAGTAACATTTTCTCCATCAGCTTCAAACTATTTTCTCTTCTTGAGCCATATTCTGTTCAGATTAATGCTTCTTTAACAGTCCACTTTAACATTCTACTGTGTGTGTGTGTATCTGTGTGTATGTTTGAAGTACTTTTTAGGCCCTTGAACCTATGTGTCGTTATCCAGTGCCAGTCTTAAACATGGAAGTAATTTTGTGCAACATAAGAAATTTTATTTATTTTTATTTTTATTACATTTATATCCCGCCCTTCTCCGAAGACTCAGGGCGGCTTACAAGCTTAGCAGTAGCCTTCATTCTATGTATATGCCTGCTTGTTAGGGCTTTCACACATACCCCAAGCGGCATTATTACAAGTCAGCTTATTGCCCCCAACAATCTGGGTCCTCATTTTACCTACCTCGGAAGGATGGAAGGCTGAGTCAACCTTGAGCCTGGTGGGATGCGAACCTGCACTAATTGTCTAAGAGCAAGGTATTTTATACTATCAAACATAAGCTGAATAAATATAATTTGTGGATTTCAAAAGGATATATTTTAATTAGAATGCCTTGAAATTATTGGAATGTCCAATGCATCTTGAAGGCACTATCCAGTGACAATCAATGAGCCTTTTATGAAGGGTAAGGCTATAAATAACTATTAGAATGATAACTACATGTCTTGCTTTCACACAAACAGAAATCTCAGCTATATTCACATTATGTGTGTCTAGAAATCAGAATACAAAACAGGTTTTGATCTAATCTTAGAGAGCTTGATGTTAGCAAAGTTAGAGATTACTTGAATGTAACCTGGGTTAATGCCATGCAGTCTTTATTTAGGCTAAACTAGATATAATATTAGTGTTAACAATATTTACTCCAGTAAAATTTATATTTGGCTTTCCAATGCAGGCTAGTTTTGCTTTTTCTAGTTTTTCCTATTAAGGATGGAAAACAGTTATTTTTTTATTGTTTGAAAAAGAGAAAGGAAATTAAATAAAATCAATAAAAATATATAAACAGGGAAATAGTCATTAATAGGTAATTAAAGGAAGGATATTCAAGGGCATTTAAGCTATTCATCAGTAATCTATTGTCATACTTAACAGGAAGCAATAAAAAGGAAACAGGAAACTTTTATTAAAAGGAATAGAAGTCTTGAAATCTTTTGCTGGTGCTATAACTATTATTCATTAAAGATCACAAAGTAGGCCTGAAAAAAGAATGAAAAAAGGAGCACATGTTTAAAATATATCAATATGAGAATAGTATTATCTTGTAGAAAGTGTTGGGAAAAGGGTAACAATTCAGATTAGACTATGAAGTAAAAAAATAAAATTTAAATTGCTGGGGGGGGGGGGTTTACCTATAAAAAGAAAACCAGCATTCAAAAGCCCACAACTAAAAGGAAACCTGAATCAAAATTCAGCTTTTCCATGAAGAAATCCTTGTTAAAATACAATAGATAGTCTCAACATTAGAGCTTTGGCTTAGAACATCTCTCTCTCTCTCTCTTTCTCTCTCTCTCTCTGTGTGAGTGTGTGTGTGTGTGAGAGAGAGAGAGAAAGAGAGAGAGAGAGAGAGAAACCATAAAAGCATTCATTTATTGCATGCTAACCAGCTTTTTGTGTCATAGAATTATCAACATTTAAATAATGTTACTTAATAATTTTAAAAAGGAAATTAAGCTTATTAGTGTATGCAGTCCATACATATATAAGCAGTCTTTCTTTTTTATTAAAAAGTTTTAGAATACATTTTAAACATACTTCCCCTCCCTCCCCCCCCCCGACTTCCCAGAGCGAAATACAGGGTATTACCTCTAACAAACATAAACTAAAATATGCAAACTAACTATAAAAACACTTTAAATTCTATCGCACTTTAACTCCTCTTAAACATAACAAATAACTAAATGATAATAACTAAATAATAATACATCATATAATACTAATGCTCACTCATATGCTAAATGAAAATTTTTAGTCCCATATTTATTCTGAATATAATCAATCCATCTTCTCCATTCCAAAATATATCTCTGTTGCGATTGTTCTTTCAAATATGCTGAAATCTTTGCCATTTCTGCCAGGTTTGAAACTTTTAAAGTCCATTCTTCTATACTAGGCAGATCCTCCTCCTTCCAATATTGCGCTACCAAGACTCTTGCTCCTGTAGTTAAATTCAACATCAATTTAGTTTCTATAACAGTACAATCTGTAATAATACCCAACAAAAATAACTGTGGAGAAAACCTTATCTTTTTCTTAAATATCTGCTGCATATTCCACCAAATTTTAATCCAGAAAGCTTTAACTTTTTTACAAGTCCACCATATATGATAATACGTTGCTGGTTCCAGGCAGTAATATCTGCCTCTTTCAGTGAGGGTGTCTTCCCCGCCACTTTGAAGGGGGTGGTGGTGAGGCCCCTTCTCAAGAAGCCTGCCCTGGATCCAGCGATTTTAAACAACTATCGTCTGGTCTCCAACCTTCGCTTTTTGGCAAAGGTTGTTGAGAGTGTGGTGGCGCATCAGCTTCCTCTGTTCCTGGAGGAAACTGATTATCTGGACCCATACCAATAGGGTTTCAGGCCCAGGTACAGCACGGAGACAGCATTGGTCGTGCTGGTGAATGATCTCTGGCGGGCTCAGGACAGGGGTTGTACCTCTGACCTAGTTCTATTAGATCTCTCAGCGGCTTTTGATACCATCGACCATGGTATCCTACTGTGGCGTCTCAGAGGGTTGGGAGTGGGAGGCACTGTTTTGCAGTGGTTCTCCTCCTATCTCCTGGGCCGCTTGCAGTCAGTGTTGACAGGAGGGCAGAGGTCCGCCCCGAGGCCTCTCGTTTGTGGAGTTCCTCAGGGGTCAGTTCTCTCTCCCCTCCTGTTCAACATCTGTATGAAGCTTCTGGGGTGGGGTATCATCAGTACGCTGATGATACCCAACTTTTTTTCTCTACCCCGAACCAACCCAGTGATGCCCACACTGTGATGTGCCGTTGCCTGGAAGTGGTCCGGGTCTGGATGGGGAGAAACAGACTTCATCTCAATCCCGCCAAGAGTGAGTGGCTGTACATACCGGCATCTCGGACTAACCAGTTCATTCCACCTTTAATGATGGGGAGTGAGGTGTTACCCCCTGTCGATAGGGCTCGCAATTTGGGCGTCCTCCTGGATTCACGGCTCAGTTTTGAAGACCATATAGGAGCCGTGACCAGGGGGGCCTTTGCCCAGGTTCATCTGGTGTGCCAGTTGCGGCCCTACCTAAACTGAGATGCCCTGCACACAGTCACCACTCGGAGGCTTCAGCTGGTGCAGAATGCAGCCGCGCGGGTTGTGATAGGGGTTTCCCAAAACTCCCATGTAACACCTCTGTTCCGCGAGCTGCATTGGCTTCCGGTTGCCCTCTGGGTGAGATTCAAGGTGCTGGTGATGACCTATAAAGCCCTAAATGGCTTGGGTCCGGGATATCTGAGGGAACACCTGCTACCGGCATCAAGCTCCCTTCGTCCTGTGCTCTCCCACAGGGAGGGTCTTCTCAGGTTACCGCTGGTAAAAGATTGCCAGTGGATAACACCCAGGGGGAGGACCTTCTCTGTGGGTGCACCTGCTCTTTGGAACCAGGTGCCCGTAGAGCTTAGGACTGCCCCTAACCTTTGCTTATTCCGCCAGGACCTGAAGACTTGGCTCTTTGAGCTTTCTGGCCTGGACTGAGAGTATTAATTGGGGTTTTAATTGGATTTTAATTGGGGTTTTATATTTTTTTATATATTTATTCAAGGTCTAAATGTAATCATTTTAACTGTTCTTAATTTTTGTAATCGTTGTATTGTTATTTTAAAAACCTTGTGAACCGCCCTGAGTCCTACGGGAGAAGGGCGATATATAAGTCTAATAAAGATAAAGATAAAGATAAAGATAAAGATAAAGATAAAGATAAAGAT
>JAKJMR010000291.1:219498-249093 GCA_024449315.1 Daboia siamensis
AAGATAAAGATAAAGATAAAGATAAAGATAAAGATAAAGATAAAGATCATCACAACCACACCTCCAACATTTAGGCTGGTAATTCAGATACATACATGCTAATTTTTTAGGATCTAAATGCCATCTATAAAACATTTTATAAAAATTCTCTCTTAAATTTTGTGCCTGTGTAAATTTTACATTTCTGACCCATATCTTTTCCCAGATATCCATCATTATGGGCTCCTGAAAATTCTGGGCCCATTTTATCATACAGTCTTTAACAAGTTCCGTTTCTGAATCTATTTCTATCAGTGCATTATATATCCTCCTTATATGCACTGGACTTTGATCTCTTATTTGTTTAACTAAATTTTCATCAGTTGTCAAAATACCAACTTTCTGATCTTCCTTCCATCTAGCTTGTAACTGCCCATACTGAAACCAAGTCTGCGCTATTCTTTCTTCTTTTAAAATATTAAATGGCTTTAATTGCCATACATTACTTTCCATTCTAAGAATTTCTTTATATGTAGTCACATCATGTTTAAATCCCACATTTATATTTTCTATTGCATGTTTAGGTATTGCACAAATTGGTATCTTATAATTTAGCTTATATAATCTGTTTGCTAAAATTTTAGCAAATATCTTATAATCAGTATTTAAAAGCGATATTGGTCTGTAATTTTTAGTTTGGGTAAGATCTTGATCTTCCTTTGGAATCAATGATATAAAAGCTGTTTTCCACGATGGAGGCACTTCTCCTCCAGATTGAATTGTTCTAAATAATTCTTTTAAAGGTTCCACCATTTCTAATTGTAAATTTTTATAATAAATGGCAGTCAAACCATCTGTTCCTTGTGCTTTCCCCACCTTTAATTGTTTAATTGCTAAAATAATTTCTTCCACATTTATCAATTGATTCATCCCTTCCCTTTGCTCTTGTGTAAGTACAGGGATATTCACTTCTTGTAAATATCTATCTATATCTAAACCTTGAGTTATATCCCTAGCATATAACTTAGAATAAAATTCAACAAAAGCCTTTTTAATATAATTTTGCTGAAATACCTCTTTTCCCTTATATTCTATCTTATCTATGTTACGTCACCTTTGTTTTTTCCTTAACAAATAAGCTAACCACCTACCTGGCTTATTAGCATTGCAAAAAGTGTTGTGTTTAACATACCATAGGTTAGTTGTCACTTGATCTGCCATCAACATATTAAACTGACTCTTAACAGAGTAATTGCTTCTTTCATCCTCCTATCAGATGGGTTCAAAATTAGAGCCTTTTCTTTCCTCTTAATTTCCTCCTCTAACTCTCTACGCTTATATTCCAATCTACGTCTGTATTTATTATTCAAATATATTAACACTCCTCTCATATAAGCTTTACTTGCATCCGAAACCATTTCAATAGTTGTACCCTTATGCATATTTATATTAAAAATTCTTTCATCTGCTTTTTACATTCATCCAAATTTTTTTCATATCTAAACAAATTTTCATTTAATCTCCAAGACCTCCTATCTTCTCTCCCTTTATCCAACTCCAACCATACTGGACTATGATCTGATAAAGTTCTTGGACATATCTTGATATTCTTAACCCTAGAAAAAAAATAATTAGTATTTAATACAAAATCAATCCTAGAAAAAGATTGATGTCTATCAGGAAAAAAGGTAAAATCTTTTTCTTCCAGATTTCGTTCTCTCCAAACGTCCCTCAGTTCCAAATCTCAGTTCCCTCAATTCCAAATTTAGGTAATCTGGCATGATTTGGAGTTCTTTTAAAAAGACCTTTTTTATCTTTCTGTGTGTCCAGCACTCCATTCCAATCTCCCATCAGAATACACGATTTATAATCCCATTGAATTATTTTATTATGTAAAAGTTTATAAAATTCTCCTTGTTGTTGATTAGGTGCATATAGTCCAACTAAAAGTATTTTCTTGCCTTCTATTAAAAGTTCAATTACAATATATCTTCCTTGCTTCAATTAGATTAGCTATTAAATTTTTTTTCACATAGATAACTACTCCATTTTTCTTATCTGGAGCAGACGCACTAAACTGTATACCCAATCTGGAATTTATCAAATATTTTTGGTCTGATATGCGAATATGCGTTTCCTGTAAGCACACAACATCATTTTTAAATTGTTTCAAATATTGAAATACTTTCCTTCTCTTTTGCAGGGAGTTTAATCCATTAACATTCCAGGTTAGAAACTTTGTCGCCATCTTTTGTGACCTGAAGCTTTCGGAGTGCATCTTGCAAAACCACAAGCACCTGTCTCTTCGGTCTCGCTCCTTCCACTGCTTCACTATAAGTAGATTCTTGAGATATAATTGTAGATTTCTGTTGTTTTTGTTCTTGTCTCATTCGTCTGGTTGCAGCCCGTGTCATTCTTTGATCCTTAACCTCTTCTAACGATGCCTGGGACTGCACAGTTTCCGAAGTTTGCTGAAGTTCTTTTACTATCCACGAGATAACTTCGTCATATCCCTGTATACTATCCATTTGTGTCTGTCACGCTCCTTCTTCCTTCCTTCCTTTAAATTTTGGGGATGGCGGAGAACCTGCTTTCAGTATGTTAGAATAAAAATCGCGTGCCTTCAAAACTGTATTAAGACAATATCTTGTACTTGCATAATTCACCACCAAGCCTATTGGTATCTCCCATCTGAACTGAAGCTGCCGTTTCTTTAATTCATCTGCCAAAAAAGCAAATTCTTTCCTTTTCCTTAAAATTCTTGGTGGAATTTCTTTCAATATTAAAACTTCTTGATCAGCCACTTTAAATCTATTATTATAAAAAGCTTGAATAATTACATTTCTAATCAATCTCTTGGTAAAATAAACAACCACATCTCTAGGTAATTTTCTTTGCCTGGCAATCCAAGAGTTGACACGAAATATTTTATCTATGTCCACTATAATATCTTCCGCTTGGCATCCCAAAATTGGTTCCAAGGCTTCTGCCAATAACTCTTTCAGATTTTCCTTTGGGTCCTCTTTCAAATCTCTTATCCTCAAAGCAAACTCCATATTGTATCATAACCACATCATCGTCAATCTTATCCATTTTATTCTCAGTTTCAGACATTTTAGCATCCAATCTCAAATTATTTTGATTCACCTCTTCCACTCGTTCATCCAAATGCTCAATACAAACTGCCAGCCCCTGAAATGCCGCTAAAATGTCTTCTTGTATTTCCTTATTCTTCTCATTGATAAGTTCTGCCATCTGTTCAGATATTTGCTGAGATTGATTTTTTAAAGCATCTTGTAAATCTTTTAATGTTAATGCAGGTGCAGGTGCCATGGTGGGTGGCATCAAAGCCTGTAACACAGAATGTTGAACTGGTGATGCACCAGCACTTCTAGGAGCGAAAGCTTTAGCTGGTTTAGAAGCCATTTTAACACCCAGTTAACTTTCGTTGCGCACTTTCACTTTTCACCCCGCTTGCAACTTTGTTACTTCCCTATTAAATGTCCAAATCTTTAAGTTCACTTTTAAACCAATTACAAATATTTTGCACAGAGTGACTTTAAAAAACACAATTTCTTCCTTCCACTCAATCTTTTATTTTATAATATTTCCCTTGTCCTTTTGTTCTTCCCATTTTCACTGGGAATTCACTCCTGTGCCATCTTTCTTCCTTTCTTTTAGAATAAACCAGAGTTAAAGATCATATACTTGCTATTTCAATATTCTCCTGCACAGCTCTGCCTGCATTCAAGTAATCCAAAGCGTTGTATTGATTGCAGGGATGGTTGCAGCGTCCTGTTGTTCCAAAGCCTTGGAACAGAGATGTTTCCATGTCCGGAGCTAGTTCAGACTTCGAGGGAGCTCTCACCCTTCAACCCCCAGAATAATAACTTTGGGGGGTCTAGGGGAGCTCTACCTCTACCTGAATGCTCACCCCCCCTTCTCCTGAGGGGAGGGCTCCCAAACTGCGAAGCAGCTGATTGTCACTGCTTTCGTGATTCAAACGGCAACAATGGGGCTGACGGTCAGAAATGACCACCATCGACAGAGCCTTGCCACCCGGAAGTCATATATAAGCAGTCTTGTAAACAGAATTTCCAACATTTTAATACAATTTTTATCTGTGTCTTATAACTATTAGTAGACACATGGAAGGGAACCAAATAGATATCACCAATTTAAACATTTTTATTTTGTAAAGATATTTATTTATTTATTTATTTGTATTTGTATACCGCCCTTCTCCCGAAGGACTCAGGGCGGTGAACAGGGCAATTAATAAAATACAAGAATACAAACATTAAAAAGGATTAAACAAATGCCCAGAAACTAACAACAATAAATTTAAAATGGATTAAAACTATATTAAAAAATCCCAACCCATCACCCATCAGGCCAGGCCGGCTTGTTCAAACAGGTAGGTCTTCAGATTGCGTTGGAAGGAGCGAAGGTCAGGAGCCGTCCGGAGCTCAACCGGCAGTTGATTCCACAAATCCGGAGCGCCCACAGAGAAGGACCTCCCCCTGGGGGCCACCAGACGACACTCTCTGACTGGTGGCACCCTGAGGAGGCCCTCTCTGTGGGAACGCACGGGGCGGAGGGAAGTCGATGCCGGCAGCAGGTGATCCCTAAGGTACTCCGGACCCATGCCATGCAGGGCCTTGAAAACCATAACCAAAACCTTGAATCTCACTCGGAAGACAACTGGAAGCCAATGCAGCTCACGGAGCAGAGGTGTAACATGGGAGTATCGGGAAACTCCCAGCACAACTCTCGCGGCTGCATTCTGTACCAGTTGGAGCCTCCGAGTGGTCCTCAAGGGGAGCCCCATGTAGAGAGCATTGCAGTAGTCTAGACGAGAGATCACGAGCGCATGAGTGACCGTACGCAAGGCATCCCGGTCTAGATAGGGCCGCAACTGGCGCACCAGGCGAACCTGAGCGAAGGCCCTCCTAGTCACAGTAGTTATATGATCTTCCAGGGTAAGCTGTGAATCTAGGAGGACTCCCAAGTTGCGAGCCCTATCTACAGGGGGTAATAATTCACCCCCCATGGAAAGAGATGGAATAATCTGATTATCCCGAGATGCCGATACGCACAGCCACTCAGTCTTGTCAGGGTTGAGTTGAAGCCTATTCCTCCCCATCCAGACCCGAACCGCTTCCAGGCAACGGGACATCACGTCGAGGGCATCACTGGGGTGGTTTGGGGTCGAAATAAAAAGCTGGGTATCATCAGCATATTGATGATACCCAACTCTAAAACCACGAATGATCTCACCCAGTGGCTTCATATAGATGTTGAACAGGAGAGGCGAAAGGACCGACCCCTGAGGAACTCCACAAACAAGAGGTCTCGAGGTCGACCTTTGCCCCCCTGCCAACACCGACTGAGAGCATCCCAGGAGATAGGAGGAGAACCACTGTAAAACTGTGCCTCCCACTCCCAATCCCCTGAGACGCCGCAGCAAGATACCATGGTCGATGGTATCGAAAGCCGCTGAGAGGTCTAATAGGACTAGAACAGAGGAAAATCCCCTGTCCCGGGCCCTCCAGAGATCATTCACCAGAGCGACCAATGCCGTCTCCGTGCTGTACCCGGGCCTGAAACCCGATTGGTACGGGTCTAGATAATCCGCTTCTTCCAGAACCAGGGGGAGCTGATGCGCCACCACACTCTCAACAACCTTCGCAAGAAAGCGAAGGTTGGAGACAGGACGAAAGTTATTCAACACAGCTGGGTCCAAGGCAGGCTTCTTGAGGAGAGGTCTCACCACCGCCTCCTTCAAGACGGCGGGGAAACTACCCTCACTCAAAGAGGCAGATATAACCGCCTGGAGCCAGTCTCGCGTCCCCTCCCGAGCTGCATAAACCAGCCAGGAAGGGCACGGGTCCAATAAACATGTGGTGGAGTTCAGCCTCCCCATGATCCTGTCCACTTCCTTCGGAGTCACAGGATCAAACTCATCCCAGATAATATTGACAAGATCATTCGTGTCCTGTTCGTCAGACTCTGACCAGTCGGAGTCCAAACCGGTCCGAATCCGAGCGATTTTGTCCGACAGATGTTGACTAAACTCCTCAGCACGACCCTGCAAGGGATCCTTCCTCACCTCCTGATTAAGGAGGGAGCGGGTCACCCTAAACAGGGCGGCTGGGCGGTTATCTGCGGACGCGATAAGGGTAGCGAAGTGATTAGACCTCGCAACCCTTATCGCAGCGAGATAAGACCTAATAAATGTTCTTAGTCGCAATCGGTCGGATTTGGATCGGGTGGCCCTCCAACAGCTCTCTAGGCCCTGTCTCCGACGCTTCATCTCCCGAAGCTTCATGGAAAACCATGGAGCTCGCTGGGATCTGCACCGGGTCAGGGGCCGCAAGGGTACAACTCAGTCAACTGCCTCAGTGGCTGCCCTTTCCCAGGCTTCCACTAAGGCATCCACCGAGTTGTGAGCAACGGAGGCAGGTGGGGATACCAGCGCTGCCTGGAACCTATCAGGGTCCATTAAGCACCTGGGACGGAACCATCTAATCGGCTCCGCACACCCACGGTGGGGAGCGGCGAAACGGAAGACCAGCCGCAGGAGATGATGATAGAAGATAGAAGACAGGAACATATAATGAGGACAGCAAATACATTTGATGATATAGCTTGTTACATACTATAATTTTTGATCATCACACATGTAGGTTCAGGGCAAAAATTCTCTTTATTGCGTGTGCCCATAAATACTATCTAGATTCATTTATCTGATGTAATATGAATAATTCATACTAAGAGTGACAGTTGGGCTAGCGTCTAACATAGTATAACATTCTTTGGCAAACATATTACTGTAGCGCCACCCCTGTAGGGAACACCTAAGTCCGGGCCCTCCCGACCTCCCCTTCAAGTGGCCACCAGCCCAAAGAGGTCTCTCATGTTGGCGCCTCTGCCTAACAGGGCACATAACATGGTGGTATTCAGTCACGATCGGCAGCCACGCACATGAGGCAGTGATAGTCGTTCTCTCTTGATAGTGACTCACTTGGGATGATGGTAGTTGATCTCAGGCAATAAGAACTTACAGGGAAGATGGTAGTCAATCTCTAATGACAACAACTTGCCCAGAACAATGTTAATCAGCTTCTGGTAACATTAACTTGCCTAAAACAATGGCGATCAGTCTCTGATGACAGCAACTTGCCTAAAGCAATGGTAGCCAGTCTCTGGTGGCAACAACTTACCCAGAATGATGGCAGTATCTGATGACAGCAACTTGCCTAAAACAATGACAGCCAATCTCTGGTGGCAACAACATGCCCAGGACAATGTTAATCCATCTTTGATTACAACAACTTGCCTAGAATGATGGCAACCAATCCCTGGCACTGGCAGAGGCCTCCCTTGTCTGCTCTCCTTGCCAGTCTCTGACCTCACTCCATGTAATCCCATTTTATCTCCCCCAGCTGATCCTATAGAGAAAAAAAAACTCTTACCTCCCACTAAAAGATGTATGTCAAACTCTTCCCTAACTCTCCCTCTGCCTAACTTACTCCAATGAGGGAAAGGAACTAAAACTCCCCAAACTCCCCTCTCTCCATCTGGCCTGCTCACAACAAAGGAGGAAGAAACAATAAAGCTTCACCTTTCTCCTCTCCCTCCCCCCCTCTCCCTGGTCTGCTTCAAGTAAGCAGCTCCAACCAGCCCCCCACCCTCTCTCCTGCTTCAAGCAAACAGCTCGAACCAGCCACTCTCACCCTCACCCTCTTTCTCTGCCTGACCTGCTTCAGCAACTACTCTCATCTCTATCCCTCCCTGCCTGCTTCAAGCAATCAGCTCCAGCAACTACTCTCACTCTCTCTATCCCTCCCCCTTTTGTCTGGCTTGCCTGTAACAAAGCAAAAAAGGAAACACTTCTTACTCTCTCTTCAATCAGCTGGCTCACAATAGCAAGCTCCATCAAGCCTTCTCTCTTCCTCCCTTCTATCCGCTTCCTCCTCCTTTTTCTTCCCTCCTCCAAGCCACACCCTGCCACCAGACCCATGGCAGCTGCCAGAGTTCCTGATCTTCCTGTCTAATTGGCAGGGCTCCGGCAAAACCTCTCAGCTGGCCCCATTCTCACACCAACTCTACTACATTACAAATACTGTTTTGTTAGGTGAAAACATTGTTTAAATTAGATTTATTTACCATTATATTTATTTCAAACTGATATAGCTATGCAAATATATCCATCAAAAGGCCTATAATATAAAAGTGCATGGAGACTGCAAGGACCTTAATCCAGCCAACAGGCTCTATTGACTACAGGCTGCCACAATAATGGGGACTAATAAAGACTAGACTTGAAGATTTACTTAAACTATGAGATGAATTGTTTTTCTCATTATTCAGTGAAAGGGATCTTCATCCATCCTTGATTGGGAGAAAAAAGAGACTGCATGAAATGGTCTCCCTCCATTGTTGGTCTCTGTCCTATTTCTATTGCATCTGTTTCCACTCAATTTCTCTCCAAAGTAATACAGGTGAAACTTGAAAAATTAGAATATCGTGCAAAAGTTCATTTATTTCAGTAATGCAACTTAAAAGGGGAAACTAATATATGAGATAGACTCATTACATGCAAAGCAAGATAGTTCAAGCTGTGATTTGTCGTAATTGTGATGATTATGGCGTACAGCTCATGAAAACCCCAAATCCACAATCTCAGAAAATTAGAATATTACATGCAATCAATAAAACAAGGAGTGTACATAGAACAATATTGGACTTCTGAAAAGTATAAGCATGCATAAGTACTCATACTTGGTTTGGGCCCCTTTTGCAGCAATTACTGCCTCAATGCGGCATGGCATGGAAGCTATCAGCCTGTGACACTGCTGAGGTGTTATGGAAGACCAGGATGCTTCAATAGCAGCCTTCAGCTCTTCTGTATTGTTCGGTCTCATGTCTCTCATCTTTCTTTTTTATATATATATATATAAATTTTATTAAACAAATTTTAAATAAAAAAACAAAGATATTACAAAGTACAGAAAAGTGCATCAAATAGAAAAACACCAAAACATCCTAGACACCAGGAAAAACAAAAACAACAACATTAGACAGGACCGGGGAGTGTAATACTATCCCTAATTTCTTTTTCTCGTGTATCCCAGGGTAAGTAAACTTTAATTACCAAATATTAGAAATCTATAATTGTACATATCTCCAGATTCTATACCTCAATAATAATACACAATCATCTGGTATTTCCCCCGTTGAGATTAAATATTCTATTTTGTAACCATGAATACCAGGAGTCCCAACTTTTATTGAAAAGTGATTCACTTTTCCCTTTGAGAATATATGTCATTCGATCTGACTCTGCGCATAGTAATACTTTCTCTATTACTTGATAGTCTGTTGGGATTTCCTTCGTCTTCCAATATTTTTTTTTTTTTTATTTTAATTGCATTTATATCCCGCCCTTCTCCGAAGACTCAGGGCGGCTTACAAACTTAGCAATAGCCTTCATTCTATGTATATGCCTGCTTGTTAGGGCTTTCACACACACCCCAAGCGGCATTATTACAAAGTCAGCTTATTGCCCCCAACAATCTGGGTCCTCATTTTACCTACCTCGGAAGGATGGAAGGCTGAGTCAACCTTGAGCCTGGTGGGATGCGAACCTGCACTAATTGCAGGCAGCTGGTGTTACTTAAGGAGGCATTAGCCCACTGCTCCACCATATTACGCCGCTGTTGTAATATGTATTACTAGATACCAAACATTTTTTGATACTTCTTGTGGCTTCATCCCCAAGAGGAAAATAGCTGGGTCCAATTGAAGATCATATCCTGTTATTTGAAATAACCAATTTTTTATATTGGTCCAGTAACGCCTAACCTTTGGACAAGTCCACCATTGATGGTAGAAAGTGCCCCTGGCAGAACCACATTTCCAACATTTGTCATTTGCATTGGGAAACATTTTTGAAATTTGTGCGGGAGCTAAGTACCATCTATACAACATTTTGTACATATTTTCTTTAAATGACGTTGCTAACGTTAATTTTATATTTTTCTTCCAAATTTGTTCCCACTCTTCTAATTCTATAGTGTGACCAATATTTCTTCCCCAGGCAATCATTACGTCATTTATTGTTCCCCCTTCCATCCCATGGAACAAAAGTAGATTATAAGTCTTAGATAATTTAGCATCACTTCCCCATAAAATCTTGTCTAATTCTTGTGGGATTATATTGATTCCAAATTCCTGCTTATCCCTATTAAACCTTGAGCTCATTTGAGAATACGACCACCAATCCAACTCTATACCCCCAGAATGTAACTCCTCCCTGGATTTAAGATTGCCTCTCAGATCTATGAGATCTTTATACCTATAGTTTCTGTCTGGATTGTGTAACGTTGAATAAGTTACAGCTTCCAAAAAGGTAAACCAGCCAGGTATCTTTCTATAGATCCAACCTCTCACCATACGCCAAGAGTTTATCAATACATCCCTAATATAATGGTTAGAGAAAACTTTATATTGACTATCCTTCCTTGGCCAGAGATAGGCATGCCATCCCTGCGTTAAGTTATATCCTTCAATAGTTAACACCCTCCTTCTAGATAACACAACCCAGTCCCTAATCCAAGCCAAGGCAGAGGCATGGTAATACAGCTCCCAATGTGGGAGCCCCAGTCCTCCCCTTGTTTTGTGCTCCTGCAGTGTTCTTCTTTTAATACGGGGCTTTTGATTATTCCATATGAATCTACCAACTATCTGTTCTAGTTTTTAAAAAAATTTCTTATCTAGTTTTGCAGGAGCAGTTTGGAATAGGTATAACCACTTTGGCAAAATATGAGTCTTAATCACTGCAATTCGTCCTAGGATTGAGAGTTGAATGTTTTTCCAGCTGTCTAATTTCTTCTCCATCTCAGTCATCAATTTTTGATAATTTAATTCCTTTATAGATGGACACCTTGAAGATAGCCAAATACCTAAATATTTAACTTTTTTAACTATTTGGATCCCCATCACCTCTTGTAATTGTACCTTGGATTCAGTTCCAATATTCTTTACCAAAAATTTAGTTTTATCTCGATTAATCTTTAAACCTGCTACTTCTCCAAAGGCACTAATTTCCTCCAATAATTTAGGGCCTGATTCCAATGGGTCTTCCAAAATAAAAACTAAGTCATCAGCAAAAGTTTGAAGCTTATATTGCTGATCATTTATTTTTAATCCTTTAATATTATTATTTTGCCTAATTATAATCAATAGTGGTTCTAAAGTCAGAATAAACAGTAGAGGTGAAAGGGGGCATCCCTGTCTCGTACCTTTTTGTATATCAATTGTCCCAGCCATTTCACCATTGAATAATACTCGGGCAGATTGCGTAGTGTAAATTGTTTGTATAGCTCTTACAAAATTTGGTCCAAATCCCATTTTAATCATCTGACATATTAAAAATTCCCAACTAACCATGTCGAATGCTTTCTGAGCGTCAAGAAACATCATTGCCAACTGTTTGCTAGGGTGCATCTCATAATATTCCAACGTATTCATCACTATTCTCAAATTATTTCTTATTTGCCGATTTGGAAGAAACCCATTCTGATCTGGATGTATAAATTCTCTTAAGAAAACTTTAAGCCTGCCTGCCAGAATTGAGGAGAAAATTTTATAATCTGCATTCAATAGCGAAATGGGTCTATAATTTTTAACCAAGGTACGATCTGAATCTTCCTTTGGGATCAAAGATATATAAGCCTCTGTCCATGACTGGGGTATTTTCCCTTCACTCAAAACCTCATTAAATAAATCTTTTAAATGGCCACTAAACATTTCCAACATCTCTTTATATAATTCCGCCGGGAGTCCATCCGTTCCCGGGGTTTTCCCATTCAATTGTTTCTTAATTGCCTCCTTTATTTCCCCTTCTGAGATCTCTGAATTCAAAATTTGTTTTACATTCTCAGGAACCTCCTGTAAATCCACCCTTTCTAAGTAACTTCCAATCCTTTCTTCTAAAATTGGATCTTTCTTATACAATGCAGTAACAATGCAGTAAAAAAATCCTGAATCACCTTTTTCTTTTGATCATTTGATCCCACCATATTTCCCATCCCATCCTGTAACCATTCTATTTTTCTCGCGATTGCTCGCTTCCTAAGCCTATAGGACAACCATTTTCCAGCCTTGTTGGCATGTTCAAAAAAAATTGTTTATTCCTTTGAATTTTCTCTGCTAATTCTTGTTGGTCCAGGAGGGAAATCTCGTGTCGCGTAATATCTTTTCTCTCCCTCGCTATTACTGAGGATGGGTCTTTCTGAAGAGCCTCCTCGGCCTCTGTCAACATTCCCATCAACTCCAATCTCTTAACCCTCTCTTTCTTCCACTTATATGCCGAATACTTAATTGCTATCCCTCGAATCACTGCTTTCGCAGTGTCCCATATAATTTGAATTGGTGTATCTTCCCTTCTGTTCTCCCTGAAAAAGTATCCCATTTCCTGGTTCAACAAGTTTTTGAATTGTTCTTCTTTTAAAAGAGCTGCTCTCATTGTCCATCTATACCTCTTCTTTTCTCCTTTCCAAACCAAGACTAACGGGCTGTGATCTGCCCAGTCATTAGTCGTAATCTCTATTTTTCTAACCATCTCTTTCAATTCATGGGATGCCCAGATCATATCAATTCGGGTCCATGTTTGATGCCTGGGAGAGAAATAAGTATATTGCCTCTCTTCCCTGTGAAAATCTCGCCATATATCACATATACCTAATTCCTCCCTCACTTGATCCCACACTTTAGGCAATGTTCTTTTTACCCCTTTAAGTAAACGTTGCCCCGGGGTATAGTCTTTATCAACATCTACTATTGCGTTGAAGTCTCCTATGATGCATATATGCTCGTATTCTAACCCTGCTATTACTTTATATAAACCTTGAAAAAAGGCACACTGATTACAATTTGGTGCATACACATTTACCAATAAGATTTTCTTCTGAGCCAATCGAAGTTCTACCATCACTACTCTACCTTCTGTATCTGAATACACCCAGTGGGCCTCAATATTTCGCCGGACGTAAATCACTACTCCCCTTTTCTTTTGTTCTGCCAGGGACACAAAAACTTCCCCCAATTTTGGACACGCTAGTACATTCTGTTGGCTTTTAATAATATGGACTTCCTGGATACAAATTATATCATATTTTAATTTACAAAGTTTGGACCAAGTTTTTTTCCTCTTAGTAGGAGCATTAAGACTGTTAATATTGACAGAAAAAAGGCGAATCTCTTCCTGAATGTCACTGCTTCGCTGTATTCTTTATTTTTTTTGCTAACCGTGTCTCCATTTGAGGGCCCGAGCCTCCCAATTCCCCAGCATCTTCCTTATCTATACTCTTCTTTTCTTTTAATCCTCCACTTCTCCCCTTGGAATCCAACTGAACTTCTTCCTGGCTTTTGCCTTCTAACTCCTCCTCACTCTCCTGATTGAACTGAGATTCAAAAAATACATGGGCATCCTGTAAGTTATATGATATCTCTTGTCCTGCCACATAAAAGTCAATCCCTCTGGAATCAGCCATCGGTAGCAAATGTCAAATTTCCTAAACTGAGTTGTTAGGAAATCATATTTTTTCCTCTGATCTCTCACTCTTCTTGGTAGCTGCTTAAGAATAATTACTGATCTTCCTTTAAAGGATATAGTCTTCTCTCTTGCTTTCCTTAGGACCTGCTCCCGCACTGATGTTTTATTCAGTCGGACATGTATCTCTCTCGGGAGTTTGTTTTGACGTACATAACTAGTGTAAACCCGAAATACATCATCTATATCCCTCAACATCTCTTGTGAGTTCACCTCAAGCACTCCAGCCAAAATCTCTGTCACAATGGTTTCCAACTGCTCCTCTCGGTCCTCTTCAATATTTTATAAACGTAGGAAGAAGGCAGATTTATCTAATTCGAGGGCAATTATTTCATCCTCCAGGCGTTTATTAGCTATCATCAGCCGATGTTCATACTTTCCACTTTTACATCTGTCTTATCCATTCTAGTTTCTACCACCTGGATCCGTTCCTCTTGACTCACTACCATTGTCTGCATTTCCTGGAGCTTCGTGTGTATACTCCTTATTTCTCCCTTTAAACTTTCCATCTGGTTACCCATCTCAGCCTTCATTTCCTTCTTTAACTCCTCAAATCCTATAGCTGTAGTCTCCTGATTTTTCAACATTAAGTCTTGAAGTGACTTAAACATATCCTGAACTCGCTGTATAGATAAAGCATCTTTATTCCCTGTCACTGTCTCATCCGGAAATTTGCGAGCTGTCAGGGGTATAGTTGACGGGGATTGTGTGGGCATAGGCACTATGGTCTTCTTCTTGGCAAAAGTTGTTATGGTCGCCATTTCTATTATTAAAGTAGAGGGTTAAATATATTGTTATTATACAAGGCATAAAAAGAAAAATATAGAGAGAATATAGTAAATAGGCCCTATCAATGGCAAAAAAGAAAGAAAATAAGTAATAATATGAATAAGCCAATATTAAAAAAAAGGGGGATGTAACCCAGTTCAGTATATTTAAATTCCTTATTCTTCAAGGAAGTGTGGCAATCCAATTCAGTTCAGTTCAGTTCCTCTTCTCTTCTCTACTGACAAATGTTACGATGTTAAACCTCCAAGAAAGAAGCAGAAAAAAAAAAAAACCGATGCCAGATCAAATAGAAAAGGGGGTCTCCAGGCTGTTATGCATTAACAAATTAACAAATCACCATCAAGATCCCAGATATTTCAAAAGGAGAAAAAAAAAAACACTTATCAAAATTTAAAGAAAGAGTCTGTCCATCGAAGAAGAACACCAAAGAAGTAACTGGAATCCTCAAATCAGCCTGTGAGTCTCTCTAAGGCGGCTATTGTTAAAAGCCTGAATTGTTGTCTGCCGCTTTAATCAATTAAGGCTGGATAATACTTCAGCTGCTCACCTCTCAAACGATCAACAAACAAAGGGGGTTTTCTCATTCTCTTTTGATATTCACTCTTAACTCTGCCTAGAACGTCAGTAGCTTCCTTCTAAGTTGCTGAGTCACAGCTCCAGGGCAGCCATTCTTCAGGTGCCTTCTCTCAATACCGGCACCACGGGAGGATTTCTCACTGCTAAGCATGGATTTTGCAAGTTCCCTGCAATTGCCGAGCGTGCTCTCTTCTTCACCTGCTGATCCCCAGCTGGCGATGGCTATGTAGAGCCGCACAGTATCGGGAAAACAAGCTGCAATCCAAAGAGATATTCCAGGACCCGCTTGTCTGCTGTGACCTCAGCCCCGGAAGTCATGTCTCTCATCTTTCTCTTGGCAAAGCAAGAGAAATCTATGGGATTCAGGTCAGGTGAGTTTGCTGGCCAATCAAGCACAGTAATCCCACGGTCATTGAACCAGGTTTTGGTGCTTTTGGCAGTGTGGGCAGGTGCCATGTTCTGCTGGAAAATGAAGTCAGCATCCCCATAAAGCTCGTCTGCGGAAGGAAGCATGAAGTGCTCCAAAATCTCCTGGTAGATGGCTGCGTTGACCCTGGACTTAATGAAGCACAGTGGACCAACACCAGCAAATGACATGGCTCCCCAAATCAACACAGACTGTGGAAACTTCACACTGGACTTCAAGCATCTTACAGTGTGTGCCTCTCCATTCTTCCTCCAGACTCTGGGTCCTTGGTTTCCAAATGAGATGCAAAAGTTGCTCTCATCAGAAAAGAGGACTTTGGACCACTGAGCAACAGACCAGGTCTGTTTTTCTTTAGCCCAGGTAAGACACTTCTGATGTTGTTTGTTGTTCAGGAGTGGCTTGACAAGAAGAGTACGACATTTGAAGCCCATGTCCAGTATCCGTCTGTGTGTGGTAGCTCTTGATGCACTGACTCCAGTCTCAGTCCACTCCTTGTGAAAGTCCCCAACACTTTTGAATGGCCTTTTCCTGACAATCCTCTCCAGGCTGCAGTCATCCTTGCTGCTTGTGTACCTTTTTCTTCCACACTTTTCCCTTCCACATAACTTTCTATTAATGTGCTTTGATACAGCACTTTGGGAACATCCAACTTCTTTTGCAATTACCTTTTGAGGCTTTCCCTCCTTATGGAGGGTGTCAATGATGGTTTTCTGCACAACTATCAGGTCAGCAGTCTTCCCCATGATTGTGATTCCTACTGAACCAGACTGAGAGACCATTTAAAGGCTCAGGAACCCTTTGCAGGTGTTATGGCTTAATTAGCTGATTAGAGTGGGACACTCTGAGACTAGAATATTGCACCTTTTCACAATATTCTAATTTTCTGAGATTGTGGATTTGGGGTTTTCATGAGCTATATGCCATAATCATCGCAAATATGACAAATCACAGCTTGAACTATCTTGCTTTGCATGTAATGAGTCTATCTCATATATTAATTTCCCCTTTTAAGTTGCATTACTGAAATAAATGAACTTTTGCACGATATTGTAATTTTTCGAGTTTCACCTGTATATGACAAAACCTAGCAAACTGCACACATCTTGAGGTTGTCCTTGTACCAGTATATGTTTAAATAAAAGGGAAAATACTAGTTTAGCATCAATACAGTTGAGAACAACTTAATCCTGTCTCAGTCATAGACTGGAAACAAGATGAAAACAAATGATTTTGTTTGATTGGTTGGTTTGTTGGCAGGTTGGTTGTTTCTACTATCACAGGGCAAGATAGAAAAAGAAACAAACAAACAAGGCTTGTTTGTGCCATGGTTATATGCAAGAGGAAAAGTTTATTACTGTACCTAATCATCTTTATAGAATTGTTATGAAAATAAAATGCTTGAAAAAGGACCACTTGATCTACTGTGGAAAAAAGTTAGCTTTCACAAGTTGCACAAAAAACTCATCTTAGATCTCATGATATAACTACAACTCTACACCACATCAGTTTTCACTAAACTCTGAATTCTTGGCTTGAGATTAAAATGCAAATTTATATTTGTAAAAGAACAGGAAAAGGAAGAATTAAAGAAAAGCAAATATACAGATAAAAAAGGAATGTGAGAGCAAACATTTGTTCCACTTCACTGTTCAGAAACCAAACCAGATTTTAATGTGCAAGATCTTCATCAAGCAATTTCATAGAGATGCTAACAAAAAAACCCACATTTTCTCTTTCTTTCTCTTTTTTTCTTTCTTTCTTTCTTTCTTTTTTATTATTATTTTTATTTATTTGACTGTCTATCTCAATATAGTCATCCTGGGCAGCTAACAATATAAAAATATGTATCAGCAACACAGTACAAAAGTAAAAACCATAACTTAAATGAATTAATGTATTTGTCTCCTGTCCCCTTCTCTTCTTTTACTTCCTGTTCTTTTGCCTTAACCCCTTCATCAATAGCTTAGTTAAATGCCAGATTGAATTTCACCTTTTCCATTTGAACTAGGTTTCCAGTAGTTCATTGAAGGGTTTATAGATCATGAATGACCAAAGTGCTTGGATGTATGTATTTAAGTCAATCTGCAGGATGATGCCTGTGCAGTGTGGGTGAATCTTTCTAAAATAAAACAGCTGCATAAGAAATGGTCAAGGCACTGAAGGCAATATGATAGCTGCTATTAAAGCCCACTTTGAAACACTTCCTTTTAGCTTTGATGATGTTTTCATCTCAAAAGTTGCAACTGTTTTTTTTTTCTTCTACTGACCTTAACTCAACCCCACAAAACATAGCTTAATTTTTAGCCTGTTCAGACTTTTTTTTCTCTCTGGGATAGGAAATAAAGGCTTTTGTATAAATGTCCATTTAATCATAACACTTACAACTAGGTTTCTTCATGCTAGCTAATGATGTGATCAATACAGTAAGATCTGACTGAAATACAATAAACAATTACTGTTTTGCCCAAAAGTTTGAGAAATAGTCTTGCCTATTAAGAATATTATGCTAACTACAGCAACATTGGTTACATACCAGTATGCTCATTGTCCTAGTATCAGTAATCCTATCCAAACAAAAATGTGTGTGAATGGATTCTGTGGCCCCATCAATAGGTATTTATGAGTTTGTATGCACTCTTCAATTAGTATGAAATAAAATTAATACAGTAAATTAAACTGCAAGAGACACTGAATAAAAATTAGCTTAAATCTAGAAGTTAATAATTTCAGGAATCTTATTGTCCATACCTTTACATAAATATAAATGTTTATTTAAACTTATTTTTTGTGTTTGTAGGTATAATGTGGTTTATTAGTGTTGTATATCTGTGATATACAACATGATCTCTGTAAGTGCCATAGGGTAAATAAATAAATTTCAGGAATCTGAAGTAGGAATACAGGAACTGGTATATAATTTTCCTGATCCATATTATAACAAAAAAAAAGATAGGCAATGTTTGCATTGGGGCCAATTAGCAGCAGCTTCCCCTTCATGGATTACTGCCTTGTTGTGGCGAAGGGGCTTGCGTAATTCAATGAAGCTATGAGCTATGCCGTGCAGGGCCACCCAAGACAGAAAGGTCATAGCAGAGAGTTCTGACAAAACGTGATCCACTGGAGAAGGAAATGGCAAACCACTCCAGTATCTTTGCCATGAAAACCCTATGGACAGTACCAAAAGGCAAAACAATATGACCCTGGAAGATGAGCCCCTCAGGTCGGAAGGCATCCAATATGCTACTGGGGAAGAGCAGAGGGCTAGTATTAGTAGCGCCAGAAAGAATGAAGCAACTGGGCCAAAGCCGAAAGGACGCTCAGCTGTGGATATGTCTGGTGGTGAAAGGAAAGTCCGATGCTGTAAAGATTTTTTCTCCATAGGAACCTGGAATGTAAGATGCATGAATCAAGGAAAGCTGGTCAAACAAGAGATGACAAGACTAAACATCGACATCTTAGGTATCAGCGAACTAAAATGGACAGGAATGGGTGAATTTAATTCAGATGACCATCAGGTATACTACTGCGGGCAAGAATCCCTCAGAAGAAATGGAGTAGCCTTCATAGTCAATAAAAAAGTAGGAAAAGCAATACTGGGATACAATCCTCAAAATGACAGAATGATCTCAGTTCGAATCCAAGGGAAACCATTCAAAATCACAGTAGTCCAAGTCTATGCCCCAACCACCAGTGCTGAAGAGGATGAAATTGACCGGTTCTATGAAGCCCTACAGCACCTTATAGAACTAACACCAAAAAATGATGTCCTTATCATCATGGGGGATTGGAATGCTAAAGTAGGAAGCCAAAAGATAACTGGAATAACAGACAAGTTTGGCCTTGGAGTACAACATGAAGCAGGGCACAGGCTGATAGCATTTTGTCAAGAGAATACGATGGTCATAGCAAACACTCTTTTCCAACAACCCAAGAGACGGCTTTACACATGGACATCACCAGACGGTCAACACAGAAATCAGATTGACTATATGCTCTGCAGCCAAAGATGGAGAAGCTCTATACAGTCAGTAAAAACAAGACCAGGAGCTGACTGTGGCTCAGACCATGAGCTTCTTGTTGCAAAGTTTAGGCTTAAATTAAGGAAAGTAGGGAAAAGCACTAGGCCAGTCAGGTATGAATTAAATCATATCCCTGTTGAATATACAGTAGAGGTGACAAATAGATTTAAGGAATTAGATCTGATAGACAGAGTGCCTGAAGAACTATGGACAGAGGTTCGCAACATTGTACCAGAGGTAGCAACCAAAACCATCCCAAAGAAAAAGAAATGCAAGAAAGCAAAATGGCTGTCTGAGGAAGCTTTGCAAATAGCTGAGGAAAGGAGGGAAGCGAAAAGCAAGGGAGAAAAAGAAAGATATGCCCAATTAAATGCAGAATTCCAAAGAATAGCTAGAAGAGATAAGAATGCCTTCTTAAATGAACAATGCAAAGAAATAGAAGATAACAATAGAATAGGGAGGACCAGAGATCTCTTCAAGAAAATTGGAGAGATGAAGGGAACGTTTCATGCAAAAATGGGCATGATAAAGGACCAAAATGGCAGGGACCTAACAGAGGCAGAAGAGATTAAGAAGAGGTGGCAAAATTACACAGAAGAACTATACAAGAATGAGCTTAACGTGTTGGTGAGGGTTCAGTACAAGGGGTTTGAGGGCAAATTAAGTGTACTGGTCGTCGAAGGCCAGCGGACCAGCCTCGTGGTGTTAGGGTGGTTCAACGCGCTGGGCATCGGAATCACGAGGATTCACCAGACGTGGAGCTGCCTTTCCCTTGAAGCTGTATGCAAGGATTTTGCGGACGTGTTCGACGGGCAGTTGGGAAGGTACACAGGTCCCCCAATCTCATTTAAGTTAGACCCCCAGGTGCAACCCATAAGAATGAAGGCTAGGAGGGTTCCGTTCGCGCTAAAGCACAAGATAGAGCGGGAATTGGATAAGCTGGTAGACCAGGGGGTGCTAACACCAGTCGATGGAGTGGAATGGGAAACCCCCATCGTAACACCGCTCAAGGCAAACGGTGAAATTAGAATTTGCGCCGACTATAAGGGGACAATCAACCAGGCTCTGAGCGCTCATTCATACCCTGTTCCTGCAGTAAACGGCATTCTGGCGTCCCTGCAAGGCGGGTCGGTGTTCGCTAAACTGGATCTTGCCCAAGCTTATCAGCAGCTGCCGGTAGACCCAGGGGCTGCTAGAGCACAAACAATCATCACACACAAGGGGGCATTCCAGGTAGACCGGTTGCAATTCGGGGTCAGTGTGGGTCCTGGAATATTCCAGGAGGTGATGGAAAGGACCCTCAAGGGAATACCAGGGGTTTGCCCCTATTTCGATGACGTCCTGATCGCAGCCAGCTCCGAGGACGTACAGGCAGCCCGATTGAAGGCAGTACTTGAGAGGTTCAGGGGTGCAGGGTTGAAGCTCAAAAGGGAGAAATGCAAGATTGGGGTAACTGAGACAGAGTTCCTGGGGTTCAGGATTGATGCTCAAGGCATCCACCCATTTGCATCCAAAGTCAGGGCAGTTAAAGAAGCCCCTACTCCCAAGAACAAGCCTGAGTTGCAGGCATTCCTGGGCCTCCTCAATTTTTTTCATGCATTCCTGCCACACAAGGCTACGATTGCAGAACCCCTACATAGGTTGCTTGACAAGCAAGCATCCTGGGACTGGACTGACAAACATGCTAACGCATTCAAAACACTGAAGAACCTGTTAGCAAGCAATGCCACAGTCACCCACTTCAGGGAGGACCAGCCAATCTGCCTTGCTTGCAATGCATCCCCTTATGGGATTGGGCAGTCCTCAGCCATTTAAGGGAGGATGGAACTCAGGCCCCCATCGCCTACTACTCCAGGACCCTGTCAGCTGCAGAGCGGAACTATGCCCAGATAGACAAGGAGGCACTGGCAGTGGTTGCAGGGGTAAAGAAATTTCATGACTACCTTTATGGTAGGGAATTTCTAATTTATACAGATCATAAGCCATTATTAGGGTTATTTACAACAGAGAAGCAGACACCACAGATCCTGTCACCCTGGATGCTACGCTGGTCCATATTCCTGTCCACATACTCATGCAAACTGGTACACAGGCCGGGCAAAGAGATGGGGCACGCCGATGGCCTCAGCAGACTTCCCCTAAGGGACACTGAGCCAGACCCAGCACCGGCTGTCCAAATACTGGCAATACAGGAACTGCCAGAATGCCCCCTCAACGCAAGGGACATAGCCACAAAGACCCCCAAGGACAAGGTTCTGAGCAGGGTACAATCATGGGTGAGCAGTGGGTGGCAGGACAAATCACCAGGGCAAGAGTTCATTGCGTACTTCTCCAGAAGGCATGAACTGTCCACTCACAAGGGATGCCTCTTGTGGGGAAGTAGAGTCATCATTCCCATGAGGCTGAGAGGAAGAGTCATCCAGTCATTACACAAAGGCCACCCAGGAATAGTAAGAAGAAGGCCCTGGCAAGGAGCTACCTGTGGTGGCCAGGGTTGGACAAGGAGATAGAAGAACTAGTAGCAGGGTGTTACACATGCCAGAGGACACAGCCAGAACAACCACATGCACCAGTCCACAAGTGAGAGGAAACACACTCACCATGGTCCAGGGTGCATATAGACTATGCAGGCCCATTCCAAGGTCACACATTCCTGGTAGCAGTAGACAGCCATTCTAAATGGCTGGAGGTGGTGCCGGTGGGCAACATGACCTCAGCAGGAACCATTCAAGCATTGGGGGAATGTTTGCTACACATGGTCTGCCTGATGTAATCGTGTCAGATAATGGAACACAATTTACCTCCTCGGATTTCCAGGTGTTCCTGAGGACCTTGGGGATTAGGCATGCCACCTTGGCTCCCTTCCACCCTGCCAGTAACGGATTGGCAGAACGATTCGTGCGGACAACAAAGGATGCCCTCAAGCGCATAGTACAGGGAAATTGGAAGCAAAGACTAGCCACCTTCCTCCTACACCAACATGCAACACCCTGCACCACCACTGGCAAAAGTCCAGCGGAACTCAGATGGGGCAGACGCCTCATAACTACATTGGACAGGCTGCACCCAGACAGGGTAGCAGTAGACGCCGGGACCCCCAACATCAAAACAAGCTTCAACACAGGAGACCCCATCTGGGCTAGGAACTATAGCACAGGTCATCCATGGGTGCCAGGGGAAATATTAGAGCAAACAGGACCCCTTTCCTACAGAGTAAGGGTGGAGGGGAGACTCCTTTGGAAAAGGCACCTGGATCAGCTGAAGAAAAGGGCTCCTGAAAGGGTTATAGAGGACACACTGGGGGCAGAGGAGGAAGAGCCAACACAAACACAAACGCAAACACCCAGGAGGGTTACCAGAGGGGCACAGTGGCAACCCCACCCCAGGCAGGAGACTGACAGAGAAACCAGGCAGTCACCAGAACCCAGCAGAACACAAAACCCGGGCCCAGCAACACACACACACACACACACCACAATCCACCACAACATTCACAACAAGGAAGAGAGCCTAGAAATAGCTTCACACCAAACAGCCCTAAGAAGATCAAGCAGGCCACACAAGGCTCCAAGCTACCTCGCAGACTATGTGCGTTCTTAGGGGGGTGGAGAAGCAACCAAGGGAAAACAATTGTAAACTCTTGTATATGTAAATTTTGTGTATAGTGTAAATAAGTGTATATAGTATGGAGACAGAATGACAGAGGGTAATTCCTCACTATGGGGGAAGGGGTGTAGTGTATGCCTGTAAAGCATACACAGAAATGTCAGCACAGCAGGGGGCTGGACAGCTCCAGACTATAACCGTTTCGGCGTGAAAGCCTGAATAGAGCGAGTCGTTGACAGCCCCAGGGCATGGTCAGCTCTGGCGGGAAGCCAGGGTTTAAATCCATTGGCCACCTGCACTGGCGGGAAGCCCAGGTTCAAATCTATTGGTCACCATTCACCTGGGCAGGTATAATGAGACGCCAGATAACCCCTTTGCTCCAGCTTCATTTCTGACTCAATAAAGAAATACTACCCAGCTCAAGTGTCCGTCTCTTCGTTCAACCACGCGACTTTGCGGACATCAAAGCCCCCTTGCCCCCTGCCACAACCCTGGTCTCAACAAAACAAACAAGCACAAGCAGAGTCCGAATTCCGGCACAAAATCACTCAGCCCAGCTCCGCTTGGCTCGAACAAGCAGGGAAACAGTCGAGTCGGCCCCGCCCAGCCACCAGCATCCTTTCACCGGTGAGCTAGACAATCAACCTCTCTGGCTTCTCTTCCTCCATCCTCTGTCATTCCAGGCTGTATCCCGGCAGGGGAGGGCACAAACGCTCCACCGGCAGCTCCACCGAACAGGGGCCAAACAATGGCAAAAAGCTCAATGGCGACCAGCAGAGCTGAAAACCGCTCCGCACTAAGAGCTCAGAAACCAGCGAGCAGCCATCTTAGACATGCACAGAAGGAAGGTTCTCTATGCCTGAATTAATGCAGAATTGAGAAACATGTGGCACTCCAGATAATAGATCACACATCCCATATTCTGTTCATTACTGGTTTCCTAGCCATGACTATTTGAATTCAAAATTCAGCAATATTTGGAGGACTATCACTTACCTCATTCCTGCATTAAACAGGTACATGAGTTCATCTTTTTAGAATTTTTAACAGAATTTTATTCTTCTGATCCCAAGAAAATGGCAACACTGACAAAGGGTAAAGCTACTGTCATTGCAAGTCTGCTGCTGTTTTTAATATTGCCTGTTCTAGTAGAGTAATATCTCTTTAGCAAGAGTACCAGACTGATATTCACAGAACCGCATTCTTCAGGAATCCCATTACTTCTAAGGGTATTAGTAAAATGATCCCAGCTGAAAGCATTTATCCAATTCCCATTGTTATTTGGACAACTAAATCATTAAAGGGGGCTGTATCATTCCCCTTGCTACTGTTTTCAAAAAAAAGTGATGTCTCTGTAGAATCAAATCTTGGGAAAAACAGACCCTAACTGTGGAGAGTATTCATATATTGTATGTATGCATGTATGTCTGTGTGTGAGAGAGAGAAATAAATAGACCTAACTTGACTAAAGCAAGGTTAGTTAGGAACAAATGCCCAGAATACAATAATTAAAGAAAATGAATTTCAAATAACACTTCATAACTGTGAGGTTTCAAAAAAATATTGTACATGTGCATTTGAAAGCTTCAGCATGATTATAATTACATTTAAGTAAGCACAAAATACTCTGTCTTGAATATCATGCTGTCTTCAGTGCTACTAACCTCAGACATGGCAGGAAAACAAAAATCTGTATTAAAACATGATTTATGAACAATTTAAACTACTTCAATTCTATTTGACTTTAGGGGATCAGATTATTGTATCTCAATTAAATACTGTAACTACATGCTTCTTTTCTTATAAGAACATATCTGTTTTCCTTACACAGCATGTAAAATTTAGGCTTATTCAATTTTAAAAAAAACTTGTTTATTGTAAGAATAATAATATTTGCTATGGTAATAATAATAATAATATGGTAATGGTGACTCAGTGGACTAGGACGCTGAGCTTGTTGATTAGAAGATCAGCAGTTTGGTGGGTCAAATCCCAAGTGCCATGTAGCAGAGTGAGCGCCTGTTACTCGTCCCAGCTTCTGCCAACCTAGCAGTTCGAAAGCACGTAAAAATGCAAGTAGAAAAATAGGAACCACTATGGTGGGAAGGTAACAGTGTTCCATGAGCCTTTGGCGTCTAGTCATGCCGGCCACATGACCACAGAGACGTCCTCGGACAAGCGCTGGCTCTTCGGCTTCAAAACAGAGATGAGCACTGGCCCCTAGAGTTGGAAACGACTAGCACGCATGTGCGGGGGAACCTTTACCTTTACCTTAATATTCAGAAGAATTGGAAACCATAGTTAACTGAAAACACATTGGCTTAATTTCCACAAATACAAAGAAAACAGTAAAGAGACTATTTTTATAGATAAAAGACTCATACAAATGATTGTTCAAAAAGTCAGTGTTCACACTGTCCTTGTTATTTTGTTCTTTCCCAGCTCAATCCAATGCACAGAAATCGATCCTGTTAAATTCAACCGGATGTGCAATTTATAAAAAGTATCAGTCTTACTGAGATGTTTATAATGTCAGTGACATATATTTGTAACTGAATACGTTCTACAGTTATATGAAGGAAATCTGAATTAACAAGTAACACCAATGTTTTGTGCTTGTTTCATAAAATAAGATGTTTGATGTGTCAGTATGAAAAATATTCACACAATTTGATTAAATGGGGAACTACCACTAGTTTGTATTTCCTTAAGACAGAGGTCCCCATCCTTTGAGCACCAAGAACTAGTTCTGTGGAGAGAGGTTTTTCTGCAGACCGGAGGGGGCATGGTTTCATGTACTTCCTGCACCCCACGGATGGGGCTTTGGTTGTTTGCGCAGACCTGTTTCTGGCATGCTGCAGCCCAGTGCCAGTCCATGAACCGGGCATTGGGGACCCCTGCCTTAAGCAATTAAGGCTAATTTGTTTTGTCTTATGAAATATTTTTTTTAATTGAAAAGTTTTACAATACATTTTGAATACAAACCCCCCCTCCCCCATCCCTCTCCCCAACCCTCCCCAACCCTCCCCTCCCCCCTCTTATGAAATATTTTTAAAAAGAAGATTGAAAGCTAATATAAAATCATTTTAAATCAGAAAAAGAAGAAAAAGCTAAAGATGCAAGAAGAAAATGTAATGAAAAATAGAAAAAAATACAAAGAAGTATCGTGTTTCCCCCAAAATAAGATTCGGTCTTATTATTATTGTTTTTGCCTCCAAAAGGGGCACCAGGTCTTATTTTTTCAGGGGTCTTTTCCACCTTGCTGTGGCGGCACTGACAGCCCTGCCCAACCAGCCCATTTCTTAACCAGGCCTGCATTTCACAGTTAGAGGCCTTTCCAGAAGGCCTGTGCAACCGAGAACTGAGCTACAGATTCTGTAGCTCGGTTCTTGGTTGCTTAGGCCTTCCAGAAAAGCCACTGATGGCAAAATGCAGGCCCAGGCTCCTTTCTCAGCTACAGAATGAAGCTGCTCCTTTAGCCGCAGAAGAAGAGGGCCAGTGAGGCAAGTGTCAATCCATGGAAGGCCTGGATGCAATGGTAAGCTCCACCCCTCCCCTAGCTTGATTTTTAGGCATGCACCTTGCCCCGAAACTAAGGCTTATTTGTGGGGTAGGGTTTACTTTCAAGGAAACATGGTAGTATCTAATTTTCTTTATAGCAGTTTAAGTACAATTATAAATTTATCTGTTATTTCTTGGTTACAACATAACTTTCATTGCTTCTATATTCTGTCTAATCATCAAAATCATAAACAATATTCATGTTTTTCTGATTCTACAAAATGTTACAAATGATTTCCAGTGAACAATAAACATAGATCAGACATGTCAAACACAAGGCCCGGGGGCCGGATGTGGCCCGCGAAGTGGTTTCATGCGGCCCGCGAAGCCATCCTGGAAACAGTGAGGGAATGGCCCCCACTGCCTTGGCCCTGGCCCAGAGATCCTCCTCCTGCCAGAGACCTCCAGATCTGTCCCACTCCTGCCCAGGCCCCCATAGGCACCCTTGATGCCAACGATGTAGAGCTGGCCACGCCCACCCAGTAGGCCATATGCACTCCAGCCATGCCCACCCAGTAGGCCACGCCCACCCAGGCCACACCCACCCGGCCCCCTGAGGGCAACCGCAATGCTGATGTGGCCCTCAATGAAATTGAGTTTGACACCCCTGACATAGATACTGTCTTTTCTCTGATCAAAAAAGTCTATTTAGCCATCTCAGCAAGCTCATCATCTGATCTAACCGTTCCTCTATTGTAGGTAGTGCTAAATCTTTCTATCTTTGTGCATACAATAATCTAGTTGCAATTATCATGTATAAAAACAAAGTTCCTTGACAAGTATACAGTGAAGAATGGCCAAACTGAAGTTCAAATCTAAATCGCATTATGACAGAAGCAGTAGAAATGTTGTTGACTTGAAGCAGTTCATCTGTCGGGCCCTGGGGGGCCGACATTCGGGAGGGGGCCTCACCGCCCGCCCGGCCCGCCCGGCCTTCCCCTGCCGCCTCGCCGAACGCCAGCTGGCCCCACCCGGCTCCCTCGATACCTCTCCTCGCCGCCTCGCCGAACGCCAGCTGGTCCCGCCCGGCTCCCTGGAAGCTGACGGCCCTGCTTCCGCGCCGCCAGCTTCGGCAGCGGTCGTGCACACCTCGCCGGCCTCTCCCTGGCCCTCGACGGCCCGCGGCGCGTCCCGGACGGTCGTCGCCTCACCACCGCCGGACGCCACGCCTGCGCAGACCGTCGAGGGAGCCGGCCTCGCCCGAGGCGCGGCCGGCGCTGCTGCGCGTCGACGGAGGTTGGGAGCTGCTGCTGCGGCCGCCGCTGCGACCATTCCCGCAGGCCAGGAGGCTTGCAGGCATGGCCCCGCCGTGGTGAAGGAGCGGCAGGAGCCATTCAGCGTCGACGGGGGACGCTGCCGGAGCCGAGAAGAGCCGAGGCAGGGAAGCGTGCGGGCTGGTTTTTCCGTGGTAGGGTGTCGGGCGGAAAGCCCCACCGGGGAGGGGAGGGGCGAATATAGGAGCCGAGGGGGCGTGGGTGTCGTTGGGTGGGGTTTGGGTGTGGTCTGCATGGGTGTATTTAGCAGCG
Organism: Daboia siamensis; assembly: GCA_024449315.1. Taxonomy (NCBI): domain Eukaryota; kingdom Metazoa; phylum Chordata; class Lepidosauria; order Squamata; family Viperidae; genus Daboia; species Daboia siamensis. Next base: position 247,603 of record JAKJMR010000291.1, read on the forward strand.
TTGGTTGCGGGTAGCGGCCAACGCTGGCTTTGTTTCCTGCCACGGATTGTATTCTTGGGAATAAAGAATCTGATTCCTGTGGAGGTGGTCTCCCGTTTCCTGCTTTGAGCTTCGGAGCTGCTCACCGGCAGACGGGTTTGACATTAAGCCAGCGTTGAACCTTGTTTCCTTTAACCTTACTGCTGTGCGTTCGTCCCCTGTTGGGAACATGGCAGAAGGTGTGCAAGGGGCTGCCCTGGACGGCGGGAAGGAGGAGGCTGGCGCAGCTGAGGTGTTGGAGAAGTCCCTCGAACTGACGGGCGTGGACGACACCCAGCCGGTCGTGCGACCTAAAGTACGCGAGGCGCCGTCGGCGGACCCTGGGGTGGAGTCTCAGGGCACCAGCAGCCAGACCGTGGGGGGGGGAATGGTGGCTGAGTTCGGTCTTGGGCCTCGCAGCGCCTGAGCAAGGGCGGGCGACCCGGCCCAGTGGGGCTCCGTCGGGTTGGAGAGAGAGACGGCTGACTGAGGATGACGGGAAGAATTGGAGCTACTCGACCGCCCCTGGCAGCCAGACTATGGACGTCCTGCGGGACAGGTTCGGGGAGGTTGGGTCTCGGGATGGCGGCTCGTGGGCAGCCACGGGTCCCGAGGCGGAGACAGGCCAATGGGGCCTTGTGGGGGCATCCAAACAACCGAGCACGTCCCGCTTCTGGCTGGCTAGCCCGAAATTCAAGGTGCCCAGGGAGGGCAGTGCTCGGGCCTCTACCACATCGGCACCGAAAGGTCACGAGGGGTGGCCAATACCGGAAGGACCCCCTGGACGGCATGCAGCCAGGCCGGGGGGAGCGTCTCAGGGCCAGGGGGCCCCATCCATTGGACATTGGGGCCCGGGCGTGGTATGGGGCCCACCGCCTCTCGCCGCCACGTACGATGGGCACCCTGATCGCCTGGCCATGTTTCTGGGTCAGGTCATAAACCACCTGGACGGATACGGCCAGGTGTACGCCTCGCAGTGGGCGATGGTGGTGGCGGTCACAGCCTGTCTCCAGGGGGAGGCCGCAACCTGGGCCGCCGACCTCTATAGCGACCACGCATGTCACGGCACCGGTGAGGCTGGAATTGGGCACCCACTGGAAGACATTGCGTTTCGTTGTGGTCCCGTCTATGACGGAGGCGGTTATCCTGGAGCTCGCGTGGTTGGACAGGTGGGGCCCTACGATCTGGTGGGAGGGGGGGTGCCGACACCTACGCCTGGGGACAGGGCCCCAACCCCCCGCACGCCACTCCTTTATGGGTCCAGAGGGCGCTGGGGCCCCGGAGACAGCTGCGGGGGCCGATGTCGGGCCCGGAGTACAGGTGCCGCCGGAATACGCGGACTTGGAGGACGTGTTCATCTAGTGCTGTGGAAGGGATACCCTATGGAAGAGGCCACCTGGGTGCGGGGGGAGGATGTGTATACGCCTCGCCTACTCCGTGCGTTCCACCAGAGAAATCCGGGGAGACCAAACA
>JAKJMR010000291.1:249193-296110 GCA_024449315.1 Daboia siamensis
CCGAACGCCAGCTGGCCCCGCCCGGCTCCCTCGATACCTCTCCTCGCTGCCTCGCCGAACGCCAGCTGGTCCCGCCCGGCTCCCTGGAAGCTGACGGCTCTGCTTCCGCGCCGCCAGCTTCAGCGGCGGTCGTGCACACCTCGCCGGCCTCTCCCTGGACCTCGACGGCCCGCGGCGCGTCCCGGACGGTCGTCGCCTCACCACCGCCGGACGCCGCGCCTGCGCAGACCGTCGAGGGAGCTGGCCTCGCCCGAGGCGCGGCCGGCGCTGCCGCGCGTCGACGAAGGTTGGGAGCTGCTCTGCGGCCGCCGCTGCGACCGTTCCCGCGGGCCAGGAGGCTTGCAGGCATGGCCCCGCCGTGGTGGAGGAGCGGCAGGAGCCATTCAGCGTCGACGGGGGACGCTGCCGGAGCCGAGATGAGCCGAGGCGGGGAAGCGTGCGGGCTGGTTTTTCCGTGGTAGGGTGTCGGGCGGAAAGCCCCACCGGGGAGGGGAGGGGCGAATATAGGAGCCGAGGGGGCGTGGGTGTCGTTGGGTGGGGTTTGGGTGTGGTCTGCATGGGTGTATTTAGCAGCGTTGGTTGCGGGTAGCGGCCAACGCTGGCTTTGTTTCCTGCCACGGATTGTATTCTTGGGAATAAAGAATCTGATTCCTGTGGAGGTGGTCTCCCGTTTCCTGCTTTGAGCTTCGGAGCTGCTCACCGGCAGACGGGTTTGACATCATCATTGGGCCAGAACATTTAAGACGCACACAAAGAGATGGATCGCCAATTAGCTGAAGTGTTTAATTTTTATTAGTGGAGCTAAAGATGGAGTAACGCAGTTACAGATCTTTTTTTACTTTTCTTGCATGAGCATATTATATGTTGCATGAGTTGGCTTGTGAAATAAATGAAACAAGCAACAAACAATTAAATATCCCTCAGATTTCTTTTTGCATATTAAAGATTGCCATGATGCTTTGATGAATTTCAGCTGCAAAGACATACAACATTCTGTTCTGTTTTAATTGCTATGATTATCAATTTGAAGTTGTACTGAACCTTTAATGTTAGTATATGTATTGCTGTTCTATGTATCTATATTTTTTTCATTGATTAGTTTAACATAATAAAACATGTACAAGTAATTTAAGACTAAAAACTGATTAATTCTGATCTTAATTTTATTCTATCATGGCATCTGTGTTTTTAACAGCTCATAAAGAGAAATCAACACTCAGCATTCATTTGTGTAGAAGCAACTGGTTATATTTACTTATTTACTGATTCAGTACTAGGCTCAGCCCTTTTCCTTAATTAGAAAATTGCACATATTTAGGATCAAACCCACTTAGAATTAGATTGTAGACTGTCATTAAAGCAACCTGCAATTCTCATCCATCCTATCATCTCTTACAAAGCTAAAATGAACTAGAATCTCTGAATTTAAGCTAATTATTCTTTCATATAAGCAAATATATTTTAAAGGAATATATAGGGAGATACTGTATACCTTTGATGAATCAGATTCCTTTTAATTTGAATGATGACGTTTGTGCTTATATATACTGGCTATAAACTATAGTAGCACTACAGAATTTCAAAGCAGCATTAAGGATAAAGGGCAAAGTTACTAATCATATTTTATTTCAGTTTTATAATCTGTACACTCTTCTTTTTGGAGAGCCCAAGCTTTTTCAGAAAAATAGTCATATTTGTCCATTGTAGTAAGTCTAAAAATTTTTTTACTAGCCTAAAAAGCAACACACTAGTGAGTATATAGCCTTTTGTTAATTGGAGCTTCCAACAGCTATAGTACAATAACATCCAGGTGAAACTCAAACCTATTATCTAAATAGATCCATTGGTGCTGATTTATAGACTATGTGCTATCCTTTGCAAAAATAACTTTTGTCTTTCTCCGATGACCAGGACTCATAGAATTCTATAATAGCTGGCAGAAAAAGCTATACAAATTCTCTAATAGAACAAGTAGGAACAAATCAGATTAGATGTACAGTAAATATTTTTCTAACTCTGATATAATTAATATGCATAAAATTATTTCATTAATATGCATAAAATTACATCTATGTCCAGATATACTTTCTAGGTTAAGTATACATTTGCTAATTTCCACAAATAATCCTCCATTTTACAATATTTTATGGATTGCACCTATAGACCATAACTCTATAGAACTGATGAAAACAGTTTTTTTTTCTCTCTCTCTAAAGGTCAAGATATAACCCTTTCAACATATAGCCTTTGCTTCCTGTCAATTTTTATTCTAGAATGGAGAACTCTCATGGCCAACTACCATTCCTGAAAAGAAAATGCTCTAAGCATGCCAGTGTCCTTCTTTGGATTAACCAAATGTTCCCTGGAGATTGCCAAGAAGACTGAAAATAAACCAGGGTAGCAGATTCTTTAGTCCAACTAACACTTGGGGCCCTTCTGGGAATTCTGAATATGGCACAGGGCCCAGAAGCAGAAGCCCTTGAAATCAGTTGGATGTATTCAGGTCCCACGTTATTTACCAAAAAAAAAAAGTTGTTGAATAGTCATAGACCAAAAAGATTACATAATAGTGATACAGGCCATATAAAGATTGTTTAAGAAAAATAAAATAATGCCAACCATTTAACACCAACTTACATATCAAGCTACCTTTCTGTGCTCCATATCACACTTTCATTAACTTTTTGTCTATGATAATAAACTAGCAAAAAAAAACCCTATAACTGTCCCTCATGTAAGAATATGTAATATTTCTCAGTTGTCAAAAGATAATTTCTGCTACCTTAGATTTTTCAAGTCTATTGATTTTTACGGAAAACTCATAGGAAATGACTAAATATTAACATATATTTTAAACAAGAATGGGCTTTAATAGGCAAATTAAAGAAAACACATTAGAAGATAATTAATCTAATCCCAAATAATATTACTGCCAGATTAATTAAAAGATAGAAGGGTTTCAAAATGTATTGTCAAGTTCATAGACACATTGGTTAAACAATAACCTTTTGTGGTAAAAGTTCTATTGTTCTGATCATTCAAGATGTCTGATTTAACTAGGTTAGGTTTTGTTACGTGAACATCAGAACCATGGAGCTTGATTTGGGTGAATAAGTGTGTGCATTTAAACTTTTCCTCGTTGAAAAGCTGCTTTCAAAGCCTTTGGATAGTTATCATCTCTTTGCTTTTATTTTCACTGTGCTGGTAAAAAAGCAGAATAGTATAGCTGGGTTGGAGTATACGGGCTATCCTGAATTTCTAAGAGACAACACAAGTTATATATTTAATGAATAAACATAGGGTGTTAATCTACCTGGAACTTTTCAAAACCAATTGAACATCTTGTTCTGTTCCCCTTAATGATGGAAAAACAATTTGATGTATAAAACCCTATCAAATTTTATCTATCTATCCTGAAGGAGTCTGGAGTGAAAGAAAGAAATGATATGCAGGACATCTCAAATTGGTTGCAGACATCTCCTACACTTGAACTTCACAGTTGATGGGTTTTTTAGCTAGTGCTGGCCTTCATATGCATAGAGTTCATATGCATTGAGAACCCAAATTTATTTCTTAGCCGTATGAGATCCAAGCTGTGTGGACTTTGTAGTTCACTGGTGGAAATTATATCAGTGCACATATTTTCTAAGCTCAATCCAAGAGTTTTTGGTATGGCACCCAGCATGCCAATAAGCACTGAGATTACCAAGGCTAGTTAATACCATAAACTTTCAACTTCTATTTTCAGATCTTGATACTTTGAGATCTTCTCCAATTCTTTTTCTTCTACTATCTCCTGGTATTGACACATTAATTGTCTACACTTTCTGTTTTTCAACCAAAGTTAAATCTGGTGTGTTATGAGCCAAAATGTTATCAGTTTGTATTCAGAAACATGTTCACTTTTTACTACTTTTCCAGTTTTATAATCCCACTAAGTTTCTTTATAGACACATGATCATTTTTGAGTTGAATCATTTTGATGACTGTTGTCATTGATTATAATTAGTCTGTGTGATCTTTCTACATGAGCTAAATACATGATCTCCTATTTTTTATTTCTGCCTCTTGGCACAATCTGACTTTGAATCATTTGGTGTTTTGTTTTGTTTTTAATTCTGGCCTTGAATGCATCAGTTCAAACAGCTTGCTCTTGAGCAGCCAAAATCAAGTCTTCAGTTTCTTTTTTTAATGTTCCAGTTGCCATATTTTATTTTTTATACACTCAGTGTTTTGTAGAAATTGATCATGTAATCCTTTACATTGCAAGCATTTTGTTTGTGTTTTTATTACATTATTTTGAGATTCATGTTTGTTTTTCCTCCATATTGAGTAAATTCCAATTTTTAACTTGCATTAAAACTTGTTCTTGGATGCCTTTTATGCAAATAGCCAATGCATGCTTTTCTTCTTTGGCAGTTTGTTTTACTTGAAGTAAAACAAGCAGAACAGGTGTGATTAATTAATATCACTAAGGAAAGTAATGCATAGAGAATAGTCATTATGTTTTGGTCCAAATGGCCCAGTTCAGGTTGTGTCCAGTTAGTAATTCCAGTAGTGTATTCTATCAGATATTGGCTCAGGTATTGGTTGACCCAGGTGTTGATGGCTTGATGGTGTTTCCACCATTCAATGTTGTCCTTAGCACTTTTCTCACTCTTTGGATCTTTTCTTTACTAATCACATTTTTAACTTCTCCATAGTTGATGTTATCCAGCTGTAAAATGTGCAGATACCACTAGGCTTCATTCTGATAGTTTGGCTATTCAGCATTACAATTCATTATGTTCACGATTTTGCCCCAATTTAATTTTGCTACTATAGTAATTTACTGAAATTTACTGTAGTAATTTTGCAACTGTAGCAAATTACTATAATCCAAATTCTGTTGCTATATCTATGCTTAAAAAAATTCTTACAATATTTGTCAATGACTATTTATTATGGTATGTTTTATTATTACTATTTATTCCACTTTTTTATATTTATAATTCAACATGGTGAACAGACCTAATACTCATGTCTACATTAATACTATTTTCTCCACAACAACAACCCTGTGAGGTGCACTGGGCTGACAAAGAGTGACTGGCTAAGTATCCACCTAAGACAGGACTAGAAGTCCCAGTATCTTGATATAATTGTATTTGGGAATGACTTGGCAGGATCATAAAGTTAAAAAAGTAGTAAAAAATGAACAGAGATGGAACAAAAAGCTACAGACTAGAATACTATCATGCAAAAGGTATCTCAGTCCACAGAAGCATAGAGAACATAGGAAGCTTTCACAAGGGACTTGTCCTAGCTTCTGGAGAATAAAAGGAGAGAGAGGGAGAAATATTTTCAGACTTGCAAGATTCTATTAATGTAACTGTCAGAACCCACTCCAGTCCACATCTTAAGAAAGAAAGACTCTTGGAGACAAGATTGTCCAAGAAGGAACTTTTACTAAGACATAGATGATAGAAGGTATAATAGACAGGATCTGAAAAATCTCCTCACAGATCAATATTTTTAAAGGGTCCCCAAGCAAAACCCCATCCTTCAGTTCATTTGGTCAGTTCTGGATCAGTCAAGTTTCAGGTGGCAAGCCCCTTGTGGGAAAGGGAGAACCATCAGTCCATTCCTAGCACAATCACTCCCTCCCCTTCACATTCCATCTGAAGAAACAAACCAGAATTTCCCCACTCCCTTTCTTAGTTGTTTGTAACATCAGAGAGAGAGAATGCCTCTCATCGATCTTATTGTGAGGGGCAACAGGCAGGCTAGATAAACAAAAAGTTACATCTAAGGAGAGAAAATGGAGGCAATAAACTCCCATGTTTATTCCCTTTTCTCCTTGGGAATGGCAGAATCCAAGAGGGGAGGTTGATTTGGGTTTGCACAGAAAGAGTTAGAAATGAAATATAAATGGATTCTGACAGTAATGTTACAATGAAAAATAGAACTTAGCCATTATTGTCTTCTAACACAGGGGTCCCCAACCTGTGGGCCATGGCCCACTACTGGTCCATGGCCTATTCACAACCAGGCTGCATGAGTCGTAGGCTGGTGCACGCGCATGCACAGCCTGTTTCAAGTGAGCTTTGTGAGCGCTTGCGGCCAACTTGCACGAGGGTTGTGGATGCTCAGGGCCTCACTCATGCAAGGGTAGCAGGTGCTCATGGTCCCACTTGTGCTACCATGACAGGTGCTTGCGGCCCCACTTGCACAAGTAACGCAGGTGCTTGGAGCCTGACTTGCACAAGCACTCAGGGCCTCAATCATGCGAGCATCATGGATACTCTTGGCCCCACTCACACGAGCAATGGGTGTTTGTGCACACGCATGCATGTGTACATGTGCCTGCCCCTCCCACATACACATCTCCTCTTTCTTCCCTCCCCGTCTCCAGGCCACCAACCTGGAAAAGTTGGGGAACTCTGTTCTAACACAAAGGGCCAACATCTGGTTTCTAGGCCACCACCTTAAATTTGATTTTGTTTTGCACCAAATTGGCTCTGTGGTAATGCTTCCTTTTTTCCAGTCTCTGGGAACTGTCCTTCGTGGACATTTTGGTTTCAGATGCCAGAAAAGAGTATGTATGCATGTGACCACAGAGACGTCCTCAGACAAGCACTGGCTCTTCGGCTTTGAAACGGAGATGAGCACCAGCACCTAGAGTTGGAAACGACTAGCATGCATGTGTGGGAGAACCTTTACCTTTTTTATGTATGTATGTATGTATGTTGTACATATGTATGCATGTAAAAAACTTAAGCCAAACTCTGGGTCATTCAGACCCAAGGAAACAATATATACAAGTAATAAAACAAAAGCATTAAAAAAGACCTGGCACCACAGCTAACCTTTCCAATGCAGCCTGTATCATATTCCTCCAATGCCAATCTCACCCTATCCCAAGACCTGGGCAAAAAGCCAGATCTTAAGTGGTTAAAAGGGAGAGGCCAGATCTCAAAGGAAGGGTGTTCCACAGAGCAGGGGCTACCATGGAAAGAGCATACTACCTAGGCCCTGTAAGATGCCAGAAATTAAGGGAAGGGGTCTGGAGCATGTCTACCCTATCCAATCTGATGGGATGGGCAGGTGTCCTCAGGGAGAAGCAGTCCTGCAAATAACCTGGTCCTGTGTCATGTACAGTCTTAAAGGTAATAACCAGCTCCTTGAACCATACCTGGAAGTAAACCTGGAAGTAAACTGAGAGCCAGTGAAGCTCACACAACAGGAGAGTAATGTATGTCAACCTAGGGGAAATCTGACCCAATTGTAGTTTTTGGATAGGGCAGACACATATGGAACACATTGCAGTAATCCAGATAGGAAGTCACCATGGCATAAGTGACCATGAACAAAGCTTCATAATTCCTGGGATCATGCTGAAAAATGGTAATTTTGGAAGTGTAGATATGAGCACAAACTGCTGTTGCTGCATGACTTGTTTAACATGTGAATGAAAATGGCATCCATGTTTGATAAATGATAATTGAGAGACTGCAGTTATTGTTCCTTTATATAGAGGAGTAAACAGCCAGAATGAGTGAAAAAAATTACAGAGTTGTTAGTTTGTTAGGTATGTATGACAAAATAGATGGAAAACTTTTGAGTGAAAATATAGAAAGGATATTGAGCAACACTTAGTGGTAAGGTAAAATGTGGCTTTATGCTAGATGGGAGCGAAGAGATTTCTGTACTTCAAATCAAAAATAAATGTATAAAGTGAGAAAGAATGTTTACTGTACATTTGCTTATTTGGATAAAGCATGAAATGAAGAGGCATAAATTATTGTACATTTGGCAAGAATGTGAGAAAAATGTTGGTTGTTAAATATGAGTAAGAATGGTAGACAGTGGAATTAAAGTATCTGTGAGAATAAATTGATGCTTAGTGAATGCTTCACTGATGAGCAAAGAATAAAACAAGGATGTTTCTTGGAATACACTAGTTCCTTAATATATTGAAAGGTACTTGTATAACAGATGCTTGCAATGGTATTAGACATGTGTTGTGAAAGTGCATGCACTATTATATGCAGATGATGCAATGCAGCTGCATGAGAATTGGAATTATATGCTGAAAATCTTGGACCGATTTTATGACACAACAATTAATGTGGATCTGATTATTATTAATGAATCAAAGCCCAAGGTATGTAACGTAATGTTTATTTGACAGGCAAAATAGGGTGATAAATTGCACAATTTTTTTGAAAAAATATAAAAGCAAGTTGACAAATTTGTATATCATAGTAGGAGGTTTATTAGGTGTAGGGCAGGGGTGTCAAACTCAATTTCACTGAGGGCTGCATCAGCATTGCAGTTGCCCTCAAGGGGCCGGATGGGCGTGGCCAGGGTGGGCATGGCCTGCTGGGTGGGCGTGGCTAGAGTGCTTATGGCCTACTGGGTGGGCATGGCCAGCTCTACATCGTTCGCATCAAGGGTGCCTATGGGGGCCCGGGCAGGAGTGGGACAGATCTGAGGGTCTCTGGCAGGAGGAGGGTCTCTGGGCCAGGGCCAAGGCAGTGGGGGCCATTCCCTCACTGTTTCCAGGATGGCTTTGCGGGCCGCATGAAACCACTTCGCGGGCCGGATCTGGCCCCCGGGCCTTGTGTTTGACATGTCTGGTGTAGGGAAAGGAATGGAGAAATTTTAAAATGGGTAAATGGTAGTAGAAAGATAGTATGTTGTTTGTCAAAGGATATTGGTGCTTTTTAAAAAAAATGCTAAAGAATGCACAAGAACATGTTTTTCCCTGCTTTGCTATATAAAAGTGAGATTTAGGTATGTCAGGAGGAATATAAAGCTGAGCACAATGTGAATGAGTTGCTTAAGAACTATGTGGAGTTAGGTTCCAGAATAGATTAGAATTTGATGAATGTAAATTGAATTTAAAGAATGAATAACTATTAGGAACAAGATACAGTAAGGAATTGATCACTCAGCAATAGAAGTATCTGTTTTTGCTGATCTCTAATTGCCTTTTCTTCTCAACACAATCCTATCATGTGTACTCAAAAATGTAACCCATCCACCCATGTTCAATTGTCTTTATCCAAGGTCAGCTTGCAACAGATGGTGTCCTTAGTGGCACAATAAGGCTAGGTGCATTGAGAACCCTTCATAGGGATGCTTTCAAAAGTTTTCTCCCCACGAGCAGAGAAGAAAAATAAAACATATCTCTAATACAGAAGGCAAAGTAGCCACAAGCCAAATCAGAATTACAAGCAACAAGAGATTAAATTTCTGACTGGCCTTGCCATTGACAAAGGTCTTTGCTTTACTTTACTCCCCGCTTGTTTTTGGAGCTATATTTAACAGCATTTGATTGAGGAAATGTTGAAAATAGCAGCCTGGACTTCCCTAATGAGATCTCTAGAGGAAAGTTGTGATGTCCAGAGATGGGGGCTAAGAAAAAAATGGAACAAGAAAATGGAAGGGGTGGAGAAAAATCTTTAACTCTTTACAGGCAGCAAGGCTTTCACATGTTAGGATGCTCTGCTTCCAAACTTCTCAGCTATTCTCCTGACAACTATTGCTTGAGATTTTCTTGGCAAGATTTCAGAACAGGCTTGCATTCTTATAGGGAGGGGGGAGTATTACCATGGTGGCTGAATGATAGGAGTTATTAGAACTGGGATCTTCTCAAGTGTTTTTTTTTTACTTTTTGAAAAAAGTTTCTTTTTTCCACCTTATTCCTTGAATGCTTGAGAATTTTCTCAAAATTATCTTAGAAATATTTTGGAGATTACTGGTTTGTTAGAGCTCTTAAACAGTAAAGCTATTGTGTTCTTCATTTCTATCACAACTCTTTCCATTGCTTTTTAGTTTATCTGGCTCCCTGCATTTCCAAATCTTGAAAGGAGGAAAGTGAAAGGCTTCCCCATAGTTATAATGATTGTGTGGGAAGGCAAAAAAGCAGCAGATTGTCAGACAAATGACTGCACAGTGAAAGTGAGAATCACAACTCACAAGACATTAGTAAATACAACACAACTTGGAACATCAACAGTACTGTTTCATTATTGGGGTAAAGGACACAGCGAATTGGCTTTCATATGATCACCTCTTCTCCTTTACCACAAGTGTACCAGTACTTCACTAAAATAGTGCAACTAGAATAATCTGCAAGCCATTTGTCATAATCTCTAATGCAGACATGTCAAACACAAGGCCCGGGGGCCAGATCCGGCCCACGAAGTGGTTTCATGAGGCCCGCGAAACCATCCTGGAAACAATGAGGGAATGGCCCCCACTGCCTTGGCCCTGGCCCAGAGACCCTCCTTCTGCCAGAGACCCTCAGATCTGTCCCACTCCTGCCCAGGCCCCAATAGGCACCCTTGATGCGAACGATGTAGAGCTGGCCATGCCCACCCAGTAGGCCATACGCACTCTGGACACACCCACCCAGTAGGCCACGCCCACCCTGGCCATACCCACTCGGCCCCCTGAGGGCAACCGCAATGCTGATGCGGCCCTCAATGAAATTGAGTTTGACACCCCTGCTCTAATGCCATTTGGTATCTATCATCTTTCAAGAAAGAAAAATTAAACTGGCTTCAAGCTGGCTTCAATCCAGTCCTCCCAGTTTTACTAACTCCTATCATTCAGTAACCATGATAACACTCCCCCATCCCTATAAGAAAGCAAGCCTATTCTGAAATCTTACTGAGAAAATTGCAGTAAGGAATAGTTGACAGGAATCAACAGTGACTCAAAAGCACAAAAACAAAACAAAACAAAATATGGCAACTAGGTAGTACTGTATGCTTTGCATGGATCAATCCTGTTGTTCTCCATCAATTCAGCATGAATTGCAGTAGAGATTCAATCTATTTATTAATCTTGTACATCAACAAAACTGATTCACTCTGGGCTTTTCTCAAGTACCAGGTTAAGGTGCTAGCTACTCATCACTGAGTTGGTGAATACAATGCTAGCATAAAAATATTGTTCCATTTGCTAATCCAGTCCAATTCTATTCCATGTACTACTAAATGATATTGTCCTGATTTATGAGTTTGTCATCTAATAAAAACAGTATGATTTGTTATCTCCTCTGCCTTTATTGTTTTGCCCTTTTATCATATCACCAGCCAAGGGAGAAAACATCCACCAATCAAGGTACTGCAGAGTCTGATTTTTGGTACAGACTGACTTTAGAATTCCTTCTGACCTTCTGTAAGCTGATTTGTCTGCCCCTCTTCCTCCACCCCTTTAGAACATCTCCCATATTAAAGTAATATGCAGTAAAAAGTGCATGGGAAGAAAGCAGAATAAAAATATCCTCAAAGGAGACAAAGGCAGACCTTCTCTTTATTATGCAACTAGTTAAGTTCTGAAGGAAAGGAGAATTGAAACTAGTTGGATCATCAGCAATTAAGACTTGAGGTGGAGGCATGACTGGGATATTTGAAATATAATGAAATTATCAAATAACACAAATACAGTTCAACAGTCTTTTTACAAAGAACATAAAAACTAACACAAACTAATAAAAAGTAAAAAACAGAAAAGAAAAAGTACAGAAAAGAAGAATACAAATAAATAGAAAGAAAAAGCTTCTGATTTCCTTTGCAGAAAATGTAAGTACAGTTATGAAATTACCTATTACTCTCACAACAAAAAAGCTAACTCTTTCCTATTAGTTTTTTTTTTATCTTTAAGATCACAAATCATTTTTCCTATTTATTCAAAAAGCCTACAAGGAATCCCAATCAACCATAGATATATTGATTTTTCTCTAGTCAAAAATTCAATCAACTTCACCAACAATTCCTCCTCCATGGTGGGTAGTGTTGAACTTTTCTATCTTTGAGCATATAAAAGTCCTGTTGCAGTGGTCATATACTGAAACAAAGTTTCGTGACTTTTTTTTCTAATTGCTTATCCATTAGTCTCCAAAGAAAAGTCTGTGGTTTCAATAGTACTCTAACCTTTAAAATCTTCTGAATTTATTAATGTATTTGTATCTAATTTTATTTTACCTTGTTTAAGATATCCATCAGTCATGATAAAATGTCTCTTCATGTTGTTCACATTGCCAACAAAGATTTAAAATACCTTATACATTCTAGACAATTTCTCTAGTGACAAATAACAATGATACATCATGTCAAAGGTATGACCATACTTGCTATTCCTAAAACACACTCTTGACAGGTCACTTACCTTGCATTCAGGATTATGAATTAAAGTATCTTAGAGATTTTGCATACCTTAAAGCTGTAGAGGCATTTTAAGAAGAAAAATTGTTGTGGTTGTTAGTTGCAAAGTAGTGTCCAACCCACAGTGACCCCATGGACAATGTTCCTCCAGGCCTTCCTGTCCTCTACTTGTCAATGCTGCTAACATCAAATGTTCTTGCTTGACAAGAGGTGAAGAAGCAGCTATTTCGTATGTTAAACATGTGTATTACTTATAAGAGCTAGAATTAGATCATTGCTGGGGGGGCGGGAAGAGGAAGATTGTACCTCAAGGCTGCCTGAAATAAGAGAAGATAAGAACTTGGCGGGTTCTCTAAGAGAAGAGAAACTGATTCTTCAAATTAATTGGAGAATGTGATTCATGACAGAAATAGAAAAGTGGAGAATTGTGTTTAATATATTTTGCAAGGGGGAGGGGATTCAGATTCCAGCTTCCTCTAGCAAGCTTTTGCCGATGAATAGGGCTAAATAAAGGACTTTTAAGGTAAACAATGCCTCAGAGTCAATTGAAAAGCTCAAACATTGGAAACTTGACATCAAGCTGGAATCCTCCAACTTTACAAACTAACTAGGGGGTCCTGACCTCCCATCGCTGTCTCCAAGTTTGGGAGACAGTCTGGCAAAGAGTTGGGGAAGATCACATCATGGAAGAATTGCCTGAAGCCAGCTCCCCAGCACCAGCAGCCACCCCAGGGGGGGAAGGGCCAGCGAAGAAGCCAACAGGAAAAGAGTTTCAGCAATCCTCCCAGCTGGGAGCTAGACCCAAACAACCAGGAGAATTGGTCTGGTCATCAGAGTGGATTAAGCCCAGCGGAGACTCCAGGAGCCTCAGAGCAGTCTTGCCATCCCCAAGGGCTTCAAAGGCAGAGGAGGTGGGGTGACAACAAAGAGATTCCTGCACATCGTATTCCCCAGACTGGTGGGGAGCAGTCAGGACAACTGAGACTGAATACTCGGGTGAGTGGAAATATCTGTCTGCAGTCCAAGCCCAATCAATTGACAATCCAGCAGAAAGGTTTGAAGAACTAGAAGTGAGGAGTGCAGAACAGCTCATGCCAAGAGAGAATCCCAGCCTCCTTTTTGCAGAGCTAACAGCCCTCCAACCCCTGGAGTTCCCTGCTATGGCCTCCAGTCCCACAGAGGAAGAGAATCTAGGGCCCCCTCAGCAGTGGGGAGTATGACAACCTCCACAGAAGGAGGGGCAGCAACCTCTGGGCCTAAATCAGCTAATAGAGGCCTTGCAACAGATAGGGGTGATGCAGAACCCTGGAGAGCAACAGCTAGTTTGGGGACAACAGCTCCATGGAGGCTGGTCACCACCCCTGAATGCCAAGCAACCACTGAGGGGCCCGCAAGTGATGAAGGTGCCACAGCCCTTGAGACTAACACATCTCTTAGTAGATCAGCAGCAGAAGGCGCCACTATTTCCTGCAGCCAAAATCCAGAGTAGACGACAGCAACCCCCATCTATCCAACAACCATTGAGGGGCCTACAACAGCAGGTGCAGCCACAACTTCCTGCTGACTGACAGCTCCCTCCCCTAAGACAACCACAGCAAGGGAGGCAATGGCAGGGCCCAAACGTGCAACTCCTGGGCCTACAGCAGCACCAATGGGGTAGACAGCATCTGGAGGTCCAACAGCTGCAGTGGGGGCTCTGGAAGCCATTGAATCAACAACCAGGATGGGGCCAGCAGCAATTGGAGACACAACAACAGCAGTGGGGGCCCCAGCAACCATTGAACCAACAACAAGAGTGAGGCCAGCAGCAATGAAGGCCCCAGCAACCAATGATAAGCCCAACCTTCAGAGCAACCTTTGATGTGGACCAAGAGAAACTAACTTTCTTCCTCAGCCAAGTATGTTCTCACTTGAATCCTGGGCCCATCTCTACCCAGACCCACGTGTTATGGTTGATGTGATTGCATCCAGCCTAGAGGGAGAAGCATCTGAATGGTTGAACAATTTATATAACGAGCAAGCCCCTGAATTGGAGGACCCCTACCTTTTCCTCCTGGGGCTGAGGGAAAGATTTGAGGACCCATCCATTGCCCTCAAAGCGGAAGAACAAATCCACAAGATAAAACAAGCTGGCCGGCCTGCCCTGGAGTACGTGCAGAAGTTTTGAAAGATGGCTGGTCAGATAGGGAGATGGCCTGAGCAATCCATAATTCATCTTTTTAGAGAAGGTTTAGATGACCACCTTCCTCAGGCATGTATCTTCCGAGCTGTGCCTGACCAGCTTCATGAATGGTACCAGGCAGCAGTGAAATTAGATGTCCAGCTCTCCCACTATAAGAAGCCTGTCCCACCTGAAGCTGCGCCAAAGCCAGGACCCAAATGGCTACCACTCCCCCGAAAACCTCCAACTACTGCTACTGCCGAAAGACCTACACCACCTACAGGCCTGCCAATCAAGTGCTTTTGATGGGGACAGCAGGGACATCGAGGAGCAAACTGCCCAGTTCCTCACTCGCAACAGCAGAGTAGACCAGAACCAACAATGAGGAGGAGACCTGCAGAGCAGACACCAAGAGAAAAGTCCAACTGGACTACCCAGGAGTCCATTGTCCAGGTTATATCCCCACCCAGGAGGATGCTGGCCCACCGACCGGACCCACCCCCACTTTACCCAGTTTTGACAGCAATGGTGAAAGGGAGAACAACCCGATGGTGAGTCGACACATCCCACCTTTTTCATTGCCTGCTAACCTCATAATCCCTAAGTCAGGGACACAGGTAGACCTGAAAGTGCTAGTCGATACTGGCTGCTCCTGATGCATCATTAGCCTGTCATATGCCTTGAGACTGTGCATACAGACTAAGCCGCTCTCCAAACCTGTGATATTTGAACAAGCCAATGGCTCCCTAATGGGAGGGACTTTAGTCACGCAATTAACGGAAATAGGCATGCATGGGAGTTTATTCTCTTCCTGGTAGCTCCAAAAATGTCTGAGATTGTGATTCTAGGACTAGCCTGGCTAGACAAATGGAAACCATTTATCTGGTGGGAAAAAGGAATGAGAACTGTGAGACTACCCATAGGCTCCAATCCCCCCATTGATTCAACAGATGTTACAGGAGATTTTAGCCCACCCAATGAGCAAGCGCACATGGGTGCCTTACAGCCACCTGGTGAACCACTTATCTGCAGTGAGTACCAAGACCTAGCAGAGACATTTAGTGAGAAAGAATGTGAAACCTTGCCTCCTCACCATCCAATGATTGTTCCATTGAACTGATACCGGGGGCCAAACTTCCCCGACCAAGAATGTATGCTATGTCCCCCCCTTGAAATGGAGGAGATGCAGTGATATGTGGATACAAACCTAGCAAGGGGATTCATCAAATGGGACAAGTCTACCCTGGGTGCCCCTGTGTTGTTCAAAGAGAAAAAAGATGGGTCTCTTCATCTCTGTGTAGACTATAAGGGCCTTAATGCTGTGAGTGTTGGAAATAAATACCCTCTCCCCCTTCTGAAATACCTACTAACCCACTTGGCGAAGGGGAGTGTCTTCACTAAATTCGACCTGAGAGAAACATATTACTGGGTGAGAATAAAGGAGGGGGAAGACAGCCTTCAACTGCCCCTTGGGAAGCTACCAGTTCAAAGTCATGCCATTTGGACTGCAGGGGGGGAGGGGGGCAGCCATATTTATGCAGTTGATTAATGAGGTCCTACATGATCACCTATACAAAGGGGTTCTGGTGTATCTTGATGACATCCTGTTATACAGTACGAATATGACTGACCACATAAAACTGGTCAAAGAAGTGTTAAAGAAACTAATGAATGCCAAACTTTATGTCAAATTGTCAAAATGTGAATTTCACCAAACTCGATTAGATTATCTTGGCTATAGAATATCCAATGAAGGCATTGAAATGGACCCAGCCAAAGTAAAAGCTATAAATGAATGGCAGCCCTCAAAGACCCGCAAACAGCTCCAGAGCTTCCTGGGGTTTGCCAACTTTTACTGTCAATTTATTCCCTCTTTTGCCGAGATAGCTCTACCCCTTACAGAACTACTCAAAATGGGTAAGGGAGGGGGAAAACCATGACCTGGCCAACCACTAGCATGGACTATGAGTTGTCAAACAGCTTTTGAGAATTTAAAAAGACTATTTGCTGCTGAGCCGGTTCTAAAGCACCGCTGTTTAAGGGAGTTGATGTTGAATTTAATTACGGCAGCAAGACTTTTAATAGGGCAATATTGGAAGAAGGAAGAACTGCCGACTATAGAAGAATGGACTCTAAAGGTTTCTAACCTGGCGGAAATGGCAAAGATTTCAGCGTATCTGAAAGACCATTCGCAACAACGATATATTGTGGAGTGGAAAAAATGGATTGATTACATCCAGAATAAATATGGGACTAAAAAGTTTCATTTAGCATTTGAATAAGTATTGATGGGATATTTATACTGCTTGTAGTCATTTTATAAGAGCTAAAGTACGGTAGATCTAATAGTTTATTGTTATTAGCATATGGTAGTTTATGATTGTTTTCTACTTTTATACCTTGTATTTAGCTCTGGGAAGTCGGGGAGGGGGGTAGGGGAGGGTGGGAGGGTGGGGTTGGGTTGGGAAGGGAGGGAGGGGGTGGGGAGGGGTTGTTTTGTTTAAGATAAAAAAAATTTTCAATTAAAAAAAAAAGAAATTAGGACCAAAATTCTTGGGATCTTTACCCATTGTGAGAATCATTAATCCAGTCACAGTGGAATTGAAACTCCCCAGATTTTTGGGAAAAATTCACCCGTTTTTCCATTTCAGCTTACTAAAACCTTTTCAGGCCTCCACTTTAAGACCTCCCTCTAAAAAGGCACCTGGACCCCTCATAGTAGCAGGTCAGACCCATTATGAAGTGAAATGTATTCTTGACTGTAGAATTTTTAAGGGAAAATTGCAATACCTAGTACAATGGAAGGGATACCCATTTTCTGAAGCCATTTGGGTGAAATCTAGCGATGTGAAAGCTGACAGACTTATCAAAAAGTTTTATGAGAAACACCCCAACAAACCAAAAGCCAGCTCCTAACTTGTGTTTTGTTTACATTACAGGATCTGTCCTTTTTGTATGGGGGCCCGGATGTCAATGCTGCTAACATCGAATGTTCTTGCTTGACAAGAAATGAAGAAGCAGCTATTTCATATGTTAAACTCAGGGATTTTTTTTGTCATAGAACACTCAGAACAGAGTTCCAGCACCTTTTTTTGGATGGAACCTTGTAGGGTAGGCAAGGCGGGTTGTATGACATGTGTGAATTCCGGCACCTTTTTCTTTTACAAAAAAAGCACTGGTTAAACTTGTGTATTACTATAAGAGCTAGAATATTTCATTCCTCCATTTCTCCCTTAACATTCCAGCCTTGAATTTTTGATTTCTAAAAACATGGGATTTCTTCCCATCTTGTCTCCTCACAATTAAAGCTGTCATATGTTGCCAGGAGGATGTCATTCATGCTTGCCTCATCTATGGGCCTGCCCCCAGTTACATTTAACCACTGTATAAATATGTCCTAACAATATTTTTGTTCTGTCTTTTTGCTGTGATATTGTCTTCATCTTCTTCCCAGCTGATGAGTAAACCAGGTTTCAATTGTCCCTATTCCACCATTAAGTAGTGTTGTCCAATGGAAGTCCAATGCATTCAGTGACAGCTACCAGGGTGCAGAATCTGTTGCCCTTTGCTATCAGTTATATCAGAGTTGAGAGCAAGTGATGATAGAAAGTGAAATCAAAAAAATCTTTACAGGCCACTTCAGGCTGATGCAGATATGTTCCCTCTCCTCCCTTGAGTCAGTTTGTTCTGTCACCAAGTTGCTGTAGTCTCCCTGAAAAGCTGGATACAACACTCTATGGTGGGCTACATATATTACAAGGAATATAAAGAGAATGCCTCCTTATTGTCAGGCTCTACAAACAACAATATACTGTAGATTCCAAACTAGGCAGTGTAACAACAGTGAACATTTATAAACCATTTCTGACAGCCTGACTACAACATGTCCTGAACATCAAGCCCCACACAATAATCTATGCAGGCAACTTCAATAGCCATCATGTTAATTGGAAATACCATTCCACTGATGACAACAGTGAGCAATTCTCCAACTGGGCCACAGCAAACAATGTCCAACTGATTTTTGATGTTAATGACAAGGGAACATTTAAATTGGTGGCATAGAACTGCAAAACCAATCCAGATTTGTGCTTCATCACAGAAGGCTCAAATTTGCAGCCAGTCCCCATAAACAGGAAAGTAATGAATATATTCCCATCCAGCCAACACCATCCTATTTTGCTAGATTTTGAAATCCAAATTCTCCTAATTCACTCTACTCCTTGACCTAGATGGAACTTTCAAAAAAGCCAATTGGCCCAAATTTGTTGAAAATCTTGATGAAACTCTACAGTGGATATCACCAATTAGTAGCACTAACATAGATTCATGAAGGTAATGATCACCTTAGCAAAAAGACATTTACTTCAAGGATTTAAAAGCCCAGGATGGAATGAAGAGACTGAAATACTCTACCAAACCTTCTTACAGAATGGTGATTCAGAGATCACCAATGATCTCTTACACAGCTTGGATGCAGCTCGATGTAAGAAATGGGAATACACAAAATCACTAAATTTCAAAACATCCAGCAGGAAATCTTGGAGCCTATTAAGAAAACTGGGTGGAGTTAGATAACCACCCAATGTAACTCCTGACCAAATAGTCTCTCGAGTTGTATCTCTCTCCAAAGTCCAAGGGTGAAAGGACACTCCACTCTCATCAAGAAAGTGCTTTCAACTTTTCAGTGGTCAGGCCAAACACTTTCATTATTTTTTTAGACTATTTCTATTTTATTCAAAAAAAAAGTTAAACTACAAAACACCAAAATATTTAGGGAGAAAAAAACAAAAAGAAAAAAACACTACACAACAAAATATTAAAAAGAAAGTGCATAAAAAAGAGACTAACACATGTGCACATATTTTTCTCCCTAGTTGAATTCTGATTATTATATTACATTAGTTTCCCACCATTTGTGAAACAAGCCCAAAGAATTTTAAATTACTAATTCAATTTACAAATTTTTAATCCATCATCCAAAAACTATATTAATAATAAAAGATGGTAAAACCTTTGAAAGTTGACCATCGAAGGGACTGAAGGAAATGCATAAAAATATTTCATACAATACTTTATCTCACAAAATCAATACATTTGCGTATGTATTGTTTTCTCATGTTTTGTTCATTATTTCTGGAAAAAAGAGTCAATTTTTGTCTTGTTTCTTATTCTTTTTACAAAAGTAAATGGAGAAAGCACTCTCGGAGTAGGTTATACCACTGAGCATACCTGGGCATTTTTCCATGGCAAATGACATTAACTGGATTATTAAATAACTGACATCCTCCTTTTTCAGAATATCTGTAACTTCTGTGTCCTCCTAACTTAATTCTTCACTTAATTTTTCTGCTTCATCAGTTGTTATCCAGCACTTTTCCACTGGATTGTACCTTGGTCAATGCTGATTGGAAAATGGTTTCTGGATCAGGTTCATTGCAGATCGCCACCATCATCATCCATTGCAACAAAATCTTCAAAATCTATTCCCTCAAATTCCACCATGGGACAGCAAATGTGGACTTTGCTGTCTTTGAAAGAGTGGTCTTTGTCTTTTAAATGCAGATGAACTGCTGAATCTTGCCCTGATGAGTTTGTTCTCCTATGTTGTGCAATGGGTTTGGATAGAGAGGACCGCTGGTTTGAAAGAGGGGTCAAAGAGGCCATCTATGTCAAAATTCAATAGCCCTCTCTCAACAGAGGAGGAGAGATACAGCATCATCTATCTCCAGTCTACAACACAGTCTTTTCAACAGTTCCAGGAAGACTTCACACCCATTTTCACTACTCAGGTGACCCTGATGACACAGATAAACCTCCAGGTGGCCTCAATGACTCTCTAAAAGAAAGCAAATGACCAGCTATCTGCAAAGACTGTAAATCCTTTCATTCCTCACCATCCAGTCAGAACTGAAGAAGCTTCTTGGATGAGAAGTAAAACATCTTCAAAGAAAAACAAGAAAATGACCTGGATGATTTAGAATGTCCACAAACATTCTTTCCCCTGCCTTGGAAGCAGTGCGCTCCTGTGTAAATTCAGAATGAAGTTGCACTAAACAGAACAGATATTCTCCAAGATGGGGAAAGGGTGAAGTGATTCCAGTAGTTCAGGGACATATTTTTCTGAGCAGGCAGACATAGATTTGGATTGGTCCTCTCAGGCAATCCAATCCTTTTCTCTTGGGGAACCGCTGTTCTTTAAAAGGCTGCAGAATTTGAGCACTGCTGCTTTTTCTGGATACTCCTGCAATCTTCCATCAGATGATTTAAACACCCGAATGGTTGCAGGCGGCTGCTATATTTCTTTCTGGCTACAAGAGACTGATCCTTCTGGTTCTTTTCCTGGTGCCCAAGGACAAAAACAGACCTGATTCGGTTAGACCGGGATTCACTTCCACCCCCCTCCTCATCGCCGGCTTTAGTGGTGCACCGCAGACCCTCAAGGGAACGGGAGCTGCCGGCTTGCAAAGGGCAGGAGGTGGCGGAATTTCCCTCCACCTGCCCCGTTGCTGCCCACCCGTTCTCCCCGACAAGCCCTCCCATGTATATAACATTTTCAGTTTGTCCTTATTTTTAAAATTAACTGATGTCATTTTTAACGTGAGCTGGTGGAACAGCTTGCCTCCAGAAATCGTGGGCGCTCCATCACTGGAGATTTTTAAGAAGAGGCTAGACAGTCACTTGTATGAGATGGTATAGGTCCTTCTGCTTGAGCAGGGGGGTGGACTAGAAGACCTCCAAGGTCCCTTCCAGCTCTATTCTATTCTTCTTAAACCCGTGTATATCCCCTACCCCGGCAGCCTGTTTACTTGTTTCTATTAGCAGACTTTCCTATTCTTTCTACTTCGCTCTTCCGTCCTGGCCTTATGGGGTGTTTTAAAAATTTACCCTGTCTTGCTTTATTTGTTTGTGTGAAATTTAGTTTGAAAGGAGATCACAGAGCTCAGAAGGAGTTTGTCATGAGAGAATTACCAAGTGACCCTGCGTCTGATTATATGTCATTATCTGGAGACTTGCTTTATCCAAATTACCACAACGGTAATTGATCAGCCAGATCAATTACACTGAGATATCGGGGTGGAGGGGGGATGGAATATAAGCGCACCGACACCTCTGCAGACGTGTGTGTGGACGTGGAGCTTTGCACGACTCTTGCAAATTTGAAATGCTTTTGTCAAAGAAGATGGCAGGAAGGGGTCCGGCGGCGGCGATTGATTTCTTGCTGCCTCGGAGGAAGCTCCGCTGAGCTCCAACTGGTCTCATTCGGTCGCCCTGGGAGAAATATGCCCGGTTCGCCACGTTCATGTTTGAAAGTTTCGCGTTTACTGCGAAGACCGGATGAGAAGTCGTGAAGGGTATTCCCATTTAAGCACTTGGGACAGAAGGAAAGATTCTTGGAAGGCGCTGCTTGGTTTCTCGTGACTCAGGAAAGGGAGTGAATGCAAAGGTGTTTGGCCAAAAGGCCTCGCTTCTTTGAGTTACTAAACGAATACCTGAACCCAAAGGTCACGGAACTCACGACTGACACTTGAAATGTCCTAAGATTTCAAAACAATGCATTGAAACTGTCAGTTGTACTCGGTGCATTTGAACGCGCAGGGCTTGCCGAAAACTCAAAGTAAGCGCACCACCACCAGCAGAATAATGGTATTTGCAGGAAAAGCCAGTGGTCTGGTTTTGGCGCGTCTCCAAAGTTACTTGAGAGCTACCAGAGCCCCCATCCCTGTATATCAGTTTTGCTATTCACAGCATTTCACCTCCATCGTCGCGGTCACCACCCCTTTTCAGTCCATGGAGGACCGAAGCCCATAGCCCCCTCCGGATGGCGGCTTTCTGCCTCTCTCGCGGCCCTCCAACTGTAGGAGATGACTGGAGAAGCGGACACAACCGCAAGGGGGTCTCGATTTCAGAAAAGCTTACAGTTGCAAGAATATAAAGACGGGAGGAAATTCGTCTTCCTGCTAAAGCGATTCGGTTCAGGAGGATGATCCACTCGCTCCGTTCCTTCCCACAGCTAAATGCAAATAAATCCTTGCCAAGGCCAAATAATGAGGACGCTCCACATTTCGTATTTAGCAGAGCTTCCGTAAGTTCGAAGGACTTCTGCTAAACGACGCGCTTAGGCAATGCTACCGCGCCACATACACTCGCTCTGTATTCAGTGTATGGGTCACTCGTTCTTCACAACTCATGTGAGTAACTAACCTTAATTACACGATTTCGTTTAATTAGATAAACTGAAGCCCAGATCTCCCTCTGCCACTATAATGCATTAACTTCACCAGGGCCCTACATCCAGACTTTGCACAAGGACGCGGGGATCCAACCTATGAGTTTAGATGGCTGAGAAAACGAGCCTGGTCTTAAGAATAAGGGGTCCACTGCATCCCAGAAATCTTTAGGGGTACTTGTGCAAAAGAAAATGCAGAGGAATCACTTGCTAGAGCTATGGAAATTGAGTCGAAGTCGTCAGCCTGTCATCTTTCTTTTTCCAGCAGCAGTTCAGCTCTGGACACAGTCCGGGCTGGAAACACTGGGATTTCCTTGTGCCTCCCCTTCCAACAATCGGAGTCCTCTGGATAGGTCTGACTACAATTTCCATTATCCCCAACGAGGATGCTTATTGGAAGGAAATGATGAGAATTATTATTACTGCTGCTGCTATTAAGTCTCCATCCCTTGAGGGGGGAAAAGCAAAACAGATTGTACTTACTTGAATGGTGACTTGGTATCAGGATAAACCTCAGCGCTTAGCCCAGTCAAGGCTGAATAGGTAGGAAAGAATTTCACAGCATTCCATTAGTGGAACAAGGATTTTAATGCAAGAAAAAAATAAAGTTTAGGCTGATTACCCTGCAATGTATCTTTCTATCCTATGAAAACCTAGGGTATGTTTTATCCAGCTGAAATCTCCCTTCCAAAATACAATTTACTTGGTGGTTGGGAATTATCCCTAGACCCACGTAAAAAATAATTCTCATGTATTTCAATTAATATGCCTTTGCCCTAATTTATATCGTTGTTTAAAAGTAAACTATGCAATTGCCATGTAAAATGCTTAGAAAGCCAGAAAGCTGTTTTTTTGCAAATAAAGAACTTTAGTTCTTTACCTAAATCTTAATTATTTAAACAATATAAAATCACAAAATTGCATTTATTTTGTGCTTTTAAAAAACCCTAAAAATAACATTCTAAACTATTATAAAACAGGAATCTGTGGACTCTATATAATGTAACTATAATTATGTTAAAATAATATTTTATTTTAAAAATAAATAATTTTAATTTTTACAAATGATGAAAAAGGAAAAAGAAGAAACTAAAATAATTCACCCATGTCTCTTGGAGTTCAGCCTATAGTTGATAAAGAATAAAATACCCTCTGAATTCTATGGGATGTAGGTCAGAGTTGACAGAGATGGGGAAAGCATGGTGAGGGACTCAGAAATTGTGTGCTGGCAAGCAAAGACCTTTTGATATTAATGATCGAATGGGAGGGGGGAATCTCACATATCTTAAGTTATAAAACTGATGAAACAACTAACATTTTAGAACAGCTATGACTCCTTAATAGTGCCGAAGAATGTATGGCCCTGCTCACCCAGTCACACCTCATTTTTATTCCTGAATATGTAACTGGAATGTTTGAAAGATGGGAGGGGGGGGCATCTCAATGGGAGATAGAGAAGAGGTGAATGCAACCAGCCAGGTGTCGACCCTCCTTCAAGGTTCCTGATTTCTTCATAAATCAATAATCGAAAGAGGGTAGGAAATTGGATGAATGCTTGCATGAAAGAAGATCTGAATTCTTCAAGAATAAACTTTTAAAACTATAATCCCATTGCCTAAACCCCAATTTTCTGGGAGATAAAGCCCACTGAATTAGTAGAGCATATTTCATGGCAGTTTTTCGCTGGATGGCTCCTCTTCAGCTGAATAAGACATTTAAGGAAGTACGCAAAGAATCTGATGCTCCCAATCACCCAGCAATTGGGAACAGCAACAATTTTCCTCTCCATTCCATAAACCTAAGTAAACCTGAACTCCTTTAACTGTAATTCCTGCAAACGCTGTTTTTGAAATCAGTGAAATAAATCTAAAAAAGGAGACATAACTACATAACGTTATAAACACTAGACACAATAGTAAAGACTTGCATTCCTCATTCACTAAGGGAATTGTTATCCAGAAATAATATATTGAAGGAAGAAGGTGATGTCAGATTCATTTGATAAAATACCAATATAGATTATTGAAATCTGGAAATAATACACAAGATAGTGAAAAGTGAGATGGAGGAGATGGATAGAAAAATCTTTCTTTCTCATACTTTTTGATTCACCCATTGCGAGGATGAGTCAAGATGGCTTCTAAACTAAATAAATTATGTTGGCAGATGGATAAAAAAAACCTTAGTGTATGAGAGACAGCAGAATGTTTTTATACCCAAGACATTTTTGGGTATCACTTTATAAATCATTGCATTAACTTGGTGTCCCGAAAACAATCAAATTCCTTAAAGACACGTGTTTATGTGTTTTTCAATTGAGACCTACTGCTAAACACCGCCGATTCTAATAGAAAAGCCGGTGGTCTGAATGGACTTGCTTAGATTTGTGGCCCCCACACAGAATCTGCAGAACGCGCGGTACTTGCCCTGTGGTGCTGGGGGGAGGGAAGAGATGCTTTTTTTACTCTCCCGGGCAACTGTTTCCCTTGGGCCAAAGGCTTCGCAGGCAATTTCCAGAATCCGGATCGCAGATGGCGGAGGAAATTGCAGAGCCAGGCTCCTTTCTGTCTGAGTGGTGGACGGTCATTCCTTCCCTAGTCATTTCTCTGCTTGAGGTGAGAATCCAAACAACCAAGGCTTTTTATATCAGCAGCTGTCGAGTTGAGCTTTCCTAAGAATAAATTGCATTCATTCAACATTGTATTATGACTGAGACGTTCTTGAGAGGAGAAGGTCATGTGATGATTAGGGGGCAAAAAAAGGAAGCCACGAAGAAATAGCATCAACCCTCGAAGGTTGGAGTGAGTCTTCGCCTTAAAACACGCCAAAGTCTCCGTGGGCATTGTAGAAGTAGGGGCGAGGGCAGACTGGAGGAAAAACTGGCTTGTATTCCCTCTCCAAATACCAAGTACAGTAATCCTTGTTGAGTCCTCCTTCCTCGGTACATTTCCTCTCTCGAGGTTTGCCGCTTGTAAATAACGGACATTTAAATTATCCTATCCCTTTTTGTCTTGTTCATGGGACCTAAGAAAGGAGGAAAGCTCGTTGGGAAGGACAGCCAGAGAAACTGTGCACGTGTCTCTGACCTTTGGGTAGTTCTTTTGGTTTTTTATTTGCATGCTCAAAGAAGACTGGGAAGCGAGTTTTACCAAAGCTTACAGTCCAATGTGCATTGGAAGGAAGAGAGGGAGGGAGGGAGGAAAGGAAGGAAACTAAAAGAGAACACATTTCATCCAACTTAGACAAGGATAGAAAGAAAAGAAAGGAACAGATATAAGAAAAGTGGAAACCAAGGCGAATCATCTGCATGTGGGAGATCATTTGTGGTCTGGATACCCGTTCAGAAGTCGCCATTCCGCCGGTTCCACGCGTCCGGCGCCTTGGCTACCCAATGGCACCATTGAGCATGTGGCCCGGCGGCACACACAAGCCCCGTTTGATCTCTGCTCCAGTAGCCGCAGCTCAGGGACCAGACTAAAATGCGCCCTCCTGAAGTCTATCTCCTCTGCTTTCTAAACCTCCCGGGCTGCCCAGCCCCCTTCGCGCTCCAGATTGTAATTTGCCCAAACCTCTTAACAAAGAGCGCAGGAAGACAAATCAGACAGGCAACGTTCGGGGTGCAGGCCGTCGAATTGCCTTTCATCGTTTTCCTCTTAACTTTCTCTTTCTGACT
This sequence comes from Daboia siamensis, assembly GCA_024449315.1. NCBI lineage: Eukaryota > Metazoa > Chordata > Lepidosauria > Squamata > Viperidae > Daboia > Daboia siamensis. The sequence goes on from JAKJMR010000291.1 coordinate 275,419, forward strand.
TCTCTCTTCTTTCCCATTGATCCATTTAATTATTGTTTTCTTCATTTCATTTCTTTCAAACAACTCCCCACCCCACCCCATTGGTCTCAAAATTTATTACAATGTATTCCCAGTCATTATCATAGCATGCCTCTTAATCAACTTAAGAGAAGCTCAAACTCAGGAAAAGAAATCTATACACGTCTTGAGCCGACTTCTTCGAACCCATGAGAAGCTTCAGAACTTGGCTACAACGCAGCTTCCCTCGGTGGAAGCTCTTGGTCCGCTCAGGGGATTTACTTCCAAGCAGATCTGAACAGAACGCCATCAATATACCGCGAAGAAAGTGCCTGAGCTCCGCAGGACGTTGATTTAATGTCGATTTACTAAATAAGTGAACTATGCATCTGTCTCTTTTTTTACTTCGTAAAAAACATTAATTTATAGGAGCATGGAAGGAGCCCAAAACAATCATTTAAAACAGAGGATAACCTTTTCCCCTTCTTCTTCCAGTCCTGCATATTACATTCAAACGGGATGAATCTTTCAAGTCCTTCTTGATTAATAAGGGATGATAATAAGAATTTGCCTAGATGGCTCTTGATGGGAGAAGTAAGGAAAGCTCAGGACGACGGGAGGAAGAAAAGGCCGAATTGCCCTGCAATATAGAGTTAGGCAAGCTGTCACTCCGGAAAGCCGAAGGGCTCAGATCCAGCAGCTACCTCGCTCGGAGATGAGAAAAAGGCCGCTTGCTGGTGCTGCGTCAGGCGAGTGCGAGGTTCTTTTCCGCTCCGCTTCTCCTCTCCTCTGTCAGCGGGTCTGATGGTCCTTCGCTCCGTTGTTTCTGGCCCGGACTTTTTCTCGGAAATTCCGAAGCAGCAGCCGCAGCAGTTTGCCGGGGAAATGTCTCAAGAGCCGCGTTTGCTTCGGAAAAAGCAAGTCCCTGTACCCGCATTGCTGCGTTAATAGCCAGGTGTCGTCTGATTAAACACAACGTTTTGGAAACCAACTGCTGCTTTATTCCTTTCGCATCAGAGAGATCGTTTCAAAGTTTAGCGACTAGCAATACAAAGGCTAAAGTAAAGGTGTTTAATTTAAAAGGAAATGAATCCCGGCTCCTCCTCAACAACCTGATCTGGTGTTATGGCAAGAAATCCCGCCACCTTTCCCTTAAATGCAGTGGGGCTGCATATATTCGTTGCGGGTAAACACTCCTGTGTAGAGAACCGCTCACCTTGCTAGGATCCGGGTGTAAATTGTCTTAATGCCTCAACCGGAAAATCGGGATCAAGCCAAATGCCTGGATTTAACCGAATTGCGAATTGCCGGTGGGGGCTCCAAATGGCTTCCTTGAGTTTTCAGCTCTCCTGACAGTCATCTGCCATACTAAGGGCAAGTCAAGCTCGCTCAGAAACCAGGGCAAAGCCCTCAGGTACCTGTAAATAATTAAGATTGCACTCGCGTCCTTTCCCTCCTTAATGAGACTTAAAGCCAACCGAGATTCCAGATTTAAACAGGGGCATGTTGCTATTTAAACAGGGTGCTATTGACTGACTTTATATGGGGCAAATTTAGCATTTTCCCATTTGCTGTCATAGTTGGTTGTTTATTTTCATTAAACTCTCCATTTCTACATGAAGACTCCCCTGCATTCACACCTGTGAAAAGACATTCATTTCAGATTGGCTTGTTTGGCCAAAAGAGATAATGACAGTTACAGGGTAAAGTTTATGCCATCTTTTTCCTCGTTTCAGCCTCAGTCCTAGCCTTCATCTATCTGGCCTTGGGAGAATCTGCTCCCCTTCTGGGATTTCAGTAGAAATAGGAAGGCTTTCCTTTGGATCTCTGTGCAGTGAAAAGCAAAGGCCTGACACACACACAGTGCTTTTCTCCTATTGAGCCAAAGATTACAGTGTAGGCATTAGTGGCAGTGGAAGCTTGGAGTTAGATTTAGCCACCATTTAAAATGAATCAGTGAAGTAAATGGGACTTTTTCCCACCTTGATTCAGTGAGTTCTCTGTGAATGAGATTCAGAAGTTGAAATTCATTTAATTTTGAATCTAGTGAATGAGTGGCAATCTTAATCTAATCCCGAATTAACAGCAAGGCTTCTCTTGCTGGCAGAAAACGTGTAGCTTACTCTAAGAATGCTTACTCAGCATCTCTAAGAATACTTACTTGGGAGTAAGTCCCACAGCTAGAAATGAGCCCTATCACAGTCCACTTTAAGGTTTGCAGCTATCATATTTTGTCTCAATTTGGCTGTGACCCCTTGAGGAGTGGATAGCAGCAAGATCAAACAGCAATCTTGAAATAAAACAGGGTCCCCATATTGCAAAACCCAGACTTGGAGTGGAAAGACCTCTTCTGTTTTGGCTGGATATTTGTTTGTTTCCTCTTGCTGCTGCTGCTGCTTTCTGATGGACCAGAGCCCATACAATTATTTTATGTATTCCTCCCCTTCTTTCCCATTTTCAGGTCACAGGTAAGCTGTAATTTTCTTTTCAGGATTTTTTTCTAAGTAACAAATAGCAAGAAACTTTTATTCTTGTATAGTTCTATGACTATGGTCAGAAAGCATTAAGCCCATATGCTGGGTAAAGCAACAGAAAAAAAAAAAGATCACAGGGACTGTGATCTAAACTATTTCAACCTTGCTCTTCTTCCCAAGAGTGCAGGGGAGAAAAAAATATATTTCCCCCACCTATTAATCCTGCCTTAGGGACAAGGCTAGATTTGCCTAGGTTCAAATATCTAGTCTGTGCATGAAATGAACTTTTCTCTTCCCCCCCCCTATGTTCAACATTTTATATGCACAAAAATTACATATGTATATTATTTTTTATCAAGACTTTGTTACCTATCATACTTCAGAAAATTCAAGCCATGAAAGCCAGCTGGGTGCATTCTCTCTCAGCCCAATGCTTCTCGTAGGGTGGTTGTTGTGGGGAAAATAGGAGGAAGGTGTGTTAGATATCTTCACTGCCTTGAATTATTTGTAAAAATAGTAAAATGCATGCATTTTTTAGCCTAACACTACTGTTAGGTCAAACATGTTTTCCTCATGTTTTGGCCACACTAATAGTAGCAGTCATAAAGTAGCTGTTTGGATGTGTCTTGTATTGTTAAATACAAAAAATACAAGCATATGCTGATTTTTTTTTTAGCACAACTGTAAAAATTAAGACCTTGAGGTGCTGTTGAAAAGATTCAATTACTTACCCAGGTTAAATGAAGAGACAGCTGATTTCATGTGGGGATACAGACTGACAAAAAATCCTGGTGGGGAAAGCATTAAGATTAAAATCATTTTAGGCAAGAAAGGCATTATTTCATGGCTCAGGTCAGCCTTTTGAACAATGGACTGTTTCCTTAATGTCAGACCAGGTTCTCCCCTTTTTAGAGCATACAGTGCCTGCTTTTTTCTCTCCCCCCCACATTTCCTTTCTTCTTTCCTCTTTTTTTGGGGAGGAAGATATATATATATTTTACATATATGATTAACACCAAGCAGGCATCATTTTATATCAAAGGAATCTTATGCAGACCTATATAATGGAATAATGTGGCTTGCAAAAAGAGACTCATTAATAAAATTTTCAGGCTGTTGTGGACCTGTAGCCAGATCCATTCTCATTATACTCCAGATCTTGTTTTCTTTCTGAACTGTGGAGAGCTTTACATTTAAGTGTCAATAAATGACAATGTAAATGGCTTGTCTCATTTTCTTTCTCATATTCTTTCTTCATCTTTGTAAATGTAATATCTGTATAATAATTTAACCAGTTTTAACTATAGGTATACTTATAGTATAGGTATACTTTTATATCAACCATGCAATATTATTGTATTCTGTATATTCATTGGTTGGCAATATATATACTTACAATCATAATATCATATAATAATACATCTGAACTGAGACAGTCAAACCTCTTCCTAGTTTTATTGCCAATCCATTTTGATAGGTACGATTTGCCGCCAAAATACAGGACAGGTACGAAGATACTTACAGGAAAGCATTGTTAAGTACTTGCATTAATCTCTGAATTCTGAGGGGGATGGGCAGAGACTTTTCCTGGTTTGTTTTAATTATATTACAGATAGGAACGGCACCCAGTCCTAAAAGAGAAGCTGAACAATTAGCAGCGCGAAGATCAAAAAACGTTTTATGGCTCAGAACAAAATGCCCCGCCCCGGTCTGCAGTGATTGGGCTAAAGAGCCTCTGACGACATATATTAACCCGAACTGCCCTAAAGATGTAGCTGTACCCGGAGATCAAGCTGGGAAAATCGACCAGTGCTTTGCGCAGCTCCAAGTCTGCTATCTGAACGCGGTGCTCCGTTTCCTCCTTTCCTTCTTTCTTCCCTCTTTCGCCCTTTTTCAAGACCATCCTTATCACTCTTCTCAGCGGGTTCCACGTCGGTGCAGGAAGACCGCCGGATTTCCTCTCCTCCCCAGAAGACAGACTGGCTGGGTTTTGTATTCCCGGGAGCTGAGTGAGAGGAACTGAAGCCCAAGAGGAGAACTGCTCACACTTAAATCGTAGGAGACGCGATTCTCATCCAGGCGGCCGGCCTGGGAAGCGAGGCGGCAGAAGGGAGGGAGACGTGGGGAAATTAGAAAAAAAATGCAGGTGTAAGTAAACCTGCCCGTTCTATTGCTGTTTTGTTCGACAACAACTCGGAAGACGCTAAGGGAGGACAGCCAATCCATTTGGAGGGGGGGGGGGGCTGCTTTCCTTACCAATTCTGCAGCGGGCGGTCGCTTCCAAGGTTAAGCCCCCTCCCGCCCCATATGAGTGCGGCGGTGAGGACTGATTCTGCCCTGTCGGCGCCCAGGGGACTTGGCAGCGCCTGCCCGATGGCGACGAGCTGGTGCTAAGGCGGGGGTTTTCACGGGAGCGGAGATCTAGGGCAGCGGATCCGGGGTGGCGAGCGGCCGCGGAAGGCCGGTGACGATGAGTTTGGTAGGTGGCTTCCCCCACCATTCGGTGGTCCACCATGACGGCTACCCCTTCGCCGCAGCAGCAGCAGCCGCCGCCGCCGCCGCCGCCGCCAGCCGCTGCAGCCATGAGGAGAACCCCTATTTCCACGGCTGGTTGATCAGCAGCCACCCTTCGGAGATGTCTCCGCCCGACTATAGCATGGCGCTCTCGTACAGTCCCGAGTACGCCAACGGAGCGCCAGGCCTGGAGCATCCCCACCACTACGTGGGCGGCGTGGCTCCCCCTGGTAGTGGCGGCGGGCCGCCGGGCTTGGGGGGCGGCCCCCGACCGGTCAAACGGCGTGGCACGGCCAACCGCAAGGAGCGGCGCAGGACTCAGAGCATCAACAGCGCCTTCGCCGAGCTGCGCGAGTGCATCCCCAACGTCCCGGCCGACACCAAGCTCTCCAAGATCAAGACGCTGCGTTTGGCCACCAGCTACATCGCCTACCTCATGGACCTCCTGGCCAAGGACGACGCCAATGGCGAGGCCGAGGCCTTCAAGGCTGAGATCAAGAAGACCGACCTCAAAGAGGACAAGAGGAAGAAGGAGCTGGTCAGTGTCCCCCGCGGGCCCGGGAGGGAAGCGGATGGGAAAGGCGAGGCTCACAGGCCAGCAACGCCGAACCCTCTCTGCTTAGGCCAGCCCTTTCCCTTCGGATGGGCGGCTGAAAGACGTTGCTCAGAAGCTGAGCGGGCCGCGCTTCTTAGCTGCATCCAGCTAAGTCCGCTCTTAATCGATGGAAATTTAGGGACCAACCGGAGGGCGGTGGAAAAGATACTGAGTTTCGGGTAATACAACAAAAGCCCGGGTCGTTTTTTAGACAGGTCTCCCCTGTGGATCCAGGAGGAAGGCTCCTTTCCTTTTCTCTCAAATGCGCTTGGAGCGAGGTTTGCTTGAGGGCCGGGCCCCAGCGCTGTGAGCCCTATCCCAAGCCAAGCTCATGGAGCCGAAACGAGTAGGGAAGAATTTGACCCGGGTCAAAGCTGGCTGTAGGGTACAGAGGCAATGATTTGAGGTTGAATATTAATATTAACCCAGGTTGAATTAAACATTCTCACTTAAATATTTGAGAATATTCTCAATTAAATTAAATATTCTCGATTTGAAGTAATTTGTATTTCAAATTTTGTATAAATACTGTATAATTTTTTCTGGAGTTCAGAGCTGGGTAAATGAGAAGCCCGTGGATAGGAGAACATGCCTACCTATGTGTGAATTGCATTTCTGTGGCTGACTGGAAATGGTCCTCAGATACAGTCATATATTCCTATATAATAAAACATTCATCTTCCTTTATTCCTAAGGAAAACTTTTTTAAAATGAGAAAGAGAGAGCAGCCCTTTTGCTTCCCTTCTGACCAGGTTTGAGGATTTGCTGTGTAACTCTAACACAGGTCCATGGGGCATGGGGACAAATATTTCTCCAGACGACATTGCAACTCATCCTTTAAAATAAACCTCGTTCCTTTCAGCTGTATTGGCTTCTAGTTTCAAGGCTTGTTAGGACTGCGGACCTGCAAAATTAAGCAAGGATCCACAAATTGGCTAATGGATTTTGTAGAAACTGTCTTGGGAGTTAATATCTTTACAAAGTTGACCCTGAATGAAACCCCTCAGAATGTTCTCAGCAATGATATGCAGACGGATCTACCAAGAACTCCTTTAAAAAAAATCACTAGTTTTAGGAGAACATTATTTTGCTCATTCATCTTGCTTCAGCTCTCCAATGTTGGAAAAGTTTCCACTCCAGTTAAAATCCAAGGGTTTAATTTTTGCTCAGATGTGGGTTGGCTTGGAAAAGATCCTAATTTAGGTTTGAGGATGAAACCATCAGTTTGCAACCCTCCAGTTACAAGTTTTCCATCACAATCCACATTTTGACTTTAAATTGTTAATTAAAGCACAAGACCATCCCCTGAGTTCTATCCTAGAATTTATAGATGTCTCAGGGAAGGAATATAATTTGGGAAGAGGAAGAGAGGATGGGGGACACCTTCTGTTGTTATGCCTGCAATAACAACTGCCTGGCAAACCCAGAGGAACTGGAATAGTTCGACTAAATTTCAGACGGCATTGCAGTTTCAGATTTACCCACCCCCCACCCCTACGAGCGCCAGTGAGTATCCTTTATCACTACATAAATATGCAAACTGCAAATATGTGATTTATTATTGCATTATTTATTATTATTCAACCTGGTAACCTCCAGATAGCTATAAATTTAATCATCCTCAGCAGAAGGCACAACACAGCTGGCTGGCACCATCCTGGGGAATCATGTACAACTGGACATTAACTGAAATCTCCAAAAGCTGCACTTGGCTCACACTGTTTGGTGCTTTCTACTCAATTTTTTTCAGAAAATATCCAAGTCTGGCTGCATTTTTGCCTGCATTCGTATAGTAAACTAAATGGTGGGGTTAGAATTAGAATGGGCGTGCAACTTTATTTCAAACTAGCTACAGCTTATATAACGTAGCTTATAGAAAGCCCTTCCTCTTCTATCAACACTTCCATGTTTCTTAATTTCTTACAAGGTAAAAGCAACAGAAAAAGCTTGACTATAAGCAGGTTTCCCCATTTGATCAATCAACAATCTCCATTATTTTCTTTCATATTTGGGATACTATTTATGTAAATAAACATTGTCAGGTTTTAGATGAATCCCTAACCAGACCAGAAGAATTAAGGTTACTGACAAGCCTGACAATCATTTTGAAGTTATAGTTTGGGAAAGGGTGAAGATAAAGAAATAAATAAATTCCAAATTGGAATTTCATTTCAAGCAGGCATGCTAACCCATGAAATTGATGGAATATATCCATATATAAACTTACAGCAGCTGGAGCATGCAGTGGATTGGGGCCTCAAAAATTCACATTCACTTGAAAAAAATCACTGGAAAAATTAATGGCATTTGGATTGAAATATCTCCCCTATAAAATATGTATCCAATTTTGGAGATAAATATATGATTTAATTTTTGAAGGCTGGAACCTTTTTGAACAGTGCCAAATCTTCTTGTGAGGCTATAGTTAGAATAAAAAATACCAGTCAGTTTAATATTTGCTCTTTAACTGGCATAGGGTGGATTCTGGTGGAAATATATTTCCCTGGACTTGCTATCCTCCCAAGTGGGGGATACTATATCAATATTTGAGGTAGCCCATTTAACAATGAAGCTGGATTTTAGCATGTGTGTATCAGAGACTTCAATTTTTCTTGCAGATATGGTGCAGACAATATATAGCTGAGGGGCAAAATGATGAATCTGGGGCTGGTCTATGTTACAGCATGTTTACTAAGAGGCAATTAAGACGACCCTATGATCATCAGAGGCAATTTTTTTATTTGGGATTTAAATAAAGATTTTAAATAGATATGCCCATGATTCACCCAGAAAGGAATGTTAAAATTGTTAAAATATGGATTACATTGCAGTGTTTTGTTCTAAGGCCGGTCTGGAAGACGTAAAGCTGAATGGGTATCCCATAAATTCAGAAGGGAGAGTAAGGTTTCTTTGACCGCAGTTCCCTTGCTTTGCACCTAGATGCTTTGAGATCCAGCCGGCTTGCAAAGTAACCCCAGCACGAATCTACAAAGAAGTAAACGCCTGTTGAAATAAACGGCGCTTGCTTGCTTGCTTGCTTGCTTGCTTCCGACATGTGGATAACATCTACGATTGCAACTTTAATTACTTTGTGAACTGCTGGTGCCTGCGAGTAAACCGGCTTGTGAAAAGTAAAACACTGAATCTGATTTTCAGGTTTTCTGTTCCGCGGCCAGGTCTGACGGTCAGTCCCACAGAACACCCTCCCCCCAAAGGGTACGGATGGGAGGTGGTGATCCAGAAATGAGAGGAAGGAAAGATAATGGCTTTGTCTCTCCTTTTCACTCCCCTTTTTCAAACAGAACGAGATCTTGAAAAGCACAGTAAGCAGCAACGACAAGAAAACCAAGGGAAGGACTGGCTGGCCCCAGCATGTTTGGGCTCTGGAACTCAAGCAGTGAAAGCGAACATGAAGAGTGGAGAACTCGACCCTTCTGGGACTCTGGACCTTCCAAGCGAGGTTGCTGAGCTGAGGACCTTTCCTTCTTGCCCTTGTTTTGGAATCTTATGGTTTATTTATGTGCAATTTCCCTCCCCTAGTCTTTCTTCTTAAAAAAAATGTGGATCCTGGAAGAAAAGCATTCCATACTGAAGTAAATGAAGAGGAAAACTCAAGCGCGGTAAGAAGAAATGGTGGTCTCCCCTTCTATAGTGATGAATGCTACCTTGCTGTATAGAACCCAGGGAACAAAAGAAAATCAAAATCAAAAATGAAGGCATTAAGATGTAATATGAAGTGTATACCTTTAATACCTGCTCTGTTTTGAATGATTGTGAACGATAACTCTAACCCAAAGCAGTTGCTTCCCCTGGTTCCCTGCCCCAGATTTCCTATCTTACCGGAGGTAGGACTTCAGGATTGTAAGAGTTCTCCCCCCCTTCCCCTCCCCTCCCCTCCTCTCCACCCACCAGTGAAGAAAAGAGTGTCCAGCAGTTCTTTGTTAATCTGCACTTCAGTCCTAAAAGAAGCAAAGAAAAAATTAAAATTAAGCAAACTACAATCCGTGCTGTTGAATAATTAATATTGAGAGGCCCAAATGCTGTAAGTATTCCTTGGATCGCTAAGTGTATTTTTTAAGAAAAGTTAAACACAAGACTTACATTTTATAACCTGAAAGGCTTTAAAACCAAACTCAAAGTCCTTTAAAAAATATCTAGAAATAAACCAAAGAGATTTTTGGTTAAAGTAAACCTAAAAATACAATTCGATTATGAAGACAATATATAAAAATCGATCCTGTGTACGACTAGCTATAACCTGGAACCCTATAAGATTCACAGCCTAGTAAAGGTACTTAAGAACAGCTTGCAGTTTTGTCTAGTTGTTTTTTAAAACAAGTTTAAACAAGTTGTCTAGTTGTTTTTATTTGGGAAAAGAACGGAGGTTACATAGGCGATTTGGAAACTGAAGGGCCAAAAGAAATTCCAAAGGTGAGGCATATTTATTCAATTGTTATGATTTGACATTCTGGCTAGGAGCAGATTTTTCTCAAAGGGATATTCCTTTGTGATCAAAAGAGAAGATTTCTTAGCCTTTCATTTATGGAAAAAGGAACGGCAGTACCCAGTTTTCCTTGGCTTTCAGGGGAAGAAGAGAGGGATAGAGTCCGTTTACTTTTGTACTGTGATTTTTACTGATGGACTAATAATTTACCCCGGCCTTCGAAAGGTGTTTGTTGTGAAAGAGGGAGGACACCAAAGACGGAAGCTAATCTGGGTCTGTCTTTCACACTTATCAAAATGAAGGTCCCCCCCCCCCCCGCCCCGCCAGTTTTGCTGCTTGGTGCGGGCCTTCCAGCTTGCAAGGCATCGTTTGGAGCGGTTTCTGAGGGCAAATCACCGAGAGGCTTTGACTGGGGGAGGCCGACGCAGAGTTTAGCGGGTCAGTTGGCCTGATTACATAGCACTTTAGGCATCTGGAAAATGTGTGTGAGTGCCATTTACCATGAAATGTGAATGACTTTCTCCTTACTTTGCGATATCACCGAGAGAACATTTTCCAAAGACCTTTTTATTTTTATTTTATTTTAACTGTACAAAAAGTCTTCTGGCAAAAGGCTGGTGAAAGGAATTGGCTTGTTTGCATAGGAGGAGGGAGGAGGGAGAGGGGCTTGCGATAAGGGGCGTTAGTGGCCCTTGGAACCACACCGAAGAAAAAAGGCGCCGGACTTACCTGCCACGTCTTCCTCTCGCGCCTTAAAAATGACGGAAGGCCTGGTCTTTGCTTTGGGCGAGGACACGCCAAATATAAAGGCAATTGGTCGGAGGCCTTGGGAAGTCTAGGCGTAAGAAATCGCGTTTTGCAGAAACGTTTGTTTTTCCCCGGCCTCTGTGGGCAACAGGCATTAGCTAGAAGTCAAGACAGAATATCAAGCAGAGAAAACGCGCATTGTCGATCCAGCAGTCATAATAACTACTGCTATAAAAATTTTAGGTTGAGGCAATAAGATCTAAGAGCCACCGATCCGGAAGCGGGGGATTAAGATCGCTTGCTTGATCGCTCTTTGTTAGGGACTAAGTGACCGGAGCTTTTCACTTTTCTTTTTCTCTTGCTCCTTTTTCTGCATATGTACTGGCAAAGCACGGGAACCTCTGCACGTTGGCTCTGCTCCAGATCCAAAGACAAAGGCATATGTTTCAGTTATAGTAGAAATACCAAGAAGTTTTCCAATGTACCTGCTTGCTCCTCTCCTTTTTCAATGGCTTGCTCCATTCACGTTCTCGAGGCCCAGGGAAGGCTGTCCGATGCCCCCTCCCAAAAGATCAGCAGCAGTTGTTTGCCTCGTTGGCCAGGCCTCGCTGACCAAGGTTGGAAGGTTAGAACAACCGACCAGAATGATGTGCCCTCTTCTAGCACTGGGGTCAGACTCCTTGGACTGGCTGGTACACTTACTTTCGAGGAAACGCCCTTCTCCTTTTAAAACAAAAACAAAAAACAAAACACTGCTACTGCAGCTGAAGTTGGATCCCACATTGCCCTCGCATGTTTCCCAGGATTTGTCCTGGGCGTTAATTTTCAGGTCACCAAAATTTCAGGTCAGCCCTTCCCCGCCTGGAGAATTTCTACTCTCCCTCCCGACACAATCGCTTGTAATCAATATACGATGATTTCACAACCTCTAAACACAATTTTTCACACTGGACTTTTAAAAAACCAGATCTTGCTGTCAGTCAGATGCCCCTAATTCTGGGGCCGCGGGTATTTTTCTTTTAAAATCTTTCCCACTTTAAGGGAAGAAAGGTATTGTCTCCGCCTAATCAGTCACTCTTTATTTCTTAACACTTCTAATTCCCAGGCAATAGGGAGAACTCTAATCTGCGTCTGGTTAATTTATAGAAGTTACTTGAGGAAGCCAGTCTTTTTCTAACGCCAGTGTTCGCAGCTCAGACGAAGCATGAAGGACAATTAGGAAGAAGTTATTTCCAAGAACTCGGAGAAACGATAAATATCTCGGCCTTTTGGCCGTACTCTCTTATGGACTCATCTATCTTTCTGGAAGGGAACGGGCGCGCATGCATTCAGGCAACGCGAAATGGAAGCTGGGAGTGAGCAGGCAGGATCCAGCCCATAGTCGGGAGTTTTCCAAAGTGCGTTCCAGTTCAGGTTTATTCGGATATAGTTATTGGGGGAATTCATCGCAAAGACCTGGGATGGACGATACTGCCTGAGCTGCCCGATTCGTTAATCAGAGTTCAAAAGCATATGGTTAAAATGGATTACACTAACCAGAACCAACATTTCCTTCTCAGATGGCAACGCCGCAATATGCTTGTAAGCGTTCGTGGATTTCAAAGCTCATTTCAGGCAATGAGATTTCAAACCTAGGAGACCAAGATGGAGGGCATAAATATAACAAAAGATGTCCGTCAGTGACTGGAAAGCTTTCCTTCCTTCGCCGCAAAATTGATCTCTAGACTTTGGGCTTAAAATGGTCTCTGGCGGTCAGCTGGCGGTCTCAGGAAAAGGCGATGGCGGGTGCCTAGAGAGGAAAGCGGAGGGAATGGCTTTTTAAATTGCTCGCTAATGGGGCTGTTGCTGTTTTCTCAGGAGCAATCGTTCCTGGAGCTCCCTAGACAGGCCGGAGCCGACAAAAATGTAGCTTTTGACGTTAAAGGCTAAATAGGGAAGCGGGGCGGTGGGAAGGTGAATTGATGGGCGATTGGGACGTCAGGAGCCCTGGCTCGACGAGATCGCTGGGTTGGAGCGGCGGGCCTGATAAGGTCCTGGTCAGAGTACGTGGCCCTTTCGGGCAGCGGCTGGCGGGGACGTAGGGCGGGTCTGGCAGAAAGCAAGAGGCTTCGCACAGCCCGCTCTCTCGTCTTCTGTCCTCCTCCTCCTCTCCCTCTGCAAAGTTCCCGCGAAGGTCAAGCTTGAACTCTCCCCCTCGCCTTTTGCGCGCGCGCAGACCGATCGAGAACAAAATTGCTGTGAGACGAGCCCCGCCAGGCTTTTTTCGCCTTCCGGCTGGGCGAAAAATAGCTTAAAAGGTGTGCCGAATATCTCGTAGGTAATCGGAGGAGAAAATTAACGAAAGAGCTTCGTGAAAAAGACGCTAGTGGAACTGTTCTAAAAATAAAAAGCCTCCCCCCGGAAAAGTCGCAGGGTTCGGAGTGAAGTGGATGCAATCCGAAAACGCTCCTGCCCTTGCGCGGCTTCTTGGGTGTAGGTTGCAGCTGATGGGAGCAAAACTGGTGCCCGGGGTTTGGGGGCTATTTTCCTCTTTCTTAGAAAGAGCTCCGTTTCAAGGGAGGAAAGTTCCAACCGGAAACCGGAATCAAGCTGGCTAGGAGCTCTGTACCATCCATTGGGTCTACTTAAGCCCATGGAAGACAACTAGCCTCAAGCCAGTTTTTAGACAGTTCGTATCCCATGGATGATTAGAGGTAAACTCTAAATAGGAATCAATCTGGATTGCAAGCCCACAATTTCTAAAAAAAACCAAAACACCACCATAAACAGCTCACAACACTTGAAAAAAGCACCATAAAATATACAAAAGAAAATTCAGAAGAATACTGTATCCCCTTTACGTTGAGATAAATCTAATGTTTTTTCTTCCCTTATAAAAAGAGCAATACTGTATGTCTTGCAGCATCTTGAAGCTGAACAAGCATGCAAGTTTCCATAGGCTGTACCAAGATTCTTAGTTGCAGCAAAAAAATAAATAAAAGCAAATCCATTGCTCCATTTTTCTGGATATTCTATACTGCACATTACAACTGCAATACAAAAAAATGTTTGTCTCAGTGAACTGGATGGAATTACTTCTAAATAATAGTTGCATAGGACTCTGCTGTCAACCCCTCATTGCAACTCTGTAAGAGTTTGGTGGTCTCTGAGTTTGCTTGAGATTAAAGGAACTTACTTTCTAGTAAACTTATCAATGAATTAAAGTTTTAAAGTTCAATAATAGACTGATGCAAGGAGACAGATTTCCAAAGAAATGCATTCCAATGAGGACAACAGACAGATTATAAATGTGAAGTGGGGAGAGGAACTCTAGAAAGTTTTTTTTAGATTTTTCAGATATAGCTTCTATACATAAGGCTTTTTTCCAAAGTGTTTAGAAAAAATTAATCTTCAGAAAGGTGTTCTTGCTTCTCACCTATTTACCAATTATCCTTTCTCTACTAACCAAAGCTTCCAGAGTAATTCAACCATCCTTACTGATATCAACACAATCAGGACAGGCTTTATACCTTCTAAAGAGTGACTAGTGAAAGTAGCAGACTTAATAAGAAGGGATCTACACTGAGAAAGGCTGGGGTCTTTCCAAAGCATGGAATGCTTATTGGACTAGGTGGAGTTGGCTTGCTGGCCAATAGAAACTTGTGGGAGCAATTCCTTTTCACTTGCGTATTTTCAATTTACACTGCTTAAGAGTTAACCAATTTTGTCAGTTGCAGCCTGACACTCTGATCCTAAACACATTTGCTTACAATTAAATCTCTTTGATTTCAATGGGACTTTACTTACCTATAATATCTTCCGTATGGACTATTCTTTTATATCTTTGCAGGAGTACTGCTGTGAAGTATTTTTATTTACAGTAAATTGGGATCTTAAGCTTATTTTCTAGGAAGTGAATACTACTGGGATAGATGGGAAACCTACCGTTTGGTGGTATTACGTTTTACCGTTTGGTGGTAAAAGCCTGTTTGCAGATGCCTGAAAACAACACTTAGTATTTCTTCTTACCTAAGGAAGTACTCAAAGTGATCTATGCTTCTTAATATGACTACTTGAAAATAATAACAAACAACCTCTACTACTGACTGGATCAGTATATACTTAATAAAGTCTATTTAAGATGTTCATATGATAACATCTATTTTAATTACTATACAGGAAACAGTGATTTTTTTTCATCTGATGATCTAAGTTTAAAACAAAATCCAACTTGATTTTAGAGAGGTTGTGATGGCATCATTCTTTTCCACTTTGTATAGTAATTCAAAGCAGGCTCTGTACAAGTGTGTGTGTGTGTGTGTGTGTGTGTGTGTGAGAGAGAGAGAGAGAGAGAGAGAGAGAGAGAGAGAGAATAATAAGCATTTGCACTAGAGTGAAAATTCCAAATTTCAAATATAGAATCAGAAATTTTATCTTTTTAGACAACTAGACTGAAAAGTGGATCTTTGTGTTCAGTTCTCCTTCTATTATGTAAAAAACAACAGATAACATTAATGGTGCAAACATAAAAGCTAAACTTTGGAAATTAATAAGGCATTTTCCAATCTTTCTCTTGCCCTGATCAGTAGTTTGTGAATTTTCCAGGTTATCCTGATGAAAAAACCTCTTTTTTAAGGAGAGTCTGATTAACCATATTTGTTTAAGTTAATGCCAGGAGGAGCCATTATTTGAATTTTTCGGTAGTGATCACTTCAATGTCTGACTTTACTTACCAGGAATTTAATTCCATTGCATTGAAGAGGACTTGTTTACAATAGGCATATATTGAAAAGTAGTTGTTGTCTTTTTCTGCTTTTGATCTCAGCACTGTTGAGCAATTTTTAAATATACCTGGGTTAAGGATTACTCTCAAGTGTTCATTTCATTGACATAAATTACAACCATAAGAAAGTTGCCATCGTGTCCCTTTGCCTACTCAGAAATAAGTTTTGATTAGCTAAATTGGACTTTTTTTGCCCCTCCTGTTCAACTGTGTCCCTGCCTGGATAAGTCCCTGTACCTTTCTTGACAAGGTTTTTCAGAAGTGCTTTATCACTGCTTCCTTCCTTGACTGAGAGAAGATGACTGGCTCCAGTCAAAATGTTTGGAAGGGGACAGGGTTGAGTGATAAAAAAAAATGGGGAAAGCTATCTGAATATTTTCAAGACAACCTTTAGTGAGAACAGATAAAGTTGAGCATAAAATTCCTGTTTACTTCCAGACGAGTATGTATGTATAGGAGTATAGTATGCATAGGGGTCAGCCTTAATCACGAATCCACCAACAAACAAAGGGACTGATATCCAAATTGGGCTATCAGATCTGTATTGTAAAAATCCAGATGATCATTGGATGGGAGCCAAAAGAACACAAACCAGCCAACCTTTGTTACTGCCATCTATCAGTCATCCTTTGGCCAGCCCGGGAGTTCTAATTATGTAAGATTACAATTCAAGCCTATTATGCTAGGGTTGATGATGTTAACTGCAGTCTATGCAAATGGCCATAACTTACTAAGAAAAAAAAACCTACGCCCCCCTGCCTCTTTTATTCTTACAGTTAAAGTTTATTATTGCTTCTCTTCTTTCTATCCTATGAAAAATAGACACTTTTCTAAAGCAGCTTTTTTTCCATTTCTAATTGGTCAATTATGGTTCAGCTGTTTCAGCCTTCACCACTAAATGGAGATTAAAGTGCAAAGTGTTATCTGAATTATATATTCATATACATTCTGAAAAACATCAAAAACAGAAAGGAGCAACGGGTTTTGGGAGAAAGAAAGCTCCTACTTCCAGAAGAGATTTTGTGAGTAACGTATTTTTCTCAAAACAGTGGTGTCTCTTTCTCTCAATCCACCCACTGCAAGTATTCTTGAAACAATGTTATTGCTTTGATGATTGTCTGGTAAACCATTGATTACAAATTTATTCTTAGGCAACATGTACTGTATGTCCTGATATTTATAATTAAGCGGACATCTGGCAGTGATTAATACTTAACCTTCCCCTCTCTATCTTGCAATGAAAGCCTCTATGGACATTCTGACATCATATCAGACGGTGAGGAGCCATCCTGCTCTAGAGCTGAGTGTAATCACCATGCTGTTTTCCTAACACCATTAGCTGAAGTTCAGATCACCAGCTGGAATGCAGATGCAATGAGAAGTTTTTCTTGTTCTTGTTTTGTTTTTTTCTGCATGTTCACTCCTTTGCTTACAGGTTTTACAGCTTGCTGCAATTATATTTCACTTTTTTAAAATGCTATTTGTATTTATTTATTTATTGATTGATTGATTGATTGAAAACATAGGTACAGAAGCAAAGAAACAGGGACCATCTATACCTTCTAGTGGCTCTGCATTTTGTCATGAATCTGTTCTTACCTGGGGCCAAATTTTCACAATTCATTCCAAAAAATAATATGATATTCTGTATTTTTGGTTTTGTATTACAGTATAATGTTTATGTTCAAGACAAGTCCTATGATGAGTAAACCATGAATATAAAAATAATTCTAGGCTCGGAACCCAAAAGTTTTTTAAGCCATCCTTCCCTTGTAGTACCAATTGATGGCAATTGTAGTTTTTCACATATGACGAGCACCAAGTTAGGAAAGCCTATACTAGTCCCAAGTCCAAAATAGATGTAATTGAAGTGTTTCTATCTCTCTTAAGCCAAGAAAGATTCCTTAAGTGGCTGACAGATAACAAGATAGAAAAGGAATTTGGGGGAAGTAGAAACTTGGCAGACACCTCTTTTGAATGGAAACATCTAGTTTTGTTCATAGTACACTACAGATTAAAAAAAATAGCCCTAGAAATGGAGCAAGTTGACAATGAATGTCAGCAACAATCCTATTTGATAAGGTATTAAGCCTTAATGGAATGATGTCCAGGAGTGAAAGAAGTTGCATGGCTTCAGCAATGGCCTTGTCGCTGCAATGTAGAACTTCCCCAGTCTAGGCCTCCAGTTGCTACCATCTGAGGCACAGACATCATCTCTCATTCTCCATTTATTGAATTCAAATAAATGACATTTGAGTCATATTTCAACATTGGTGGCAGAAAATCTTTGCTGCACATAAAGGCAAAGGTTACACTCTGCTAGCACAGAGTACAGATCAGGAAATGGAACTCAGGGAAATGGATGGAGATGCCTGGCCATGGCCAAATCTTTTGTTTTGCCAAAGCTGAGCAAAATGTTTGCTACCATTGTTGCTATCGTAGCATGTAGTTAGAATCAAACTCATGCTCAGCCATTCTTTAGGGTTCTCTTTTAATAGAAGCACCCCCACCAAATAACAAGATTTTTCCCCTAGAACACACATATTTTTCAGGCTGAAAGTCATTGAGTGGGGCTGCCATCCAAAGTTAGACAAGGCCCCTAAAGGTGCTTTTTGTTTCAATTTTAGTTTTTGTAACTTAAAATACATTTGATATATGATACTTTTCAGGTAGCTTGTGTCCACCTTTGATATCTTCACATTCATTTTAGATTATAATAAATATGATGTAATGCCGTGATTGAGGAACTGGACTTGGACTAGATTTAGGTTCTGGTCCTGCATGACACAAAGTTCCCTGAATGGCTCTGGGATGGACTCTTAGACTCACTTTCCACACATAATTGTTGACAACAATTTAATATTGTGGGGGGAAGTGTCTGCCATGCATTAGTTTGAGTCCCTCCTCTTCAAAGACAAATAAATAAACACTAAGTGGTCATCTATTTATTAAAGTGGAAGAAGGATTATAAAACTTTCTTACCAAGAAGAATATTTTCAGGCTGTTAAAATGGGGACCTCTATTGGCCATTCAATTCCGATTTCAGACTGACAGAATATGATAGAATATCTGATTAAAACTAATTAATGACAGTAATGGAAACTTTTCTAGGCACTGTGATACCTAAAATATAGAAAGAGAAAATTTATGTCCCATCTTTTAATAACTGTAATAATACCTATTCATCTGATGATATTTCTAAACTTTGTTGTAAGTGTAAAGATATAGTGATGCTTGTTCATTTAAAATAAATATACAGCTTCCTGCTTGGGTATTGTACCCCCCAATTTTGCACTATTGCAAAGAGAGTTTCAGCTATGCAGGTCTTCTGATGTACTACTAAAAGTAAATAAAAATAAAGTCAATATAGTTTTGCAGTTGCATATTCCTAGCACATCAACAATAACTGGATCAGATCGTAGGTTTTAACAATCAGAGGATTTCCTTAAATCTGGGTTGCAGATGATTTGACTACAGTTTGACTATGATTGCAATGATAGAGAGATAGATAACAACAGAAAAGAATATTTAAAGCTCAGGGTTGAAATACAGGTCCTTGGTGCTCTCTGATCTTGGTGGTTTTCTTACAGACATTTCATTACCAAACTAGGTAATATAATCAATGCTAGTCCTAGTCCTAGCATTGATTATGTTGCCTAGTTTGGTAATGAAACATCTGCAAGAAAATCACCAAGATCAGAGAGCACCATGGACCAGATAAATAATGATGATAGATAGATAGATAGATAGATAGATAGATAGAGTACTAGAGAGATTAGTGATAGATGCAACAATACTTTTGCATAGCACATTTAGCCAAAAAATAGCTCTCTAAACTTTAGTACAGTGTATCATGAAACCGCATGTTTTAATTTTCAGGATAGAGCCCTTACTGTAAAGCATCATATAATAATTCTTTCCCTGCTTTCAATGAATTGTAAATGACCTGTCATAAAATAAAACTAGATCCAGCTTTTCATAGAAGCACCTTGTTTAATATTAAAAAAGGAGCCTCCTGAATTTAAATACTAAATATGTGAGCTTACAGGTCTTTGTTATATTCTGAACTTCCATGAATTTCAAATGGACTTCTGGCACACTTTGTTCATGCCACTTATCTCTAAAATGGGGGTAAGAAAAATTGCTTTTGACGCAAGAGATTAAATAGTTGTGTTCTCCAGCAGAAATATGGTGTGTTGCACCATGCAATCCATCCATATCATTGAACATGGGTGAGTTACATTTCATAAACCATTATACTGCTTGAAAACTCTTTTTCTTTCATCAGCAGTATTTCAGAAGATAGGCATCTAAATACCACCCATATTCTGAAAAGTGGTTGTATGCTTCACATGCTATATGGACACAGTTTTTCACGGAATGAAAGGTCTATTTTATATGCTTGATAGAGTTACATGCTTCCTTCCAGGATTCTGGACTTCAGTACTTGTAATGAAAAAAATGGATCTGGCCCTGGAGAACAGGATGAAGCTCCTATATTATATGATCACTCCCTCCTTCCTGTCTTCTCTTTCAAAACAGCTGGAGTCCAACACTACAATCCCAGTCTAATTTTGCAAATAAACTCAATGGAAAATTAAATAAATGTTCTCTTTACGTGGTTATAAAATAAAATGCAGCCCTGTGTGACACAAACCCATAGAATAAGCCATGGAAATTCAAATGAAAGACAGGAGGAAGGAGTATCTGGTTTTCCTAGCCTTACGCCCCACTGTAGATCAGCTGGGAAGTCAATGCATCCAGTAGGTCCAGCCTAGCATGAAACCTTCAGAAGAATATCCCCAATCCTCTTTAAAGTTTTCCTCCAATAAATGAGTTTGTTTTGATGTAATACAATGTTGCAGCATTTTACCACTGCTGTAGAATACATGCATGCCTCCAAATTTTGTTTAATAGATAATAATGATAATGATAATAATGATAATGATAGAGTTGGAAGGAACCTTGTGTCGCGGAACAATTAACAGTCCGACCAGAGGAGGATAGACTATGGTTCATTTGCATGGTCAATATCAAAGAAAAGAAATCCAAAGCATGTTCTATGTAAAGATTTTAATGAGAAAACAAAAGACCTAAACTGACTGCATTCTCTCATCAGGCAGAAGAGAAAAGTAAAAGTAGTAACTGTGAGAAACTTT
>JAKJMR010000291.1:300666-352456 GCA_024449315.1 Daboia siamensis
CGCCAGCAGAGATGCCAGACTCTGCTTGTGCATGTGCCCAGGGGGGCCTCAAGCTGGGCAAGGTAACCAAGTTCTCCAATCAGGGACCTGCATGGAGATTGGAGAGAGCGTCCGTGGTGAGGATGTCTATGTCATGCCAATAAGGACAACCTGATGGACTGCTGATAGTGATCAAGGCCTGCAAGATCGCCTCGTCCTGCCACATCATGGCCATCTTCCCTGCCTCCAGTATGCATGCCAGGACAAGAAAGACAAGAGCCGGCCCGATCTTTGCCAAGCAGGTGGCCAACATTTTCTCTGTTCCTGGCACAGAACACATCTGTTCTGTCCCAGTCTACTACATCCTTGTTACTTCACAAGGCAACCCCTAATTTAGCAGTAGACTGGATAAATAAACCCCTTTTATTGAAGTTACAGACCTTGTCCACAAACAAAACAGAGCATGAGCCAACATGAGCTAACTCACTGGTAACATAAACAGACCATCATCTCTGGACACAGAAGTTCTTTGCAAACGGTTGTCTCCAGCAACCAGCCCTGACCACACATTCACTTTTTGTTATTAAGATAAATACGCAAAAAACTAAAATATTGTCTAAAAATATGACTATGGAACAAAAGGTTGTTCTAGAAAAATTAACAGGATTTGAAATAGTTAAAAAGACTAAATATTTGTGGGTATATCTTTCAGCTTCAAATATGAAATTATATAAAAAGAATTATGAACTGTTATGGTTGAAAATACAAAAAGAGTTAGATAGTTGGAAAAAATTACAATTGTCTTTATTGGGAAGAATTGCAGCAGTGAAAATAAATGTTTTGCCAAAATTTTTATTTTTGTTTCAAATGATACCTATACTTAAAAAAGATTCAAATTTGGAGGAATGGCAGAGAGGTATTAACAAATTTGTTTGGGCAGGGATGGGTTTTTATGTTTTTTATGTTTAAAATGTATCAGTAAAACTCTTTAATAAAAAAAAGAGATGATAGCAAATAACAACAGTCCAAGGATTATCCAATACAGAGTCTTCTTACCAGTCCGTAAGTCAAAACACAGTTCTTCAGGTTTAGCAAACAGTAGCAAACCCACAAACCACAATAATCAGCAAGTAACAGCAAACAACAGAGAGAATAACAGAGAGAAAGAAGCTATGTCTCTAGCTCCCTCTTATGGCCATTGGAAAAACAGCATTGGCCAATCATCACACATTTAAAGTGATACAATACAGTTTCTATTACAACAATACAATCATAGTTTATATATATATATTGCCAACCCAACCAGTTAGGCCATAGTCATCTACCTAACATTCTCCCCTTTGGGTAGGACAATATATTGCTCTTTACAACCTTAGGCCATAATTTTCACAACAAGCTTTGTGCTTAACTCCACCCTGAGCTTTGGTAAAATGATCTGCAATGTTATCTTCGGTTGCACAGTATTCCAACCGTATTAGTTTATCTTTTATACACCGTCTAGTGTTTAAGTATCATAGATCACTATGCTTAGATCGTGTTCTGATGGCTGCATTTGTTGCCATCTTGATTGCAGATTATCTTCGTAAATGAGAACTGGACTTTCTACAGTTAGTCCCATGTCTATAAATACTTGTTTATAACATAGTAGTTCAGTACACAAAACAGACAAACAGGAAAATTCAGCTTCCATTGTGGACAGACTGATATGTTTCTGCCTAATGGATTTCCATCCTATTAGCGAATTACCTAACATTATCACCAAACCTGATGTTGATTTCCGAGAAGTTACATCAGTAGCAAAACTCGCATCCGCATAAGCAGTTAAAACCAAATCACGATTAGGTTCCAAATATAATGAGTAATGTATAGTTTGTTTTAGATATCTCAACACCCGCTTCGCTGCCTGCC
Source organism: Daboia siamensis (assembly GCA_024449315.1). Lineage (NCBI taxonomy): Eukaryota > Metazoa > Chordata > Lepidosauria > Squamata > Viperidae > Daboia > Daboia siamensis. The sequence goes on from JAKJMR010000291.1 coordinate 302,554, forward strand.
AGTGCCTAACAGTTGGTTCAGCATTATATCTAGCTAGTTGGTTCACACTATACGAAATATCTGACCTAGACCAATTACCTAGATATGAGAGACTACTAATCAAAGATTGATACACCAATTTGTCAAATGCAGGACTTGCTACATTAGCATGTTTAAAGTCCTGTGCCATTGGAGTCTTTGCAGGCTTACAGAGCTCCATGTTGTATCGCTTCAGCAGTTGGCTTATCTTTCCAGCCTGTGAAATCTTGTAACCTTTATCGGTCTTCACAATATCCAGACCTAAATAGTGATTAATTTCTCTAGGTTTCTAATTCTGAACTTCTTTTGCAATTGTGAAACAATGTTAGTTGCTTCCTGTTCAGTCTTAGTAACAATTGCTATGTCATCAGTAAATAGCAACAACAAAGAAATTACACCATTAGTTTCCTTCTTAAACAAACATGGATCTGCGATGCTGGCAACAAAGCCCATTGCAGCTAACTCATTTACAATACACTTGTTCCATTCATATCCTGATTGTTTCAAGCCATAAAGACTCTTCTTTAGTTTCCAACAATCAGTTGTCCAATCTGTGTTTAATCCTAGTGGTTTTGTAAGATAGTGTGTTGTAAGGGCGCATGCAGATAGGCTATTTCTACATATATATGGTTTATTTTGTACCGATTCTTAGCTGCCCAAACTAATGCTGCTCTCAACATAGTAGCCCTCAGACTAGGTGCAAACACTTCATCATAGTCTTTGTCTGATTGAGCAAATCCTTGAGCAACTAAACGTGCCTTATGGGTAACAGTTCCATCTACACCCTTCTTCAATTTATAGACCCACTTGCAACCAATTGCATGCTCTCCTGGTGGATGTCTAACATTTTCATATACATCTAGATCCTGCAAGGATTTTAACTCCTTATCCATTGCTGCCTTCCATGCACTCTGATCCTTTGCAGGATACAGTTCAATCTCATCAAAGTTAGAAGGCTCTATATTCACCAGACACACAATACTAGCCTTGTATCTATCAGGTGGATGCCTATCGCAAGTCGAGCATCTAGGCAGTACAGGACTTGGTGTTGGACTCTCCTCTTCTACCTCCTCTACCTCCCCTATCGAGTCCTCCTCTTTAACAGTTACAGAAGGTTCATCATCACGTCTGTTTTCAGTATCAGGAGTGTCACTAAAAACGAGAAGATCAACACCAACACTTTCCTGCTCTAGTTTACTCCAACCAACATGTTCTAGAAACTTAGCACTAGCACTACAGTACATGTTAGTAGTACCTTGTTCCCAAAACCTAAAAGACCTATGGTTGGACTCATAGCCAACAAAAAACAATTTTCTTGCTCTATGTTGTCCCTTTCGCCTCAGTTGTGCTGGAATATGAACCCATGCTGGGGCTCCAAATGTGTGTAAGTAACCCAGATCAGGTTTCCTACCATGCCAGCATGTATATGGTAATTCACTGGTTGTAGAATTAACCACAACGTTTAAGACGTGGTTAGCACACATTGTTGCCTCTCCCCACAGTTTTTCGGGTAATCCAGAATCAGACAACATTGTTCTAGCCATAGCCTGCAGCGTTTGCCCTCATCGCTCAACAAACGCATTGTGTTGTGGTCTGTAAGGGGCTGAACGCTTGTGTTCAGTGCCAGCTGTCTGTAACATAGCTACAAAACGTGTATTGGTAAACTCAGTACCATTATCCGTTACAAGGCAAAGAACCTTACGTTTCATTTTCTTTTCTGCAAACTTCAGCCAGTTTGAAAAATGCTGAAATGTGTCTGCTTTGGTTTTCATTAAGTAACAAAAACCATAACGTGAAAAATGATCCATGATACTCAAGATATAGCAGGCTCCACCAAGACTAAGTTTCATAGGGCCAATGATGTCTGCAAACACTACCTCTAAAGGTACAGTGGTATTAAAACCATTAGTTCTGTTTGCAGGGGTTACCTTGCTTTTCTCTTGGCTACACACATTACAATTCAAATACTTTTGACACGGTTTCAGTTTTATCCCTTTAGCCAATTCAACAGCCTTCCATAGCATTTTGAAATTCACATGCCCTAAACGTCTATGAAGCAGATGGATACACTCATCATGTGGCTTTTTGTTATCATAGACAGAACTTGCATTAGCCATAATTGCTGGCTTATCGATAAGAACAAATAGATCGTTCTCCAGGTTATCAGTAACACTAGTACCATTCCTTTCGATAATACATTTATCTCCCCTAAATGTTACTACAAACCCAGCTTTCAACAATGCCTTCACGGATAACAAGTTAAACCTTAGTTTAGGCACATATAACATTGGTAAATGCTCATTAATACACGAACAGTATGCATTACCTTCTCCAGAGGCTTTCATTCTCCATCCATTGGCTAATGACACATGCTGTTTGCTCTTAGTCATATGGACAAACCTCTCTTTAGTCTTGGTTATACACTGAGATGCCCCACTATCAACCACCCACAAAGCATGGTTTATGGATGTTGGTGAACCAGAAACAGCTAAACCAACATCTTTTCTTACTCTCCTATCTGAATTCTGTTTCTTACCCTTCTTACAAAATTTAGCAATGTGCCCTTTAGCCCCACAAGAATAACATTTTTTAACAGTATAAGCAGTAGTAGACTGTTTTTCTTCTTGTGGTTGTGTCTCTCTCAGTTGGTTTCTGTCTTGCCTTCTTCTGGACTCTTCCAGCAATCTCCCAGTTATGTCTGTCAATGTTAGTTCATCTCTGGTCAGGACTTCCAGAGAAGAAACATAAGCATCATAACTTTCATCCAAAGAGGTAAGAATAATGTACACCTGAAGCAGCTCTGAGAAAATCAGCTCCTTTTCATGTAGCTCGTGCAGCGTTTTCATCATAAATGCCAAGTGAGCTAACATATCTCCACCTTTCAGGAGACGAGCCCTAAACAGTTTACATGTAAGGTGTATATGTGCACCCACACTATCACAAACATAAATTCATCTCAAAGTGTCTCAACACCTAGCAGCAGACTCCTCACCACGAATATGGACAAGCTGCTGGTCATTCAATGTTAGTCCAATTATGCAAAGAGCTCTTTCGTTATCTTGGTTAAATTTAGCTATCTTCTTTGCATCTTCCTCATCTGCTGGATCCCAAGCAGTCATATTCGGTGGATCATTAACTACAGCCCATAGTCCTTCCTTGCGCAGGAGCAAGCAACATTTCGTGGACCAGGAAACATAGTTTGTTCCATCTAACCGGGTTATCTAGGAGATACTTGTTGACTGTTCTTGTGCTATTTTCAGTTGAACAAATAACACAAACTCAGCTGTCCTAATATGGTACTGTGTACACTAGCTCTCAGTATGTCACTGGGCCCATAACCAATGATAAGGATGTGCAGAGTACCTCTTGAGCTAACAAGAGCTTGCACAGAAAAAGAGGATACTGAGAGTAGTCAGGTTTATGCAGCAACCACACAGATACACTGAGGTGTGTAAAAAAGTTTTCCTTGTGGAATAATACAATAGCACAGTCCAAGAAAAAATCAGTCCAGGTCATACACGAGTAAAGAGATGATAGCAAATAACAATAGTCCAAGGATTATCCAATACAGAGACTTCTTACCAGTCCGTAAGTCAAAACACAGTTCTTCAGGTTTAGCAAACAGTAGCAAACCCACAAACCACAATAATCAGCAAGTAACAGCAAACATAACAGAGAGAATAATAGAGAGAAAGAAGCTATGTCTCTAGCTCCCTCTTATGGCCGTTGGAAAAACAGTGTTGGCCAATCATCACACATTTAAAGTGATACAATACAGTTTCTATTACAACAATACAATCATAGTTTATATATATTGCCAACCCAACTAGTTAGGCCATAGTCATCTACCTAACAAAGCCATCAAGTGGATTAGAATAGAATTGAGCTGGAAGGGACCTTGGAGATGTTCTAGTCCAGCCCCCTGCTCGAGCAGGAAAACCTATACCATTTCAGACAGGTGGCTGTCCAGTCTCTTCTTAAAAACTTCCAGTGATGAAGCGCCCATGATTTCTGAGGGCAAGCTGTTCCACTGGTTAATTGTCCTCACTGTTAGGAAGTTTTTCCTTAATTCCAGGTTGCTTCTCTTTTTGGTCAGTTTCCAACCATGGTTTCTTGCCTGCCTTCTGGTGCTTTGGAGAATAGTTTGACGTTTTCTTTGTGGCAGCCCCTCAAATACTGGAATACTGCTATTATGGCACTTCTATTTCTTCTTTTCTTTAAACTAGCCAAACCCAAGTCCTGAAGCCGTTTTTCATATATTTTAGTCTCCAGGTCTTTGGTCATTTTAGTTGCTCATCTCTTTACTTTTTCCAAAGTCTCGACAGCTTTTTGTAGTATAGTGACCAAAATTGGTTGCAGTATTCCAGGTGTGATCTTACTACAGTTTTATAAAGCAGCACTAATACTTCATGTGATCTTGATTCTATGCCTCTGTTTATACAACCCAGGATTGTATTAGCTTTTTTGTTGAAATAAACTTTTTTTTATTGTCCTTGATTTCTGTTGCAAGTCTTTGTTCATTTGAGCCTTTGCTTTCCTGACTTTGTCTTTGCATGTTCTTCCTGTCTGCTGATAATGAGCCTTAGTTATGTGTCCCTCTTTCCATTCTTTGTACTTGTCCTTTTCATCTTTCAGTTTGTCAGAGAACTATGTGCAGCCATGCTAGTTTCTTCTTGAATTTCTCATTTTTCTTTTTCAGTGGTATTGGGCTGGGCTGGACTGGGCTTTTATGATGATATTTTTCAGTTTCCTACACTTTTTGCATTGTTTTCCCCTTTAGGATTTTCATCCATGGAATCTTTCCTAGGTTCTGAGTTTGTTAAAATCTTATCTTTTGAAGTTTAAGGTTGGATTCTTATCTCTTCAGTCATGTCCCTTTATAACTATAGATCAGACACAAAGCCCGTGGACCTGATCTGGCCCACCATGTGGTTGTGTCTGGCTTTGGAAACAGCGAAGGACCAGGCCGACTGGGCACTGATTTACAACCTGTTGCTGGCCATCAAAGCCAGAATGTGCTCAGCCTTAGATCCATGGGGCAGCCGTGGATCCAATGACAGGTGCCCCCACTCCGCTTCCTGGGCATGGGCGCAAGAGGTGGTGAGCAGGCGGAGTCCGGTGTCCCTGCTGGCTGTCTTACCCCACAGGCTGACTTCACCCAGGACACCAGTGCTGGCCGTCTCCTGTGCGCAAACCCAGGGGGCAGAGCAGAGGCAGCGGGGCAGCTCCTTGCTGGTTCCAGGGCTGCCCTGTGGATCTAAGGCTGAGCGTGTTCTGGCTTTGATGGACGCAACCAGGTTATAGTTTAGTGCCACCCCCTCCCACCAGCACCTTCATGGCCCCCTTGCTGACCTACCTTGCAACCATGAGGCTTCCCTTTCACAGGAACTGCCCTCACCCACCCATGTGGGATAGCAACAGCCAGTGGTAGCATGGACACCCGCAGGACTGGCAAACTCTCCCCTTCCCATCACCCCTTCCTGAGCATGGAGGAAGGAAAGAGATGGGAAGGAAGGAAGGAAGGAAGGAAGGAAGGAAGGAAGGAAGGAAGGAAGGAAGGAAGGAAGGAAGGAAGGAAGGAAGGAAGGAGAGGCAACTTGGTTGGAGATGCCCCAGTTCACACAGTTTTGCTTCAATCCTGGATCCATTGAGACTTGGGCTCAAAGGAGAAAGCAATTTTGTGTTCTCCTTTATTGGCAATCTAAGTTAACATTAGTATTCTTGAATTGTGAACTCTAAGGAAAATATCCCCTCCTTGGCATTTCTAGTGGGGAAAACAGGACAAAGCAGAGTAGGTGAAACTATTTTCCTTTGCTATATTTCCAGTCTGAATGAGATACAGGGTTCCTACAGGAGAGCTCTTTTAAGGATTATGTATTAATAGAAAAGCAACTAACTTACCTCTGTTCCTCAATGCTAAAACTGTTGCACGTAAAAAACAGATCAACTATCACAGACACCATTTTGACAGTTTTGCTATATTGTTGTCTGTGGATGCCCCTACTAAATGCAAGCATGGGATAAACTGACCCTGGTTTGTTCTCAGTCTTTTAAGTGGCCACAAACTACTAGCAAAAGTAGCATTTGATCACAAGGCAAGGAGGCATTGAGAAATGTTTCCCCTTTTCCATCTGAGCATCCAAGAAGGGACAGGAATGGAGCTGGGCTACTTGTAGGTAAAGGTTTCACATTTCTTTAAAAAAACATCACACTTGTGTTCTGAATAGCCATTCTGACAAAGGAGCAGAGAAGGAATTGCAAGGGGCATTTGTGATGCTTTGGTCCATTTCTCCACTAGGAATGGGTTTAAAGTGAAGTGGGAGGAAGAAATCAATGAATGCTCTATTGTAGGTTACCACAAGGGAATGGCAGTGTTCTCAGTGTGGTCATAGTTGGCAATACTTAAAAGTAGTTTATGAAGTAGGAAAAATAGCAAATTCACACTCATAATATATTCTTTGGCGAAGAATTGCCAATATGTGACTGGCAAAATCTGCTCTCTTTCCTGGTTTAAATCAACTTTCATTATAACCCAGAAGGTGCTTTGTCTCAAGGGAAAACTGATTCTGATTAGGTATTATATAGGCCAGGGGTCTTCAAACGTGGCTCTTTTATGACTTGTGGACTTCAACTCCCAGAATTCCTCAGCCAGTGTGCCTAGCTGAGGAATTCTGGGACTTGAAGTCCACAAGTCATAAAAGGGCCAAGTTTGAAGACACCTGATATAGGCAGATTCCTCTGTGAAAGCCAGTTCCTTGGCCCCTCTTGGACCAAAGGATAATAATGGGAAAAGCCCAGCACCTGGTGGATAGGAGCCAGCTCATAGGGGCACTAGCGGCTGGGCAGAAACCAACCTTGCCTGTATCATAAGTCACATCATAGATGAAGTATGCTAGATCACATTCAGGGCAAAAATATCAGGAGAAAAGGGAAAACACTACATTAAAACTGTGTTAGCACCTAAAGAAGAATTGAGCTGCTGCAGCTGTGCATTGGGGATAAAAGAAAGGCAAGGTCATGAGGAAATAAAATTAATAAAAACCCACACAATTACCAGATAATGTTCTTTCATGGTTAGAAGAATTTGGGAATGAGTCCTCAGTCTGTACAATTTAAGGCACAGTTTTTAATATTCCCTTCAAGTTAAAATCACCGACAGAATCCTCTGTAGCTGACTGGATAGATAAATTTGAACATTACACTAAAAGCACAAGAAGATATTCTCAATTTTGTTTAATATTCTCAGCTATCCTAATTTTAAGCACAACTGAGTAAATTGAAAGATAAACACTTCTGTTGACCTATGGGTTGAGTGAAATTAAATAGTGGAATGTACAACGGAATGTCCATCGATCAAAATCATTCTACAAACTTTTGGAAAAACATATAAAATATCTCTATACAAAAGTTTAAAAGAAATTGCTCCCGGCTCCGTTCTTGGGTGGGCTGGCAGATATCATCCACTGCTTGCAGCCTGAAAACAAAAATATTGCTTAGAATTGGTGAATTTGGCCTGTTGCACTTAAGGGCCAATCTGTGTCCTCTGTTTTCCACTGAAATGATCCCTCTATGACAGGATAGGGGACTTAAGTGAACGGTAAGTCTGCTCCCCATCCCCACCCCGCCGCCGCGCGCTGCACTGAAAGGCTTTTAAAGACATCCTGGCGCAGAGACTTTCGCAACCAGCCATTCTGCTCTGCAAGTTTTCTTGACGTCCCTCCCCCTTTCTTCATTGATTTACCTGCCTACTTCGTTGCTAGCAAAGCGTGTAATTTAGCTGTGCGAGCGCCGGTCTCTTTGTGGAGACCCCCGCAGCGGCCCGGGGAGGCCTCTCCCTACAGCTTGGAGGAAGAGAGCCCCTTGAAGGGGGAAAAAAAAAACGCCGCTGACCTTCCGTGTTGCTTCTTGGCGGGACGGCTCTGCTGGGAACGGATGTTTTCTTGCGGGTTCAGCGTTTATTCATGGAAGTCTCTCGGATAGGTCAGCCCTCGAGGTCTGGAAAGCGGAGGCAGGTGGGGGTGTCTCGGTTGCCAGGCGCTCCCCACAGGCTCTGAGCAGCCTCTCCGACCTCCACGAAGGGAAGAGGGGCGATCGATCCCTAGGTGGAAGGGTGACCTCCAGGCGGGTGTGCGCAGGCGCGCGCGTCGGGTCAGGCTGCGGCTGTCAGCGGTGATGGGTCCCAGAGACAGGCGCTACTGTGGGGCAGATTGAGTTTCTCAGGCGAAACCTCGCGCCCTGCCGCCGCCGCTCTCCGTCCGCCTTTCTTCAGTAGGGACGTCTTTCCAAAACAGCGAAGAAACCAAGAAAAAAACCGTCCAATCTGCCACAGATTCTGTAGTGGACTCACATGCAGACCCCGGCAAGGGAAAGGCGAAGCCAAGGAGTGTTCCATAAGTAGCCCGGAGGGGCTTGCCTCTCCCCACCTCCCAACGGTTACTCTCTGCAGTTCCACGTCCTTTTCTCAGCGATCGGCGGGAAGAGAAAGGAGGAGATGGCAGGTAACCGGCTGCAGACTAGGACATGAGGGGGTTCCTTGGGTTGCGGGTACTGCAGAGCCTCCTTTTTCCCACCGCTCCCCGCTGCAAATTCCCCATCCCCGAATCCCAACTGGGAAGGTTGAAAGAACTCGGGCAAAAAGGAAAACGAGCCCCTGACGGAGGCGGGGGAGATTTCTTAGCCCATTGGCTTCGAACGGAAGAAGAGAAAAACGCGGCGTCCCAGTGAAGGTAGAATTCGAATTCAGCCTATTCTAACCCCCCACCCCCACCCTCGCTACATAGGGAGAAGGGTAGGGCTGGCCTCGGTCCCAGGGAATTCCCACTCCCAGAATCTGAGGTCTTGGAACGAGATAGTAGGATTGGTTGATGCCCCTCACCAAAGAATCGAGCTGCATACTATATTAGATTTAGCACTGGATTAGTTTTACCACAGTCCAGTCCTCTGTTTCCTCAGCTCTAGACTTCAGCAAAGTCTAACTTACTCCAACTTTACACAAAAGGATATGGTCTCCATGCTGCCCACAGCATTTTTCCTTCAATCCCTGATACTATGGTTCTAGAGACCTTTTCACTATAAATTTATCCCCAAATCTATGTGGACTTGGTCCATAACAGCTGGTGTTTCAATAACTTATTAAAATGTAGGGCCAAAGGATAGAAAGTCAGAATTATGAACTAGGTAGGCTTTGATTCCATAAATATTATTGGAATTAAATTTGATTGAAAAAGAATTATTTGAGGTTAAGTAGATATTCTTAAATGAATTAGAGTCAATTAAGATTTGGAAGAACTTGGGATGTGATATTTCCTTTCATGAGGTGCTGTAAAGTTTAAGATTTATAGCTGAACTGATTCAAAAGCACCAAACTAACATATAATAATTGAAGTGTGTTGGATGACCCTTTTCCCTAGGTTCCCTCCGCCCACAAAATTGTCTCTAGAAAATAGAAAGTTCCTGTCTAGCTTGCTGTTTTGTAAATTGTAATTCATATCAGCAAGCGTTAGGCTATTTATCTGAAAGGCTGTAGCTTCATAAAGAGACTCATTTTCCAAGGAATCTGTTTAGACTCTTTATATATATATATATTGCACACCAATTCTATATATTTCTATTTGGAATATTTCTATATCAGGCAATCCAGCTTTTTTAAAGTCAGTAAATGTGATGCAATTCATTTCAAGTGAAAACTTATATTTACTTTTAAATCATAATCATAAAAAACATTCTCTCCTATCTCTCAAAATATAATTGGAGTCCACTGAGCTACTTGTGTTCAAGTAGGAATGCAGTGTGATCCTTCATACTTTTATTCAAAGTTAATCTATTATTTGCTACTAATGGATATATAAACACTTTATTGTATGTGTTTGTATATGTGTGTATCCAATAAAGAATATTCCTATTCCTGCTTAAAATAAAGGATCCAAGACACAGACGAGCAATATGGATTTTGTATTTCCCCCATGTTTTGTTTCTTCTTCCCGTGCAACAATTACAGTAGTTACCATGTAAAAGATAAAGATTTTCATTTTCTATTTCCATCACACCCGTCACCTTTATTGCCTTCTTTTCTTTGATGTCTGTGTTTATTTTGGAAAGCTAGGCAGTTCCACAAGTTCCAGATGCATTCCTGCCTATGCTGATTGCTGTTTATTTTTAAATTTTAATATGTTTTTAAATATTATCTAAATGTTGTAAATCACACAGAGAAATTTGGTTGAGATGAATGGCCATATAAATCTAGGAGATATAAATGAGTAAAAATTAATAAAAGGGTATTTTTATATTTTACAATAAACCCCCTACAGTCAGCTCCTCAAACCAAACTGGTGCCTCCCAGTTGCTATGTAGTGCAGGGCCTACCATTTTATTTCATTGTCAATACCATCTTCAGCATGTTACAGGCTCTGTCACCCAAGGCACTGGAGACCTGACTTGGTTATTCCTCCCTGCCCAGAATGCTGTCTCTGGTCAGTCAGTTCTCTGATTTGCATACCTGAAAACTCAGCCCAATATTAAATAGATTTCTTCCAAGGAGAAATTATCTGAGCTGACTAGATCCAGATGGAAAGATGCATCAACAACAATGATGAGAATGATTAATAGCAACAACTAGAACAATCTGTTGAAACAATTTGTATTGTGCTAGATCTTAATAAATAAAATTTATTTATTGTTGGTGGAATCCTTTCAAAGATATCACATTCCTCTAGCATAAACTGCTTTTTCTCACATGATTCATTTAGAATGAAAGGAGTCAAGGATCAATACAAATGCCTCTGCCTCCTCCTCCTCCTCCTCCTGAATAGCTTGTTTACATTCTAACCATAATTAAGCTTGTCCATTTTGATGATATTGGTGCTTAAACCCAAGTCCCATTGTTGGCCTGTGAATGCTTTATAAAGGCAATTAATAAGATAAAGATGGTCTATCTAGTCCTAGAGGGTGTTCTGACTGGGTGAATTGCAAAGTAACAGAAATTTCAAACAGGTAGTTAAACATCTTACAAAATCCAAGAAGATTTTATTTCTGCAGTCTGCTTCAAACTGGGTCCTGCGGTCTACAGTCACAAGTAGAGAAGGTTAGAAGCCAAGCCTTGGCCGCTTGTTTTCGGAGAAGGTCAATTGCACGGATTTCGCGTGTTGCGACATAATTAACTTTTCGAGACTGTAGCAAAGTGAGGAGCGGTGGAAACGGTGTTTTAGTCCCTGCGAGAAAAAATGAGAAAACTCTCCAGACTCTGCTATTCCCAGCTGCCCCCACTTAATAGCAGCAGCAGAGAGCAGCGTTGAAGGAAAGTCCGTGGGGCTTGTCCTCCTTCTGCAAAATTGTTTCACCAATCCTTGTATCAAGCTCCAAATTCTACAGGGAGTTCAGGCCCCTCTACCGACAGATCCTTCCGCGAGCGAAGTTTTAGGCAAGAAAAAGACAGAACCCAAAGTATCTTGAGCCTAAGTTAAGAATAGCCCTTTATGCTAGAATTCGACCCATGCTACTTGTAATGGGCAGATAAATAGAAGTGAAGGCTTAATGAGCAATAGGACACACAAGCAAGCACAGATACAGAACCACGCCTGAATCTCTGGCGATTGGGAATTGGGTGGGCTCTGACTTTTCCAGGCTTCTGATCAACAAGAGTTATTTCTTATCAGACAACTGACCGCCTTTGGCTTTTTCCTCCCCAGGTCTTTTTTTTAAGGAGTGCTTATTTTTAATTGTGACCCTGGGCTGGTTCACCACGTCTCCTGTTGGGAGCAGTTAGTTGCGGCTGCGTTAGCCGGGAAGGACCTCCCAAGTGTCAGCGAACGGGGGACCCTGCACAGCGTAAAATCTTGTTGCTGGAAGCCGGAGTCGACGGGCTCCGCGGTGGGGGGGGGGGCAGGGGCAGAGGCGTGAACAAAGTGGAGCCTTCCTCACTGCTCACCAATCCTCAGTGGAGAGATTTCCCTCTCAGCTCGCCTCTGCAAAGTCGCGTTTGGGAGATCACTTCGAAAAATAATTCACCAATTTAGGTTTCTCTGCCCCTCATGAATAGTGTGCTGAGGGATTGCCTGTTTGAACAAAATGCTGGTAACTTACGTGAACATTTCTTTTTCTTTTCGTCTCCCCTCCATATTCTAGTTTTCTTTGCCAGGTTTCCTCTTTGAGAAGGCTTTTGGCTAGGGCTCGCGTCTTCAACGAGGCTCTTCCTTCCTTCTTTCTCTTTCAGGTAAATGCATTGGTTTCTTTCAAATCCGCTTTTTGAGATGGAGAATTTTCTTGATGAGGACTTGCTAACTCAGCAGATGAAGAAGTACAGAACGAGTCACCTCATAAGTTCCTTCCGGGGATATTCACGGCTAGGATGGCAGCCCAAGACCGCACCTAGCAAGGCTGTTTCCTTCAGAAAAAAACGTGCCCACGAATGACACGGTCCCATTGCAAACAGCCCAGACATTCGTTTGAACTCGTTTGGGCTGATTTCGGAGTAATCGAGCTCCGGGGCACAGGATAGAGACTCTACTGTCGTCCCTTGGCTCTGCCAGCCAGCGGGTTTGAGGGCCCTTAGACCAGAGGCTACCTTCCCGTAACCTTTAATCGGGAGGAAGTTCTTTATCTTTGAAAGAAAAACAAATAGCTACAGCACTAAGAGGATTTCAGAAGCTGATCCCAAAGCCTGGAGGGGTGCTTTGATATCCCCTCAACTTCTAGCTCTGCTCATATTTAGTCCAAGCTCTAGGAATGGTTTAAAGGGTGTCGGATTATTTCAAGGCGGGCCTGGGTTCTACTTTCCGTGCTGTTAAAGCAACTTCCCGAATTAAAGATTCCCACCTTGCTTGCAAAAAAGGGATTTTCTCAACCCTCTTTACCGTCTGGCAATTATCATGGTTTCCTTCGGCCAGTTCAGTTGAAGGAAGCTACCAGCCACCTTACAGATGATTGTAAAGAAATTCCACTCTGCGACCGAAAGGGAAAAGGGGATAAATTTCGTAGAGCAGACGAATTTCTCAAGATTATCAAAGGAGATTATCATTTTGTCCTTCCCCAACTTTCTTTTTTGAGTCTTTGAAATGGTTTGACACAGCCCCGTCTGGGGATTATGGGAGCTGGAAATCCCATACATTTCAGAAATACCTTTCCCCATTAAGGAAATAGTTGACTTTTATGTAGATTTACAGACTCTCTACTCATTGGTGGCCTTTGGGGCTTCCTGGCTGCATGCAACATTTGGATAGATGAGGAAGAGGGTTTGGCTTATGCAAAGACCGTACTAAAATACAGCTATCACAATCCGTGAGCTTTTTCAAAGTTATTTCAGCTGTACCGTTCTTGATTTATAGGAGGGTGCTGTGAGTGGTAGATTTCATTAACGATTCAGAAATCTATGTGCAGAATCACTGTTACTGACTCAGTAAGAGTGCAGTGGGATTGAATTCCAAAAGGAGGGGCAAGTCTGCAATTGCTACCTTAGTATGTTTCAGTAAATAGTGTGTAATGTTATCAAAAGGTGGCCACAGTCTATATAAAGGTCTTTATTTCTAAATAAAATAATTGATTTTAAGTTCTTTTAAGCAAACTATTTTGTAGTGCTATTTTTGAACTTCCAGTCAGCTATTCATTGAGATTTCCTTTTCTCAAATTGTTGGCTTACTATATAAATCTATCTGTTTATTCAGAGATCATTTAAAGGCGTGAATGAGACTTACCCATCAAAATTGATCAATTGAGACAAAGATGGTCCTGTTGGAAGGTTTCTTTTAGAGCCTGTGAAGGAGAATTATTGAAGTAAATCTCTTACGTTTTCCCAAAACTTCTAAATAATCTCTACCTGCTGAAATAATTTAGTTTTAAGTGGATTTTTGCAAGATATTTAAAATGAGGAAGCAAACCCCTGAAAACATTTCTTCTGTTAGGACTGGTGGGTCCCTGGAGAACTACAAAACAACACCATCCTTTATCCGCCACTCCTTTGGTTTAAAACCTAATTTTGATACGCAATATAGGGCAAAGTAGAAATATTAAACAAATTGAATTGGAAGAAGATCCCAGAAAGACCTGAAAGCAAATGAATCAAAGACAGTGTGAAATGCTTACAGTAAGTCATAAAAACTCAGAAATACCATACAGACTTAGGAGGAGTTCAATGAATGGAAATGCAGTTGAGATCTGAATTTCATTGATCAAAAACTAACCAGTGTAGTATAACTCAAGGAAAGATTCACACAGCCTTCCTTTTATTACTTCTGAACTAAATTAATTTGGAAGGAAATCCTTAAAACTTTATAAGTATGAGTTTATCAAAAAAAACTTATTCTGACACATATTCTGAAAAATCAGTAGGATTACTGTATTTTGTAAATAGTAAAGAATTGATCGGAATGATTCCAAGTTGGGATAGGAGATATAATAATGAACATTTTATTTTCTTACCATGTGTGGAGAAAAAATATTTTGGGAAGTATTTAAAAAGGGTGAGACTTTGATAGACAGAGATCATAAGGACACTGTTTTGTAGCAGTGAGCTGAGGAAGGATGAAATGTTTTGCTTTCTAAATTATGTATCTCACCTTATCCGAAATCATTTAACAAGAATTGCTCCAATTTAGAATTAAATGTTGGAAGTTACATTCAGCTGCTTCTTTTGGTTTAATTTTGAAATTCCTAGCTGAATATCTAAGCTGGAATCCAAACTATGTCACTTCAGTCTCCAGGTGGCCTGTGAAACAGGGCCAGGCAAAGAAGGAACCAGTTGCAGAAGGGGAGAGAAGGAAGGGAGGGTAGAGCTTCTGGTTTCTCGCCATTTACACCTGAAAGAAGGTTCTACCCAACCGCAATTGCAAACAGAACACTTCCAGACATACATAGTGTGTGATGGTTGAGCAAGACTCTGGAAATTTTCCTACATCCTAAATATCCCTAATGAAGGTTAGAGCCCATTTGTTTAAAGCAACTTGTGTCCAATAAGAGCAAATGGAGTTGGAGCCTCACTGGATGGTGAGCAGGGAGACCTGCAGAGATCCAACTATGGATATATTACAGTAGTCCTAAACAGTGTGCTCAGTGGTGAGGGGTAACAACCAGCAGTTTTTAGTATTTCTACTGCCTAGACCAGGGGCCTGCAACCTCCACAACTTTTAAGACTTGTGGACTTCAGCTCCCAGCAATGCTGGCTGAGGAATTCTGGGAGCTGAAGTCCACAAGTTTTAAAGTTGTCAAGGTTGCAGGCCTCTGGTCTAGACCATAAAGAACAGGGAATGAGGTTTACTGATAGTTCTCAACTTATAATCATAATTGGGAACAGAATTTCTGTGGCTATATAAGGCAGTTGTTAAGTGAGTTACACCTGATTTTGTAACCTTTTGTTTGGTTATTAAGCAAGTCATCACAGTTGTTAAATGAATCATGTGTTCATTAAGCAAATCCCATTGAATTTGCTTGATGGAAGCTGGCTGGGAAGGTCACAAATTGCAATCATGTGACACCCCCCCCCACCCCCTGGCTCTGCAATCATTGTGAATACATGCCTGTTGTCAAATGCTCAAATTTTGACCACATAACTATGGGGATTCTGCAAGTCAAGGATCAATCATAAGTCACTGATATATATATGAGAACACGGACAATGACCAGAATTATGGCTACAACACATGGAGCTATAAACAATTCACTTTTAACAACAGATACCCAAAGACAAATACATCCCAAAAACGGATGCGTGACAACTCAAAGAAATACGGCAGACCTCAACAAACAGATCTGAGCGTGCTTCATGAGCAGAGTGCAGACACCAACAGTATAAACGGAATCTCCCCACCCCAACACCTCCATCCTGATGACGTTGGCAGTTGGCCAATGAAAGCTTGATTTTTTAGCAATAAAAACTGTTTTAGTTTTTAATTCTATCCCAGTGTTCGTTTGTTTGTTAATTTTAACATGCCTGGGATTTGTATTTTTAATCTTATCAAGGAATATGCAGTATATATATTTGTTAGCAAAACCAATTTACATATATATATAAATATATATAAAAATTCATTTTTCATTTTATTAGACTTATATACCGCCCTTCTCCCACAAGACTCAGGGCGGTTCACAAGGTTTTTAAAAACAATGCAACAAAGTACAAAAATTCAAAACAATTAAAATGATTACACTAACCTTGAAATAAAAACCCAATTACAATTAAAATACAATTAAAACCCCAGTTAATACTCTCAGTCCAGGCCAGAAAGCTCAGAGAGCCAGGTCTTCAGGTCCTGGCGGAATGAGCGAAGGTCAGGGGCAGTCCTAAGCTCTACAGGCAGCTGGTTCCAAGGGCTGGCGCACCCACAGAGAAGACCCTCCCCCTGGGTATTGTCCGCCGACAATCTTTTACTGGCGGTATCCTGAGAAGAGCCTCCCTGTGGGAGCGCACAGGACAAAGGGAGCTTGATGCCGGCACCAGGTGTCCCCTCAGATATCCTGGACCCAAGCCATTTAGGGCTTTATAGGTCATCACCAGCACCTTGAATCTCACCCGGAGGGCAACCGGAAGCCAATGCAGCTTGCGGAGTAGAGGTGTTACATGGGAGTATTGGGAAACCCCCATCACAACCCATGCGGCTGCATTCTGCACTAGCTGAAGCCTCCGAGTGGTCCTCAAGGGCAGCCCCATGTAGAGAGCGTTGCAGTAGTCCAATCGGGAGGTCACAAGCGCATGAGTGACTGTGCGCAGGGCATCTCAGTTTAGGTAGGGCCGCAACTGGCGTATCAGGCGATTATATATATATATATATATATATATATATATATATATATATATATATATATATATATATATATGTTATGCAGTCCAGGGTCACTATAGAGACAGCAGAATAGATAAGAAAGAAATGGAGAAGACAACAAAATACAAAGACCTACAAATAAAAATAGAAAGACTGTGGCAAAGGCACAGTAATAAGCGCCTTGGGTGCAATCCCAAAACAACTGGAACACTACTTGACAAATTCACCATTAGTCAATTGTAAAAGGCGGCCTTATTAGGAACTGCTTCCATCCTGCAACAATATCTATAATACCATCAAACATGCACATCTGCCTAACCCAGGTCCTTGGTAAGGCCTCGATAAGTAGACAAAAATGTGAAATCCAGTTTAAATATCTGCCTGACTGTGCGATTAAGATTAACAACAACAACAACAAAGTTGGAAGGAACCTTGGAGGTCATCTAGTCCAACCCCCTGCTCAGGCAGGAAACCCTATACCATTTCAGACAAATGGCTGCCCAGTCTCTTCTTAAAAACTTCCAGTGCTGGAGCATTCACCATTTCTGGAGGCAGGTTGTTCTACTGGTTAATGTTGTAACTGTCAGGAAGTTTCTCCTTAGTTCTAGGTTGCTTCTCTCCTTGATTAGTTTCCATCCGTTGCTTCTTGTCCTGCCTTCCGGCACTTTGGAAAATAGCTTGACTCCCTCTTCTTTGTGGCAGTCCCTGAGATATTGGAACACTGCTATCATGTCCCCCGTCATCCTTCTGTTCATTAAATTAGACATACTAAATTCCAGCAACTGTTCCTTATATGTTTTAGCCTCTAGTCCCCTAATCATTTTTGTTCCTCTTCTGATACCTGGTCTTTTAAGGGTTGAAAGAGACTTTTTGTAACATAAATTCTCTGTGTGCTACACTCTTTTTAAAAACAAAACAAAGCAAGTTTTATTAATTTTCCAGTTTTACATCCAAATAATTAGAAGCAATGTGGTGATTGGGTAATCAAAAGTCCAAAAACAAAATCTTTTGTACACATCTCAGGTTACATCATCAAAAATTCCCTCTCTATTTCCCTTAATTACTATATCACAATCAAGTTAATATATTTCTAATTATAACATGATCAATTAAGACATTTATTAATATATTTTTACTTATACTTATCATGTCCTGTTTTTAGATTTTACCTAATTTCAATTACAGGGCTCCAATTTACCCTTTAAGATCCATAATATTTAGCTTTTGGGTAACCCAAATTTTCCCTGTTTCATTACATAGTAGTTATCATATCTAAAATACACATATTGCTTAGTTAAATACATTCTTATTTTATTTCACAAATATATTTCACAAATATATTCTATTTCTCATCCTAGTACCTCATCACTTACTAATAAAACGTCCTTTATTGTCTCAATCCAACTTCCATATTATAGTTCAAAACTATATTCTAATAGATCTAAATCCTAAATATTAAATCAATTAATATATTTTAAAGTCTCCCCTTAGCCCATTAAGTAAAGATTTAGGCTCTTCCTTTATAAATAAAAAAACCCCATTTATAAAGTCTAACTCTGGCTTTCTTTTTGTTCCAGGCAGGCTTCCATACCAGTGCCTTTAAATCCTCAAGTGGATCTCCCTTCATTCCTACATATGTTATTTGGGTCAAGGGAGACCATCCAGTTGTCAATTTTTCAAAGGAACTGGCCCCTTTGTGATCATTGAATCGGTGCTCTAATAATTCACATCTCCATGTTTGATTCAGTATATTTGTCGTCAGTTCAGTCTGATCTTCTTCTTCTTCCAGTTTCATCTGACTTGGATAAGAGGTCATGTCCAGTGTTGTAGTTGTTGTTTGGTTGTCTAAATTCTCAATATGCTATACTTGTAAGTCTTTAGGACCCTCCATCTTAGTGTTGCTTTCTTCAGCTTGTGTTGTTTTTTGAGTTGTAGATTTTATAGTTGAAATCAAGGTTTGGCTATCAAAGTTCTCAGTAAATTGTACTTGTTGTTCTTTAGAGTCCTCTGTGATATTAATTTGTTCGTCTTCTGTTGCTTTTTTGATTGTAGGTTCATCAGCTGAAATCAGGGCTTCATTTTGTAAATTTAGGCTGGCACCTTTGTCTTTCAATCTGGAATTCATTAGCTCAGTAGCTTCAAGGGCTTCTGGTTTGCACTCACGGTGCTGGCGGATGTGCAGAGAGAGCCCTCTCTTTGCCGTCCAGTTTTCCTCCGTTGGCAGACCCTGAAAAGGGTCGAAAGTTTCCCTGGAGGGGTGATGACCGTGAGGAGGCCCTCTGACAGATCACAGAGGGGCAGCAGCCCTCCGTTTGATCTGGAGCAGCTCCTTTGGACTGACAAAGAAAAGATCTGCTATCAACATGGCTGATCACTAAGCCGTTTCCAGCTGAAAGCTACAATTACCACCAAGCACAACGAAAGCAATGCAGGGGAATTAGGTGAGACCCTACATTTCTTATTTCCCCAACTATCTTCCTGTGGGAGCATTTTGAAAATCTCTTACCCCACTTTGGAATGGTGGCATTTGCCTACCTGGGGAGTTAAAGCTTCAAAAAGAAAAGTATAACTAAACTAAATAACTAAATAATTGGACTTTCACCTTTTGGATACTTGGGGTCCCCAAAAGTTCTTATTTCTAGGGGACCTATTACCCTATCTATTTTTTAAGATGGGGGGGGGGAGAAAGGGAAAAATTTAAACTGGATAAAAGCCTAATTTGAGTCTGGAAAAAGATTTTATATGCTATTGAGGACATATTGTGGTGAACCCTGGTATAGCAAGGAAATTTCTCTTTCGCTGTGAGATCTGGTTACAGCCTAAGATTTGTCCTTGGCACTATCTAAAAAAAATAAGAACTTGAAAAAGCTGTGAAAACAACTTCTAGGAATAGTGGAGGTGGACATTCACTGACTCCTATTAAAAATAGCCTCCATCAAAGAACTATCTGTAAACATCTTAGAAATGAAGGAAAACTAGCCACAACTTAACTATAAGCTTATAACTTGAAAAAAATCCCTGTGGGCTAAACTCTTATCCAATACGTAGAGTGCAGTATTAAGAGGAAGTTAAAAATAAATGCAATCATAAACATAGAATGAAGGATATGACTGACTTATAAGCAATGCCTGTGAAACAAAGTTGTTGGAATTGTAAGTTTATTGAATGCTAAATAAGAGCCAGAAGTATTGCCTGATTTAAAATGGTATTTGCAGTTTTAGTTGCATAAATCAAAGTGTAATTTCTAAATTAAGGGAACTAATTTTCTGCTTCATTCTGCTTTGGTCAGATCTGACCCAGAGTGCTGTACAGTATCATTGTAGAAGAATGCTAGAAACAGCAATTTTAGAATCATTTGGAGAAGACATTTGAACAGGTGCAGAAAAACTAGCAATGGCTGGAAAACTGAGAAATGGAGGCATTTAAGAGATGACAAGAGATGTCAAGAGAGCATATATATACTTTTCAAGTACCCTAACACTAACCCAGAGGGAAAATAAATCCAGCATTCATTAGGATTTGCTTTGTTTTGTACATCTATGACAGTTAAAAAAAAGAAGGGCAAGCAATCAATAATATTTTTTCCCTATAATGGCAAACTTAGGCCATAATTCCAAGGCTGCTTTTATCAGATTACTCTAAAGAACTGGGTAGGAATGTCTTCTTGGCTTTGTTTCTTTTGCCAACAATTCTGTCTTCAGCAGATTTCAAGGTTTTCCAATCTGTATTGCAGATGAGTTGGATTACTAGCTTTCTAATTCCCTCGCCCTGGGAGAGGAGTTATAGGATCTCCAGTCCAAAACATGTGGAAGTTGCCAGGAAAGGCATCTTTAGTCTATTCATGTAACCTTCCCTCTCCACCCACATCGCCTGCTATTTATGTCTTAAATCAATGTGCACTGATTCAGGGTTTATTTTGAGTGTATCTGTCCCTTTCTGGCCTGAAAACCTTATTTTAGTTCCTAAGGCTGAAGGAGGAAAGAGAGTAAAAAAGACAATCAACCAACAAAACTTCACCCATATTTAAAAATCAATTTTCAAAGTGGTTAATGGAAGACAGCCTTTTATTTATGTATTTATTCCTTTTATTTCAATTGTGTCAGACAGGTTAATAATGCAAGGAAGGAAGACTGAAATCTAGACAAGACCTATATCAACAAGGTATTGATTTAGCATGGTGGCCATACTTACAAATTCAAACAAGGTATGAAAAAGACTTGAAAACAACGGGGCTCTACAATGAACAGACAGAACTCAATCGTATATTGTTAAAAACAGATGAGAAGCTGATTAAAAAACTTTACAGGTTTCTGCTTAATCTAAAGATGGAGGAAGAACAAGTTAAAGAAACAATGATAATTTGGGCAAAAAATGTTGGTCACACTATAGAACTTGAAGAATGGGAAAAGTTATGGGATAGAAATATTAGATTAACTAAAGCTGTGTTATATAAAGAAAATTTGTATAAAATGTTTTATAGATGGCACATGACACCAGTGATACTAGTGAAAATGTTTAAAAATACTCCAAATGTTTGTTGGAAATGTAGCCAAAGACCAGGTACCTATTATCATCTCGAATTGATTAATGGATAATTGACTATTATGTGGAAGGAGCCAAGATGGTGGACAGGCAGCAAAGGCTGTAAAGAGCTCCACCGAAAGTAAAAGTTTATTTTATTTTACTTTATTTTTATTTTAACTTTTTAACCTCTTTTAATATTATATTTTTAACCTACCCCTTTTAATCTATTTCAACCTTTTAAAACCCATTTTTAACCCATTTTAAACTTTTTAAACCTAGTCTTAAAACTTATTTTTAAACCTCTTTTAACAAACTTAAATGGGAAAAAGGAGGAAGAGACAGCACTCTGCAGCAGAGAGTTTATCCAAGCCATTGAAGCAGCAGAAAATGGAAGATTATATTGCAAGCAGACAGTCTGTTCCAGTAAGTAACTCATTCGCAGGCACCTTATCAGATAAATTTAATTTATGTGACTCATTGGAATGGGACTTACAAACCGAACTGGAAAGCAAACAGCATGTGGAGCTGTCCTCCTCCCTCTCGGAGAATGGCTCCCATCCTTGGGAGCCCAGCAGCAGCCTTTTTTGCACAGGAGGGAGATGTAACAAATTTAAAGGGGGAAAATGTGACAGACTTCCTCTCTAGACAATGTTTGCTTACAGCTCAAACTGTAAACTCAATATATGATCTTTTGTCAATTGTCATAAATAAGGTTGACTGCCTGAAAGAATATTTCGCAAACTTTGTTAGGAGCCACCCAAATACTGTAGAAGGACTTGGGAGGACAACCATGGATAAACATGGGATGGCTAATTCAGAAAATGAAACTAGAGAATGACCTTGTCTTCCTTCCAAAAATTTGAACACACATAGAGAAAACAATCAGGTAAAGGCCTAAGACAGACATGTCAAACTCGCGACGTCACGTGACGTCGCGCGACGTATCGGAACTTTTTCCCATTGCCGGCAATGGGATGGGCGCGGCTTCTCCGTGACGCTCCGGCCCGCGGGCCGGCAGTTTGACACCCCTGGCCTAAGAGATTACCAATATAACTACAGTCTGCAAACTAACCAGGTTACTTTGTAAATTTGTGACAAGAGAGTAAATAGTGGGCATTGGAGTAATAGAGAAGCTGTTAGGCTGTCCCTGAGCCAGCTGCTTCACTGTGAATTCACTCTGATAGATCTACTACATGCAGAGTGGCTGCCAGCAAGAACGCAATGTATGAGAATTCTCCTATCGTTCAAGCAACCCACAATTCCCTCCATGCTCTTCAGAATGAAGCCCTTTCTGAGCACCTTTTCAATATTTCCAATAAGGGTCTTTTGCTCAGACAAAGTGTGCCCACTCCTGAAACAGCGTCACCAAGAGGCAACCGTCGCTTTAAATCCAGGCTGCAACAGCCCTCACACTACTAAGCCTGAGGCTGCTGCAACTGAACTGACCCTGAGAAGGCAAAGGAGCAATATACAAACTGTGTTACCCACAGTTGCAGGAACTGCTGAGGATGTGCCAGAAGAAATGCTGATTGACCTATTCAGTGCATTGCTGGAACCTGAGCAAGTTAGATTAGATTAGATTAGATTAGATTAGATTAGATTAGATTAGATTTATTGAATTTATATACCGCCCTTCTCCCTAAGGACTCAGGGCGGCTCACAACAAAAAATTTAAGAAACATGGAATACAAAATTTAAAAAAGAATTAAACAATAAATGTAATAGATACATGACAATTTAACTCAATAAAAGCCAAATTTAAAAAACATAGTCCAGACTGGATGACCTAAAAGAGGCACTGACAACAACTCAATTTACAGCAAAGCCTCTATTTAATTTGGCTCCACTAATCACGCACCCTTGTGACAATATATTTAATCAACAATCTGCCTTTACCTCAATAGTAAAAAAGGTACTGTCACACAGGATGACAGTGGGGTAACTGCACTGACTGACCCAGCCTCTGAGAAACAACTGAAAGACAAAGGGCTTCATCACACAGTGCCCCCTAAGCTGACAAACACTAAGGATATAATCCAGCTTCCATCCTCATTTGATTTAGAAGTTCCCACAACATCTTTTCACAAGATGAATCCTCAGCTACGCCCCTCCAAAAATGGACATAAATCTACATTTATAGACTTAAACCGGAGTACCTGCCCATTGGAAAAAAAATCATTCTTGGAGCAAGAGCAGAGGCACGCTGGCAACCGAGATATAGAAGAGCAACAAGTTCTGCAACCACGAGGAGAAATATCGAACCTCACAAAAACTGTGTTTATATGGGAAGCATAGATGATATTGACCCGACTCCAATGTCAAGTTGACATCTGGCATTTTTACCATCTAGCCAATCAACCAAGCCAGACCACCTTGCCTCCGAGAACCCCATACAGTTGATGACCTGGAACGTAGCTGGCTGGAAAGGGATGGTTGATAGTGGACTAATGAGCTTCCTCTCTAGATTTGATGTAATAGCCTTTCAAGAAACGTGGCTAACCGAAGTGGACAAACCATACAACTGCCAGGCTTTCAGGGATGGGCCTCCCCAGCCCAAAAAACAAAGAACAAAGGGAGACCCTCTGGTGGGCTATGCATTCTTATAAAGCAAGTGTTTCAATGGCAGGGGGAGAAATTATATAACAAAGTTAAGTATCCATACTTCCTAGCAGTCAAATTTGAATATGACCAATTTGAGTTAATATTGGTAAATGTGTATATTCCTCCAAGCACATTCCAGCACTATAATTCCGAATACTGGATGGGCTTGGGAGTTATCCTAGAAGATATATCTGTACTGTACCCTCAGTCCATAGTGGTATTAATAGGAGATCTGAATGAGCTTGCCCAGAAGAAGGGAATCCCAGGGGAGTTCTTTGATAACCATCCTCAGTGGCTCTTGAGAGACTGTAAAAGTAATGCCGCTGGCTTGCTCCTAGTCTCCTTAATTTTTAAGGGTAACCTCCAAATTTGGGGGGGTAAGGATAAGAATTACACATACCCTTATACACTCAGCCAATTCAAGTAGCGTGTTGTTGTTGTTAACTGCGAAGTCATGTCCGACCCATCGCGACCCTATGGACAACATTCCTCCAGGCCTTCCTGTCCTCTACCATCTTCTGGAGTCCATCTAAGCTCACGCCTACTGCTTCAGTGACTCCATCCAGCCACCTCATTCTCTGTCGTCCCCTTCTTCTATTGCCCTCGATCTTTCCCAGCATTAGGCTCTTCTCCAGTGAGTCCTTCTTTCTCATTAGGTGGCCAAAGTATTTGAGTTTTAGCTTCAGGATCTGGCCTTCTAAAGAGCAGTCAGGATTGATCTCCTCTAGGACTGACTGGTTTGATCGCCTTGCAGTCCAAGGGACTCGCAGGAGTCTTCTCCAGCACCATAGTTCAAAGGCCTCAATTCTTTGGCACTCAGCCTTTTTTATGGTCCAACTTTCACTGCCATACATTGCAACTGGGAAGACCATAGCCTTGACTATACGTACTTTTGTTGACAGGGTGATGTCTCCGCTTTTTAGTGTGCTGTCTAGATTTGCCATGGCTTTCCTCCCGAGGAGCAAGGGTCTTTTAATTTCTTGGCTACAGTCCCCATCTGCAGTGATCTTGGAGCCCAGGAAAATAAAATCTGTCACTACCTCCATTTCTTCCCCATCTATTTGCCAGGAATTGAGAGGGCCAGTTGCCATGATCTTGGTTTTCTTAATGTTTAGTTTCAACCCAAGTTTTGCACTCTCCTTCTTTACCCGCAGCAAGAGGCTCTTTAGTTCTTCTTCACTTTCTGCCATTAGAGTGGTATCATCTGTGTATCTAAGGTTATTGATATTTCTTCCGGCAATCTTAATTTCAGCTTTTGATTCATCTAGCCCTGCCTTTCTCATGATGTGCTCTGCATATAAGTTAAATAGGCAGGGCGACAGTATACAGCCTTGCCGGACTCCTTTCCCAATTTTGAACCAATCAGTGGTTCCGTGTCCAGTTCTCACTGTTGCTTCTTGACCCGCATATAGGTTACTCAAGAGACAAATAAGATGGTCTGGTACTCCCATCTCTTTAAGAACTTGCCACAGTTTGTTATGATCCACACAATCAAAGGCTTTAGCATAGTCAATGAAGCAGAAGTAGATGTTTTTCTGGAACTCCCTAGCTTTCTCCATGATCCAGCGTATGTTGGCAATTTGATCTCTAGTTCCTCTGCCTCTTCGAAATCCTGCCTGTACTTCTGGTAGTTCTCGATCCACATACTGCTGAAGTCTAGCTTGTAGGATTTTAAGCATGACTTTACTAGCATGAGAAATGAGTGCAATGGTGCGATAGTTTGAACATTCTTTGGCACTGCCTTTCTTTGGAATTGGAATGTAAACTGATCTTTTCCAATCCTGTGGCCACTGTTGAGTTTTCCAAATTTGCTGGCAAATTGAGTGTAGCACTTTTACTGCATTGTCTTTTAAGATTTTGAATAGCTCAGCTGGAATACTGTCACCTCCACTAGCTTTGTTGTTGCTCAGTTTTTCTAAGGCCCACTTCACTTCACATTCTAGGATGTCTGGCTCAAGGTCAGTGACCACCGCACTGTGATTATCAGGGACGTTAAGCTCATTCTTGTATAGTTCTTCTGTGTAATTTTGCCACCTCTTCTTAATCTCTTCTGCCTCTGTTAGGTCCCTGCCATTTTGGTCCTTTATCATGCCCAGTTTTGCATGAAACGTTCCCTTCATTTCTCTAATTTTCTTGAAAAGATCTCTGGTCCTCCCTATTCTATTGTTTTCTTCTATTTCTTTGCACTGTTCATTTAAGAAGGCATTCTTATCTCTTCTTGCTATTCTTTGGAATTCTGCATTTAATTGGGCATATCTTTCTTTTTCTCCCTTGCCTTTCGCTTCCCTCCTTTCCTCAGCTATTTGCAAAGCTTCCTCAGACAGCCATTTTGCTTTCTTGCATTTCTTTTTCTTTGGGGTGGTTTTGGTTTCTACCTGTTGTACAATGTCGCGAACCTCTGTCCATAGTTCTTCAGGCACTCTGTCTATCAGATCTAATTCCTTAAATCTATTTGTCACCTCTACTGTATATTCAACAGGGATATAATTTAATTCATACCTGAGTGGCCTAATGCTTTCCTTGATTCATGGATCTTACATTCCAGGTTCCTATGGAGAGAAAATCTTTACAGCATCGGACTTTCCTTTCACCACTAGACACATCCACAGCTGAGCGTCCTTTCGGCTTTGGCCCAGTCACTTCACTCTTTCTGGCGCTACTAGTACTAGCCCTCTGCTCTTCCCCAGTAGCATATTGGACGCCTTCCGACCTGAGGGGATCATCTTCCAGCGTCATATCGTTTTGCCTTTTGGTACTGTCCATAGGGTTTTCATGGCAAAGATACTGGAGTGGGTTGCCATTTCCTTTGCCAGTGGATCACATTTTGTCAGAACTCTCGGCTATGACCTGTCCGTCTTGGGTGGCCCTGCACAGCATAGCTCATAGCTTCAAGTAGCGTACTGGATCTCTTTTGTGTGTCTAGAGATAAGACTGACCTCTTTTCGGAGATCACAGTACACCTTAGCAACAATAGCGACCATCAGCCTGTAAGCGTGACATTGCGAGGCCGCTCAGATTTAAGACCATATAACATGGCTGACAGATGGCTCACCAAAAAGGTAGAGGTGACCCAAAATAAAAGGTTAATTTGGGCCAAAGTTGATACTAAGGCAATATTAGAATGCCTTAAAAAGAGAATGCTACTAAGTGGGCTAGAACAATCCAGTCATCTACTACTGACTGGATGTCAGCCTTCAATGCATTCTCTAATCTCTGTAATATACTGAAAAAACACCTAACAGCTAAACCTGCTACAAAAAGAGCCCAAGTGGGTAGACCTCACTAATTTGATCCTGATTGCCAGTGACTGAAAAAGAAATTGAAGGCAGCCATGAGGCTTGCCCAGAGGAATCCTACTGCCCATATACAAACTAAGATGCTGCATACAAGAAGGGAATATAAAAAAACCTATAGTATTAAAGAAAAACGTTTTGCCATTTCAATCTGGTCAGAACTCAAGTTGGCTGCCAGAAGTCATAACTCAGTATTATTTTGGCACTCTGTAGCAGATATCCTGAAGGAATGGAGATTTGGGTTTGACATACCAATGTCTGCTGAGGACTGGGAGAATTATTATCAGTACTTGTTTGCTCCCACCGAACCGGTAAAGAAACTATCTTTAAACAGTGATTTAGAAAACCCTAGAACTCCCCCCCACACCTTGGCCACCAGTCTCAGAAAAGGAGATACAGTCCATCATTAAAAGACTAAAGAGCAATAAAGCCCCAGGTGAGGATTTTTTACCAGCAGAATTATTTAAGAAATTTCCCAATTGGTGGGACCCTGTATTAGCAGGTCTTTTTACACACATAACACCTGCCATATACCAGATGGGTGGAAGATGGCAATAGTTGTCCCCATATATAAAAAAGGGAATAAAAAGGATCCTAGTAATTACAGGCCCATCAGCCTGATTGACATTGTAGCAAAAATATATGCTAGGTACGTTTTGAACAGAATTGAAATCTGGGTAGAGGAAAACAATAACCTCACAGAAGAACAAGCATGTTTTAGACAAAACAGATCTACTATTGATAACTGCTTTGTCTTGAACCATCTAATTGCCAAATATGCCTATAAGAGGAGACCCCTGTTTGCAGCTTTCATAGACCTTACAGCAGCATTTGATATGGTAAATAGAGAAGTACTATGGAGTAAATTGACATCTCTTAAAATAGAACCCAGACTCCTGGCTTTGATTAAAGCCCTTTACATAAGTACCTGCTTGGGGGTGTGGTATGGGTTTAATGGGGACCTGACTAACAGGATTCACACAAATAAAGGGATAAGGCAAGGATGTATCCTGGCCCCATTATTATTTAATTTATACATCAATGACTTGCCAGGGTTAATGAAGGATACCATGGTATACATGCCGATAATCCTAAATACTTACTGTAACAGCTTGCTTTATTCTGATGATATGATTTTCTTATCATACAAGTAGGATTATGTAGGCTATTAAGAAGATTCAGCTCTTATTGCCAGGATAACTCCCTAATCATTAGCAAATCTAAATAAAAAATAATGGTGTTTGGAAGAAACCATCAGAGACATAAATGGCAATTAGATGGTGAACCAATTGAACAGGTTAACACCTTTGTATATTTGGGCGTAACTTTTTCCAAGACTGGATCTTGGGCCTGCCATCATCAACGGAGTACATTTAGAGCAAAAGCCTGTTTGAATTTACTGCTCAAACTAAAGAATCATAGTTACCCAGGGTCCCTAGCCCCATTACTTACAACAGTGCTCTTGTATGGAGCAGAAATTTGGGGTCTTTACTCAACCACAGTCCTAGAACAAACACAGTCCCAGCACTTGAGATGTATTTTAGGTGTAGATCCAAGAACATCTGCTGCAGCAGTTAGAGCTGAATTGGGAATTCATACAATTCATGCATTATCTAAAATTAGAGCTTATAACTACTGGTGCAAAGTTAATGAAATGGAGACTGGTAGACTCCCCAAGTTATGCCTTCTAGAGCAAATAAAACTACAATCACAAATCTCCTGGATCATCAAACTAACAAATTTTGAAAGAAACTGTGGCCTTCCTGTCTCTTGCATAACAGAAGAACAATCCCAAAAAAGAGTTGCCCAAAGAATTAAGGATATAGAAGCACAAACTGATATAGCTATCCTTGGTAAGGTGGATAACTTGAAATGGCTGAATAAATACAAACGTACTTTTCAAGTAGACAGTTATTTGAAGTTACAACTCCCAAAACATCTTAGGGAGATATTTACACAAGCGAGATTCGAACAGCTTGACACAATGGTCAGATATAGAGATTTCATGCTATACCCTATAATGAGTGTCTCTGCATTTGCGGGGCGGCAGAGGTAGAAGACCTGGCTCACATTCTATTTGACTGTTGCCTGTATAAGAGGGTGAGAGACAGGTATCTTGGTCTATATACCAAATGAATGACCCATTGGGATCCCCATATCAAAACAACTTACCTTATGTCCAGCCAGAACTTGAAAATAACTTATAACGTAGCACAGCATCTAAACAAAATGGTTCGGTTGAGATCTGCATACGTGGGACTGATTGGGGTAGATTGCAAAGGCGACTCCAAAATATAATTTTATCATGTTTTATCTATATCTTATTGTACACTATTACAATTTCATTTTAGATTGTATTTTATTACCATTTCATTTTAAATTGTATTTTATTCTAATTCCATTTTAAATTGTATTTTATCAAATTCCATTTTAAATTGCTTTTATCAAATTTTAGTAACAATTTGTTGCTGGAACTTTGCACTTTGATATGGCCCAAGGGCTAATCCATAAAGACTTTTGATTATTATCATCTCTGGTGGACATGTTCTAAAGCTAAAAGGTTCTGGCTTAAGATACATTTATGGTTGGAGAAAATGGTTAAAAAACAAATAGAATTTAAACCAGAATTGTTCTTGTTAGGAATGATAGATCCCAATTATGATAAAGAGACTGGGTATTTAATATTACATGTATTAACAGCAGTGAGAATTATGTATGCCCAATACTGGAAAAATGAGAGTTTACCAACTGAAGAAATGCTAATCAAGAAAATATTAGACTGTGCAGAAATGGATAGATTAACTTTAGAGATTAAAGAAAAAGAGCATTTAGTCTACTATAGAACCTGGAATAAATTTTATCAATGGCTAGACAAACGAATTAGAGAGAAAGGAATGTGATACTTATTTTTGACCTTATTCTACTAAGAAAAATATTATAGATTGAAAATTTAACATTGTTTATTATATCTACTATTGTTATCAATCATTATTCTTACTACTGCTATTGATATATATCAACCCAGACAATATGCTATTTGCTAAATATTGAATGTTATTGGGGGAAACCCCAACCCTTTCCCCAACTTTCCCACTATCCCAACCCCACACCCTATCCCTTCATTTTCCTCCCCACCCTTATAAAAACCAATATTTATTTATTTATTTAATTAGATTTTTATACCGCCCTATTCCCAAAGGACTCAGGGCGGTTTACAGGGCAGCATAAAATACAATATAAAGATAATATAAAATTAAAATAGATTAAATTAATTAAACCCAACAATTAAAACAATATATAAAAAGCTAAAACCCCTTCAGTCCAGGCCTGATAGATCGAAAAACCAGGTGTTCAGGTCCCGGCGAAATGAACGCAGATAGGGGGCAATCCGAAGTTCCAAAGGTAAATCATTCCAAAGGGCAGGCATGCCCACAGAGAATGCCCTCCCTCTGGGGATCACCTGCTGGCACTCCTTAACCCTGAGAAGGCGCTCCCTGTGGGAGAGCACAGGACGATGGGAAGTTGATGCTGGCAGCAGGCGTTCCCTTAGATAATCTGGATCCAAGCTATTTAGAGCTTTATAGGTCATTACCAGCACCTTGAATCTCACCCGGAGGGCAACCAGAAGCCAATGCAGCTCACGGAGAAGAGGTGTTACACGGGAGTATCGGGAAACTTCCATAACAACTCGCGTGGCTGCATTCTGCACCAGTTGAAGCCTCCGCGTGTCCTCAAGGGCAGCCCCATGTAGACAGCGTTGCAGTAGTCTAGCCGGGAGGTCACGAGCGCATAGGTGACTGTGCGTAGGGCATCTCGGTCCAGGTAGGGCCGCAACTGGCGCACCACACGAAGCTGAGCAAAAGCCCTCCTGGTCACGGCTCCTATATGGTCTTCAAAATTGAGCCGTGAATCCAAGAGGACGCCCAAGTTGCGAGCCCTATCGACGGGGGGTAACACCTCACCCCCCCCATCAATAGTGATGGAACAACCTGGTTTACCCGAGATGCCGGTATGCACAGCCACTCAGTCTTGGCAGGATTGAGACAAAGCCTGTTTCTCCCCATCCAAACCCGGACCGCCTCCAGGCAACAGGACATCACGTCGAGTGCATCACTGGGTTGGTTCGGGGTGGAAAGAAAAAGTTGGGTATCATCAGTGTACTGATGATACCCCACCCCGAAACCACGAATGAGCTCGCCCAGCGGTTTTATGTAGATGTTGAACAGGAGGGGAGAAAGGACCGACCCCTGAGGGACTCCCCTGAGGGACTCCACAAACGAGAGACCTTGGGGTGGACCTCTGCCCTCCCATCAACACCAACTGTGAGCAGTCCAGCAGATAGGAGGAGAACCACCGTAAAACAATGCCTCCCACTCCCAGCCCCCTGAGACGCCACAGTAGGATACCATAGTTGATGGTATCAAAAGCCACTGAGAGATCTAAAAGGACTAGGACAGAGGAACATCCCCTGTCCCAAGCCCGCCAGAGATCATTCACTAGTGCGACCAATGCCGTCTCCGTGCTGTACCCGGGCCTGAAACCCGATTGGTACGGGTCAACATATTCAGTTTCCTCCAGGAACAGAGGAAGCTGATGCGCCACCACACTCTCAACAACTTTCACCAAAAAGCGAAGGTTGGAGACCAGACGGTAGTTATTTAAAACAGCCGGGTCCAGGGCAGGCTTCTTGAGGAGGGGTCTCACCACTGCCTCCTTCAAGGCAGCAGGGAAGATGCCCTCCTTCAAGGAAGCAGATATTACTGCCTGGAACCAGCCTCGTGTCTCCTCCCAAGCCGCATAAACCAGCCAGGAGGGGCACGGGTCCAGTAAACAAGTGGTGGAGCTCAGTCTTCTCATGATCCTGTCCACGTCATCAGGGGAAACAGGGTCGAACTCAGTCCAGATAACATGCACAAGACCGCTTGATTCCTCCATGCCAGACTCTGCCCAGTCAGAGTCCAAACCAGTCCGGATCTGAGCGATTTTGTCCACCAGATGATGACTAAACTCCTTAGCCCGTCCCTGTAAGGGATCCTCCCTCGTCTCCCGATTAAGGAGAGAGCGAGTCACCCTAAACAGGGCGGCTGGGCAATTATCTGCGGACGCAGTGAGGGCAGCAAAGTAATTAGACTTCGCCATCCTCATCGCAGTGAGAGAAGACCTTGTAAAGGCTCTTAGTCACAATTGGTCACATTTGGACCAGGTGGATCTCCACCCGCTCTCTCGACCCTGTCTCCGACGCTTCATCTCCCGGAGCTCCACAGAAAACCATGGGGCCCAATGGGGTCGCAAGGGTGCAACACGGTCAAGTGCCTCAGTGGCCGCCCTTTCCCAGGCACCCACCAAGGCATCGACCGGGCTGTGAGTGAGGGAGATAGGTAAAGACCCAAGCACCATCTTGAACCGTTCTGGGTCCATTAGGCTCCTGGGACGGAACCACCTGGTCGGTTCCACGGCTCGGGGGCGGGGGGTGGCACAGCGGAAGACCAGCCACAGGAGATAATGATCGGACCATGACAGGGGGACAATAGTTGGCAAGCCCCCTCCCAGATCATCCAACCATTGCCCAGATAGAAATCAGGTCAAGTGTGTGACCCGCCCCATGAGTTGGGCCCTGAATTACTTGGGTCAGGTCCATGGCCATCATGGAAGCCATGAACTCCTGAGCTAACTCTGATGACTCTCCCAGGGAAGGCAGGTTGAAGTCGCCCAGAACTATAAGTCTGGGAATCTCCACTGTCAACCCTGAGAGGGTGTCCAGCAGCTCAGGCAGGGCCGTTGCTCACAGCTGGGCACCAGGTATGTTAGCAACAGGCCCAACTGAGCCCGAGGGCCACATCTCATGAGAAGGGACTCACTCCCACCTATCTGGACAACGGTGGTCTCCCACTGACATAAGGTCTCCCGTATAACCACCGCCACCCCACCGCCCCTGCCCTGAACCCAAGGCTGGTGTAGCACACTGAAACCCAGAGGGCACAGTTCAACCAGAGGGACACCATCCTCTGGGCCCAACTAGGTCTCCGTAATGCATGCCAGATCCGCGTGTTCCTCCTCGATCAATTCCCGGACGAGGGGAGTCTTGTTCACAACGGATCTGGCATTAAAATACACCAGTCTGTAAATAAAATTTACATTAAAAAAATAATGCGAGGAATTTCCAGCACACCCCTCATTTTTTTCTGTGAAATACAGGTAGTCTTCAACTTACAACAGTTCATTTAGTGACCATTCAAAGTTACAACAGCAGTGAAAAAAGATTGTAAGTATAATCATTTTTCACACTTACAACCTTTGTAGCATCCCCATGCTCATGTGATCAAAATTCAGATTGCTTGGCAACTGATTCATACTTATGATTGTGCTGTGTCCCAAGATCATATGACCACCTTTTGACAAGCAAAATCAATTGGGAATCCAGATTCACTTAACAAGTGTATTATTAATTCACCAACTGCAGTGATTCACTTAACAACTGTGTTAGTAAAATGGGGCAAAATTCACTTAACAAATGTCTTACTTAACAGCAGAAAATTTGGGCTCAATTGTGGTCATAAGCTGAGGACTACCTGTAAAAGGATTTTTGCTTAGGTTGGCCCAGACTGCCAAATGTACAATCCCAGTTCTCCAATGGGAAAATGGATTCCACAAACACTTTGAAATACTTGGTCGGCACAGATGGAGTGGGGGAACTCAGTAAAAGTGTTAATGGGGAAGCTGCTGTTTGCCTCTGGTGTGGCATCAATATTAGGTTTAGATTCAAGAAATAATTGCCAATACGAAGAAAAGCATTTCTCAAAATGAAAAAAGGAGAAAAGATTGAAAATCACTTTACTAAAATGTAAAGTGAATAAGGAAAATTTAAATCAGGTTCCCCCCCCCCCCGCCAGGTGCTTTCTAGAAGAGTGGACTGGGAATTCTGAGAATTGGAACCCAATTTGTTTGTGGTTTTTCATCTGGAACAAAGATTCACTGAGACACTTCTTAACATATGTTAGAGGTTGCAGCCTTACTGATTTACTGGTATACTGTCATTCTCAATACAGCAACATGCAACAGAAAGGCTTTCTTTATGTAATCCTAACCCATGTTTGGAATCTTTTGGCACCTTCATGTGCTGTAATGATACATTTACTTATTAGGGAGTAAACCACACTGAAATTATGGCATTTTCTTCTAAGTAGTCCTGGACATTACATTTGGCTGCAAAATATGCAATCAGTGAAGCTGGCTATAGAAAAGGAAGCATATGCAGATCAGCAAGTCAGCTCTCGAGCCCTCTTCAGCAAACTGGTGCCTTCCAGATGTGTTGGACAAATTCCCAGAATTCCCAGCCAACATTAATAAAACAAAAGGTCATACTGGCTGAAAATTCTGCTAGCTGAATAGTCCATGATTTGGGAAGATTGTGTGAGTCTACAAAGTGCTACACTTCCTTTTCACCATCACCACTGCCACTGCCACCACTAAATTTGTTGTTTTTCTCTTTTACTCCTCCTTTTAATATAAAAGATTAACCACATATAGTCTGGACTTTTGCATGTTTTCTTCTTCCTAGTGTTTTTCCCGTGCTATGGCAGGGTCTGCTTGCACTTTTGCATGTTTTAACTCAACAAAATAAACTTCAGGAGTAACATAATGGCCTTGAGAGGTCTTTGATGCTCTCTGAGTTTGGTTATTTTTTTGCAGATGTTTCATTACCTAAACTAGGTAACATCATCAGTCCTAGCAAGGAGTGGAGTTTGCTCTTAGTTTATATTCTAGTGGCTTGCCCTGCCAATTTTGATGGGAGTGATCTTGGAGCTTCTATGGTTGGGCTGTTTACTGTTAGCTTGTTTGGCGGTTCCTTGATTTACTTCTTGATTGTTGGTCTGATGTTAATCTTGGTGTTAATCTATACTTATCTGGGTGTTGGTTGTGGAGAGCTGTTTTGGTCTTTTTGTTACCTTTTTTTTTAAAAAAAAATTCCATTTATATCCCGCCCTTCTCCGAAGACTCTGCTATGGCCAGATAGTCCACCCAATTGGTTTGCTGCTGATTGACATAGCAGCACAGATATTGCTCCAGAATTCTGATGACCTTCTTGGTCCCTCTGTCAGTTTGGGGATGATGCGCAGACAAGAGGCAGATCTTGACATCCAACGCCTGCATCAACCCCTGCCAGAAATGGGCTGTAAACTGGGCCCCTCTATCAGACATAAACCTATCAGGGAAACCATGCAGCCAAAACACCTGCTGGATGAACATAAGACAAGTGGCGTGGGCTGACGGTAAAGTACGACATGGGTTGAAATGTGCCATCTTGGTCAGCATATCTACCATGAACACCATCATGAAACCAGAAGATGGGGTAAATCTATCAGAAAGTCCATGTACACAGCCCCCCAGGGTCTTTTGGGTGTTGGCAAGGGCTGCAGTAATCCAGGTGGGGCTCCCATCACTGACTTGGCCTGCCTACACAGGATACAGGATGTGATGTAGGCCTGGATGTCGTGTCAGACTTGAGGCCACCAGAAGGTACAGGGGAACAAGTTCAGAGTCTTGAACAGGCCAAAATGCCCCACCACCTGTTTATTGTGGCACTGGCTGAGGATGAGTCCCCTGAGTGGCCCTCCCAGAACATAGAGCTGGTCACAGTAGAATAAGAATCTATCTGTGACTGTCCATGGGGAATCTGGTCCCACCTTCTCCTCCCACTGAGCCACCCACACATCCTGCTGCTGGGCCTCCTGAATCTGAGCCCATATATCTATCAGCTCCTGCACCACAGCAAAAGACTCAATGGGGAGCACTTCCTGAGCAGAAGCTTGTCTTCCACTCAGGAATATTCGGGCTTCCTGGACAGAGCATCTGCTCTTTGGTTGCAACCGCTGGGTATATAAGTGAAATGGAAATGGAACCACGCAAAGAAAAGAGACCACTGAATCTGGCATTGGTTCAATTTCTGAGTGGTCTTCAGGCTTTCCAAATTCTTTTTTTTTTTTTATTGAAAAGTTTTTCAATACATTTTATCTTTAACATCCCATCCCCAACCCCCTCCCTCCCTTCCCAACCCTATCCCACCCTCTCGCCCTCCCCTTCCCCCGTCCCCCCTCCCCGACTTCCCAGAGCTGAATACAATGTATAAAAGTAAAAAAAAACAATCATAAACTACCATATACTAATAACAATAAACTATTAAGTCTCTCGCGCTTTAGCTCTTATAAATTGACTACAAGCAATATACTTATTCAAATGCTAAATGAAACTTTTTAGTCCCATATTTATTCTGGATGTAATCAATCCATTTTTTCCACTCCACAATATATCGTTGTTGCGAATGGTCTTTCAAATATGCTGAAATCTTCGCCATTTCCGCCAGGTTGGAAACTTTTAAGGTCCATTCCTCTATAGTCGGCAGTTCTTCCTTCTTCCAGTATTGCCCTATTAAAAGTCTCGCTGCCGTAATTAAGTTCAGCATCAGATTAGTGTCCGTCACGGTAGTATCAGTAATAATGCCCAGTAAAAACAATTGCGGACAAAACTTTATCCTTTTCTTAAATATCTTCTGCATATTCCACCAAATTTTAATCCAAAATGCTTTGATCTTTTTACAAGTCCACCATATATGAAAGTACGTTGCGTCTTCGCCACCACATCTCCAACATTTAGGCTGATAATTCGGATACATACTTGCTAACTTTTTAGGATCTAAATGCCACCTATAAAACATTTTATAAAAGTTCTCTCTTAAGTTTTGAGCTTGCGTAAATTTTACATTTCTCACCCAGATCTTTTCCCAAGTGTCCATTGTGATAACTTCCTGAATATTCTGTGCCCATTTTATCATACAATCCTTAACAATTTCTATTTCTGAGTCAATCTTTATCAATGCAAGATATATCCGTTTGATATGTGCTGAGCCCTGATTTCTAATTTGCTTTACCAAATTTTCATCATCCATTAGAAAACCAATTTTCTGATCCTCTTTCCACCTGGCTTGTAATTGCCCATACTGAAACCAGGTTTGAACAATCTTTTTTCCTCGTAAAAAATTATATGGCTTCAAACACCATACATTCCTCTCCAAACTCAAGATTTCCTTATATGTAGTCACATCATGTTTGAATCCAACATTTATATTCTCTATTGCGTGTTTCGATATTGCCCATAAAGGTATCTTGTAGTTTAACTTATGTCTATGCTTTTTCCAAACTCGCAACAAAGCATGTCTCAAAATATGCATTTTAAACACATTGTCTACCTTCTTGTCATACAATAAATATGCATGCCAACCAAATAACAAATCATGCCCTTCAAGATTTAATAGTCTCCCTTGTGTTAAATTAATCCAATCGCTTATGGCTGATAATGCAGCAGCTTCATAATATAATTTAAGATTGGGCATTTTTAGACCACCTCTTTCACGCGTATCCTGCATAATTTTAAATTTAACCCGTGGCCTTTTCCCTGCCCAAACAAATTTATTAATACCCTTCTGCCAATCCTCCAAGTTTGAGTCCTTTTTAAGAATGGGTATCATTTGAAACAAAAATAAAAATTTTGGCAGAACATTCATTTTCACTGCTGCAATTCTTCCCAATAATGACAATTGTAATTTTTTCCAACTATCCAATTCTTTTTGCACTTTGTTCCATAACTTTTCATAGTTATTTTTATATAATTTTACGTTTGAGGGTGTCAAGTATACCCCCAAATATTTGACCCTTTCAACAATTTCAAATCCAGTTAACCTTTCTAAAGCTACCTTTTGTAATACTGTCATATTTTTAGATAGCATTTTAGTTTTTTGTATATTAACCTTAAATCCAGAAACTTTCCCATATTGCAATATTAACTCCATCAATTCCATAACAGAATTTTCTGGCTGTGTCACCGTAATAACCAGATCATTCGCAAACGCCCTCAATCTATAATCCTGGTCTCTTATTTGAATTCCCTTAATTATTTCCGAATTCCGTATTTTAATCAGTAATATCTCCAACGTTAAAACAAATAATAAGGGTGATAACAGGCACCCCTGCCTTGTACCCTTTTCAATATTGCATACTTCAGTCAAACTATTATTCACAATTATTCGAGCTGTTTGCTTTTGATATAGTGCCCTAATTGGTTGTAAAAATTTATCCCCAAAATTCATTTTGTCTAATACTTTCATCAAAAATTTCCAATCCAGTTCATCAAAGGCTTTTTCAGCATCCAAAAAAATCAATGCTGCAGAGATCTGGTTGTTTCTTTCCAAAAATTCCAACAAGTCAACTATATGCCTCACATTACCGTATTTTCCGGCGTATAAGATGATTCCAAATTCTTATTGTCCATCTGGACCTCAGTTTGATGCCGTGCCCCTTCCAAATGATGCCTCCAGGTCTTGAATGCCATTTTGATGGGCAGCAGATCCTTTTCCCAAATGGTATAGTTGGATTCAGTTTCCACGAATGGTATGAGCAAGGGAAGAGGGAAGAGGGTACCACCGGGCATCGTCGCCTGGAGTATCACTGCCCCAATGGCAATGTCGTAGGCATCCGCCTCCACGACAAATGGCCATTGCGGGTCAAGGTGCTTCAAGATGGGCTCCTTCATTAAGGCTTCCTTCAAAGCCTGGAAAGCCCATTGTTCTGGAACCTAGTCTTTTTCTGCAGGAGCCGATTGAGGGGGGCTGTCATGGTAGCAAACCCAAGGATGAAACACCGATAGTAGTTGGCGAACCCAAGAAGTTGCTGAACATCCTTCATACGACATGGGGGTTGCTAACTCTACAAAGACTCAACCTTACTCAGCTCAATGGTGATTCCCTCAGGAGAAATGCAGTGACCCAGAAAATCGATGATCACCCGGTAGAACAGGCACTTCTCCAATTTGGCATGCAGCCAATGTTCTTGGATTTGCTGCAGGACCTGACAGAGACGCTGATGGTGCACCTCTCATGACGGGGAGTACATCAGGATGTCATCTAAGTAGATCATGACAAACTGATCTAACAAGTCCTGGAAAATATCATTCATAAAATGCTGGAACATGGCAGGGGTGTTGGTTAGGCCAAACGGCATCACCGTGTACTCAAAGTGTCCATATTGAGTTCCAAATGCTGTCTTCCACTCATCACCTGATCAAACTCTGACAAGGTTGTAAGCTCACGCAAGTCCAGTTTCATGAAGATCTTTGCCTCCTGGAGTCAGTCCAAGAGTTTGGGGATGAGGGGCAGTGGGTATTGATTGTGCACCATGATGGCATTTAATTTCCTATAATCTCAGCAAAGCCGCAATTCGCCGGACTTCTTTTTGACAAAGAGCATGGATGCAGACACTGGCAAGGACGAGGGCCGAATGAAACCCGGAGCCAAATTGTTGTTGAGAAAGTCCCGCAATGCAGCCAACTCGGGATCTGACATGTAGTACAAATGCCCCACTGGGAGAGGCACATTAGGGACTAAATCAATGGGGCTGTCATAGGCCTGTGCAGGGGTAATTGATCCACCTCCTGCTTGCTGAACACATCAGCATAATCAGTCAGTTTGGAGGGCAAGGAAACCCCTGGGGAACTCTCCACCTGGCCGGCACAGATATGGCGGGTGTGGTCCATGCACTGTAAGCTTGGGAAGGTGACCAAGTTCTGTGACCAATAGATCTGTGGGTCATGCGTCCGGAGCCATGCCAGTCCCAAGACCACAGGGAAATGCAGATCTGAGGTGATATAGAACTTGATGGCCTCCTCATGGGAACTGATGGCCATACATAATGGTTGTGTGGCAGCCTTAATTGGCCCAGACAGGAGCACTCAACCATTATAGTCTCAACTAATATGGGCAGTTCCATCGGGCACTGGGGAACTTTATCGCTCCCAGATGCATTGAAGGAGATCATGGCAGACAAAGCCATGAGCGGCGCCATGAAAGCCATGCGGCTCGCCAAAAGCATGCAGGACGAAGAGGCTGTCCACCACGAGGACGCCAAACATACTGAAGACTCTGACAGCAGCCAAGAAGTGGACAAGTTTCAATGGCACAACGACCAACAATATCGTAATGACAATCAACAAGGGACTACTTACAAGGCAAGTCCCTTCTCTCAATGTCCGGCTTGTGGTGGCCACCAACGCATGGACTGCAGGTTCCGGACAGCCTCATGTCGGGCCTGCAGGAAGACTGGCCACATCGCTTCAGTCTGCAGAGGTCTCCAGAGGGACCACCAATCAAACTGCCAATCGGACATTCCAGTCAGGAGAGGTACTGGGGGCCCAGGACAATTTAGCATAGGGTTTTGCTCTAGCTGCTGGAGTATTTGCTGCACAGGAGCTCGCCACCCCAATAAGCCAAAATTTCAACTTCAGGTCGAGCTGCAAGGTGTCCCTTGCAGGATGGAGGTGGACACTGGGTCAGCCATGTCCATCACTTCACTCGATACATTCCAGTTCATCTGCAACCACAGCAAGAGGTCGGCCAAGCTTAGGCCATCCGACATCATCCTGAATGATTTTTAGAATGCTAGAGTTGGTGTCAATGGTGAGACTACACTGGCCGTTAAATTCAAGGGGTTTTCAGGACCTCTGGATATTATTTTAGTAGAGGGTCAGTCAACGAGCCTGATAGGACTTGATTGGTTTGATGCATTAGGCATCCAGGTTAACGGAATCAACCGGACACAAACCGCAAACTTAGCATCAGTATGCAAGGAGTTCGCAGATGTTTTTGGCATGAGCCTTGGAACATACAAGGGCCCTCCAATAGCCTTTAAACTTGATCCTGCAGTAATGTCTATCAGGATTAAGCCCCGCAGAGTGCCATTTGCTCTTAAACACAATATAGATGCTGAGTTGGACAAGCTAGCTGAACAGGGGGTACTACAGCCCATAGATGGGAGTGAATGAGAAACCCCAATTGTCACACCACTTAAAGCTAATGGAGAGGTCAGGATTTGCACTGATTACAAGTGCACGATAAATTGGGCACTTAAGCAGCACGCGTACCCGGTGCCAGTTGTGAGCCACATCCTG
This sequence comes from Daboia siamensis, assembly GCA_024449315.1. Lineage (NCBI taxonomy): Eukaryota > Metazoa > Chordata > Lepidosauria > Squamata > Viperidae > Daboia > Daboia siamensis. The sequence goes on from JAKJMR010000291.1 coordinate 343,727, forward strand.
GCATCACTGCAAGGGGGTACAGTTTTTGCAAAGTTAGATTTGACATAGGCCTATCAACAGCTACCTGTGGACGAAGCCACAGCCACTGCACAGACTATTGTAACACACAGGGGGGCTTTTAAAGTAAAACGCCTCCAATTTGGGGTTAGTGTAGCCCCTGGCATTTTTCAACGTGTTATGGAGCGTACGCTCAAGGGCATTCCGGGGGTCTGCCCCTACTTCAACAATGTGCTCATCACCGGTGAGTCCACTGAGGTGCTTGCAAGGAGGCTCAAAGCCGTCCTTCAATGGTTCTGTGAAGCGGGCCTTAAACTTAAGAAAAACAAGTGTAGTATAGGGGTCCCCTCAACTGAGTTCCTGGGTTTCCATATTGATGCTGATGGCATACACCCTGCCAAGTCCAAGCTGAAGGCTTGGACAAAGGGAGAGCTTCAGGCATTCCTGGGCTTCCTCAATTTTTACCATGAGTTCCTTCCTAACAAGGCCACAGTGGCAGAGCCGTTATACCAGCTCTGGAATAAAAACACCCCATGGAAATGGACCAAGGTCCATGAAAGCACTAAAGTCATTACTGTCCTCCAATTCAGTGCTCACTCACTTAAAGAGTCATTGCCGGTGTGCCTTGCATGTGACGCATCCCCTTATGGGGTTGGGGCTGTTTTAAGTCATTTGGAGAGTGATGAGACTCAAGTCCCAATTGCTTATTACTTTAGGACATTGTCCTCTGCTGAGCACAATTATGCGCAAATTGACAAAAAGACCTTGGCCATTGTGGCCGGAGTGAAGAAATGCTATGATTACCTGTATGGTAGGGAATTCACGGTCTTCACAGACCATAAGCCACTATTGGGATTATTCACTACCGACAGACAGACACCCTACATTTTATCATCTAGAACAGGGGTGTCAAACCCGCAATGTCACGTGACATTGTGTGATGTATCGGCACTTTTTCCCCATTGCCGGCAATGGGGTGGGTGCAGTTTTGTCATGACGTGTCTGGCCCACAGGCCGGCAGGTTTATTTATTTATTTATTTATTTAAAGAGTTTTACAAAAACAAGATTTTACAATATATCCCCAAATCCCCCCCACCCCAAACCTGCCCACTTTCCCCCCCACTTCCCAGAGCTAAATACAGGATTATAATTATAATAATCATATTCTAAATAAGAATTATGCATAATATACAATTAACCAAATTCATAATGTGCTTTAACTCCCCTTTAACATAAATACAAAGTACCAACACTAAGATCAATAACAATATCCCTCTAAAATCTACTCATAAGCTAAATGGAACTTTTTAGTCCCATATTTGTTCTGAATATAATCTATCCTTCTCCTCCAAACTGAAATATATCTTTCCTTTGAATGATCTTCCAAGTAAGCAGAAATCTTAGACATTTCTGCAAGATTCAAAACTTTAAACATCCATTCTTCTATAATAGGCAAACTATCCTTCTTCCAGTATTGTCCCACCAGTAACCGTGCTGCTGTTATCATATTCAACATCTATTACCCCCCGTAGATAGGGCTCACAACTTGGGAGTCCTCCTAGATTCACGGCTTACTATGGAAGATCACATAGTGGCTGTGACTAGGGGGGCCTTCGCCCAGGTTCGCCTGGTGCGTCAGTTGCGGCCCTATCTTGACCGGGATGCCTTGTGTACGGTCACTCATGCGCTCGTGACCTCTCGCCTTGACTACTGCAATGCTCTCTACATGGGGCTGCCCTTGAAGACCACTCGGAGGCTCCAGCTGGTACAGAATGCAGCCGCGAGAGTTGTGTTGGGAGTCTCCCGATACTCCCATATAACACCTTTGCTCCGTGAGCTGCATTGGTTGCCAGTTGTCTTCCGGGTGAGATTCAAGATACTGGTAATGGTGTTTAAGGCCCTCCATGGCACGGGTCTGGAGTACCTTAGGGATCACCTGCTGCCGGCATCAACTTCCCTCCGCCCTGTGCGTTCCCACAGAGAGGGTCTCCTCAGGGTGCCACCGATCAGAGAATGTCGATTGGTGGCCCCCAGGGGGAGATCCTTCTCTGTGGGCGCCCCGGAGCTATGGAATCAGCTGCCGGTTGAGCTCCGGACGGCGCCCGACCTTCGCTCCTTCCGTCGCGATTTGAAGACGTTTTTATTTGCACAAGCCGGCCTGGCCTGATGAGGGATGGGTGTTTTTTAACGTTTGTATTTTTTACTTGGGCATGTTTAATTCTTTTTTAACTTTTGTATTTTTGTATGTTTATATTTGCCCTGTACACCGCCCTGAGTCCTTCGGGAGAAGGGCGGTATATAAATAAAATTATTATTATTATTATTAACATCAAATTGGTTTCTTTAACATCACAATCTGCAACAATACCCAATAGGAAAAATTGCGGAGAAAACTTTATCTTTCTCTTAAAAATCTTTTGAGTGGTCCACCAAATTTTAATCCAAAAAGCTTTTATATTTCTACAAGTCCACCACATATGAAAATAGGTGGCTTCTAAACATCTCCAACATTTAGACTGTAAGTTAGGATACATGTTAGACAACTTCTTGGGATCCAGATGCCATCTATAAAACATTTTATAAAAATTTTCTCTTAAGTTTTGAGCCTGAGTAAATTTAACATTTCTGACCCAAATTATCTCCCAAGTGTCCAGCGAAATTGGTTCCTGAATATTTTGTGCCCACTTTATCATACAATCTTTAACTAATTCCATTTCTGAATTTATGACCGTCTATGCCAAAAGGTTTTTTTTTTTGTTGTTTTATGACTGGCAATGTAACTAAGTCTTCTTAGGAATACACAAATGCAGCCCTTTAAGATAACCGCACTGCTCATAACAGTGAAGTTGAAGTCCATGAGTCATAAAAGAGCCGAGGTTGCCTGCCCCTAGACTAGGTTAAAATTAGAAATGTATTAATTTAATTAATTTGACTATGTTATAACTAAGGGAATAGGAGAGGGAATTCTTGTTGATGCAACCTGAGCTATTTACAAATAACTTGTTATTTGCCATTGTTTATTTTTTTTATTAAAGAGTTTTACAAAAACAAAATTTTACAATATATCCCCAAATCCCCCCCACCCCAAACCCACCCACTTCCCCCACCCACTTCAAAGAGTTAAATACAGGATTATAGTTATAATAATCACATTCTAAATAAAAATTATGCATAATATACAATTAACCAAATTCATAATGTGCTTTAACTCCCCTTTAACATAACTACATACAGAGTACCAATAACAATATCCCACTAAAATCTACTCATAAGCTAAATGGAACTTTTTGGTCCCATATTTGTTCTGAATATAATCTATCCATCTCCTCCAAACTGAAATATATATTTCCTGTGAATGATCTTTCAAGTAAGCAGAAATCTTAGACATTTCTGCAAGATTCGAAACTTTAAACACCCATTCTTCTATAGTAGGCAAACTATCCTTCTTCCAATATTGTCCCACCAGTAACCGTGCTGCTGTTATCATATTCAACATCAAATTAGTTTCTTTAACATCACAATCTACAACAATACCCAATAATAACAATTGCGGAGAAAACTTTATCTTTCTCTTAAAAATCTTTTGAATGTTCCACCAAATTTTAATACAAAAAGCTTTTATATTTCTACAAGTCCACCACATATGAAAATAGGTGGCTTCTAAACTACCGCATCTCCAACATTTAGACTGTAAGTTAGGATACATGTTAGACAACTTCTTCTTTTTTTTTTATTGAAAAGTTTTTCGATACATTTTATCTTTAACAAAACATCCCCTCCCCACCCCCTCCCTCCCTTCCCAACCCAACCCCACCCTCTCACCCTCCCCTTCCCCCCTCCCCCCTCCCCGATTTCCCAGAGCTAAATACAAGGTATAAAAGTAAAAAACAATCATAAACTACCATATGCTAATAACAATAAACTATTAGGTCTACCGCACTTTAGCTCTTATAAGATGACTACAAGCAATATAAATATCCCATCAATACTTATTCAAATGCTAAATGAAACTTTTTAGTCCCATATTTATTCTGGATGTAATCAATCCATTTTTTCCACTCCACAATATATCGTTGTTGCGAATGGTCTTTCAGATACGCTAAAATCTTCGCCATTTCTGCCAGGTTAGAAACTTTCAAAGTCCATTCTTCTATAGTCGGCAGTTCTTCTTTCTTCCAGTATTGCCCTATTAAAAGTCTTGCTGCCGTAATTAAGTTCAGCATCAGCTTAATGTCCACAGCAGTAGTATCAGTAATAATACCCAATAAAAACAATTGCGGACAAAACTTTATCCTTTTCTTGAATATCTTCTGCATATTCCACCAAATTTTAATCCAAAATGCTTTAACCTTTTTACAGGTCCACCATATGTGAAAATACGTTGCATCTTCGCCACCACATCTCCAACATTTAGGCTGGTAATTCGGATACATGCTTGCTAACTTTTTGGGATCTAAATGCCACCTATAAAACATTTTATAAAAGTTCTCTCTTAAATTTTGAGCTTGTGTAAATTTTACATTTCTCACCCAAATCTTTTCCCAAGTATCCATTGTAATAACTTCCTGAATGTTCTGCGGCCACTTTATCATACAGTCTTTAACAGTTTCTGTTTCTGAATCAATTTCTATCAATGCAAGATATATCCGTTTGATATGTGCTGGGCCCTGATTTCTAATTTGCTTTACCAAATTTTCATCATTCATTAAAAAACCAATTTTCTGATCTTCTTTCCACCTGGCTTGTAATTGCCCATACTGAAACCAGGTTTGAACAATCTTTTTTCCTCGTAAAAAATTATACGGCTTCAAACACCATACATTCCTCTCCAAACTTAAGATTTCCTTATATGTAGTCACATCATGTTTGAATCCAACATTTATGTTCTCTGTTGCATGTTTCGGTATTGCCCATAAACGTATCTTGTAATTTAACTTATGTCTATGCTTTTTCCAAACTCGCAACAAAGCATGTCTTAAAATATGCACCTTAAACACATTCTCTACCTTCTTATCATACAATAAGTATGCATGCCAACCAAATAACAAATCATGACCTTCAAGATTTAATAATCTCCCTTGTGTTAAGTTAATCCAATCACTTATCGCTGATAATGCAGCAGCTTCATAATATAATTTAAGATTGGGCATTTTAAGACCACCTCTTTCACGCATATCCTGCATAATCTTGAATTTAACCCGTGGCCTTTTCCCTGTCCAGACAAATTCATTAATACCCTTCTGCCATTCCTCCAAGTTTGAATCCTTTTTAAGAATGGGTATCATTTGAAACAAAAATAGAAATTTTGGCAAAACATTCATTTTCACTGCTGCAATTCTTCCCAGTAATGACAATTGTAATTTTTTCCAACTATCCAATTCTTTTTGAACTTTGCTCCATAGCTTTTCATAGTTATTTTTATATAACTTTGCATTTGAGGGTGTCAGATATACCCCCAAATATTTAACCCTTTCAACAATTTCAAATCCAGTTAACCTTTCTAAAGCTGCCTTTTGTAATACTGTCATATTTTTAGACAACATTTTAGTTTTTTGTATATTAACCTTAAATCCAGAAACTTTCCCATATTGCATTATTAACTCCATCAATTCCACAACAGAATTTTCTGGCTGTGTCACCGTAACAACCAGATCATCTGCAAATGCCCTCAATCTATAGTCCTGATCTCTTATTTGAATTCCCTTAATTGTGTCCGAACTCCGTATTTTAATCAATAATATCTCCAATGTTAAAACAAATAATAAAGGTGATAACAGGCACCCCTGCCTTGTACCCTTTTCAATATTGCACACTTCAGTCAAACTATTATTCACAATTATTCGAGCTGTTTGCTTTTGATATAGTGCCCTAATTGGTTGTAAAAATTTATCCCCAAAATTCATTTTGTCTAATACTTTCATCAAAAATTTCCAATCCAGTTCATCAAAGGCTTTTTCAGCATCCAAAAAAATCAATGCTGCAGAGATCTGGTTGTTTCTTTCCAAAAATTCCAACAAGTCAACTATATGCCTCACATTACCGTATTTTCCGGCGTATAAGACGACTTTTTAACCCCTGAAAATTTTCTTAAAAGTTGGGGGGTCGTCTTATACGCCGGGTCGTCTTATACGCCGGAAAAAAAAAAAAATCAGTCGAGCGTCCCCGTTCTTCCAAAGCCGGGCCGCCCCGCGCTATTTCCGGCGCGGCTCCAGGACACGGCTGGGCGGGAGCGTCGGGCGGCTCTCCCCACGTGAAGGCCGCGCTGCCCGTCGGCTCTTGTCACCAGCCATGTCCCGGAGCCACGGGCGTGGGCAGGCTCCCAGCTGGCCTGCGCACGTCACCTGGGGGCTTGTCCACGCCCGCGGCCCCGGCAGCAGCAACAGAACGGCCGTGCGGGCAGTCCCCCAGCTGCTTCGCGCGGCCGTCTCGCTGCCGGAGCCGCGGGCAGGCTCCCAGCTGGCCCACGCGCGTCACCTGGGGGCTTTTCCACGCCCGTGGCCCCGGCAGCAGCAGCAGCAGCAACAGAACGGCCGCACGGGCAGGCCCCCAGCTGCTTCGCGCGGCCGTCTCGCTGCTGCCGCCGGAGCCGCAGGCAGGCTCCCAGCTGGCCCGCGCGCGTCACCTGGGGGCTTGTCCATGCCCACGGCCCCGGCAGCAGCAGCAACAACAGAACGGCCGCACAGGCAGGCCCCCAGCTGCTTCGTGCGGCCGTCTCGCTGCCGCCGCCGGAGCCGCAGACAGGCTCCCAGCTGGCCCGCGCGCATCACCTGGGGGCTTGTCCACGCCCGCGGCCCCGGCAGCAGCAACAGAACAGCCGCGCGGGCAGGCCCCCAGCTGCTTCGCGCGGCCGTCTCGCTGCTGCCGCCGGAGCCGCAGGCGTGGGCAGGCTCCCAGCTGGTCCGCGCGCCGCGGCTGGGGAAGTCGGGTCTTCGCGTCCTCTGCGACGGACAGGGAGGGCAGGGCATGTAAATATTTTCATTCATTTTCATTCATTTTCTTTCAAGTATTTTCTGGCGTATAAGAGGAAAAACCTTGAAAATCTTCTTAAAAGTAGGGGGTCGTCTTATACGCCGGGTCGTCTTATACGCCGGAAAATATGGTATTTTTCATTTGTCTACCACTTATAAACCCAGTTTGATCACCATGAATTACCTGTTGCAATACCCTCATCAGTCTGTTAGCTAAAATCTTAGCAAATATCTTGTAATCCGTATTCAAAAGTGATATTGGTCTATAATTTCTTGCTTGAGTAACATCCTGATCTTCCTTCGGAATCAAAGAAATAAAAGCAGTTTTCCAAGACGGAGGCACCCCTCCTCCCCTTTGAATTGTCTGAAACAATTCCCTTAGTGGCTTTATCATCTCAAACTGTAAATTTTTATAATACACAGCAGTCAAACCATCCGTACCTTTGCTTCTTCCTTAGCATATAGGCTAACCATCTACCTGGTTTATTGGCATTACAAAAATTATTATGTCTAGCAAACCGTAGATTAGTTGCCACCTGATTAGCCATTAACTTGTCAAATTGTCCCCTTAATAAATTAATAACCTCTTTAATCTTCACATCCAATGGATTCAAAATTAAGGCCTTTTCTTTTTCCCTGATCTCATTCTCTAATTCCTTCCTCCTAAATTCCAAATTACGTCTGTATTTATTATTCAGATATATTAACACACCTCTCATGTACGCCTTACTAGCATCCCATACCATTTCCATAGAGGTATCCTTATGCATATTAATTTCAAAAAAAACCTTCATCTGTTTTTTACATTCTTCCACATTTTCCTGATGTCTAAACAAATTCTCATTTAAACGCCAGGAACGGACAACTTCTTGGGATCCAGATGCCATCTATAAAACATTTTATAAAAATTTTCTCTTAAGTTTTGAGCCTGAGTAAATTTAACATTTCTGACCCAAATTATCTCCCAAATGTCCAACGAAATTGGTTCCTGAATATTTTGTGCCCACTTTATCATACAATCTTTAACTAGTTCCGTTTCCGAATCCAATTCAATTAAAGCTTATATATCCTCTTTATATGTGCACAATTTAAATCTCTAATTCGTTTTACTAAATTTTGATCTGTAATTGTGATGTCAACCTTTTGGTCAAACTTCCACCTAGCTTTCAATTGGGTATATTGAAACCAAGAGTAACTTATGTTTTCTTGTCTTAACTCATCTAATGATTTAAGTTGCCAATCATTCCCTTGCAATCTAAGTAGTTCCTTGTAAGAAACCATATCCAAACTCACTCCCATAGATACGCCCTCTATCGTGTGTCCAGGAATTCCCCAAATCGGTATTTTATAATTTAACTTACAATAATACTTTTTCCAGACACGCAATAAGACAACGCACTTCTAAGAATATGGGATTTAAAAGCCCTGTCCACTTTCTTATCGTAAAGCAAATATGCATGCCATCCATATACCAAATCCCATCCCTCAAGATGGAGTATTCTCTTATTAGTTAAATTAAGCCAATCACTAACCCACGTCAAGGCAACCCCATTGTTTATTTTTGATTACCCAACCACTGTATTGCTTCACAAATATTTGAATGTAAATATTACAAAATTAATAAAACTTGTACAAAAAAAAAACCAGAGGGGAAGGTATTGTCTCATCATGGAAAAAAGTTAAGATTACAGATTAGAATAAGAATAGAATAGAATAGAATAGAATAGAATAGAATAGAATAGAATAGAATAGAATAGAATAGAA